>JARQZK010000009.1:522500-927500 GCA_030704885.1 Cynegetis impunctata | reverse complement strand
AACATTGGTTATGAGAATATTTCGATTATTGCTTTCGACTGACTAATGACGCGATCTCAGACAAAAAACCATAGAAGAAAAATACTCCATATAGTATTTTTCTTCCTCTTGAATACTATGAATATTTTCATCGAATGACAAAACGTGCATACGCTGCAACCCTGTCTCCTGTTGAAACTTTCTGTTACTCATTTATATTCCGGAAAACGACAAAATCCATATCTTCTTCCGTATTTCGGACACAATGGCAGTCTGCTTTATCATATCTGCCGGAACGTGAGCTGTGTTTAGAAATGCTTTATGTATGCAGATTACCCTATTTCGATTAGATGCCCACATTTAACAACTTGTTGAGGTGGAAATATCGTTCCACCAATTTGCCCTAATCCACAGATATATTATGCGATTCTGTTCAGGTATTATTGCGTGCTATTAAGTTTCAATCGATTATTTAAATTGTTATCGTTGGTAATTTCGTCCGGGTGTACTTTATGGGCACGTTTGTGTTGATATCTCTATGATTTTATCATTCACTTTATACTCGAACGAATAATTAAATTTGTAATACGGGTATTGATGCAAGCGTGACAACTAAGCACAATTTTACGTATTTTTTTAAAATTTTGCTGTCCAAAGTTGGTTCGACAACTTACAAGGTAGCGTTTAATCGCTGGTTTCAATTCACTATGTACAAGTTTGATCTAAAGTTGGTGTGAAAGAGCAAGTAGGTTTTGAAAGAGCAGTTTTATTTCTTGCGCAGAGAAAAATCATCAAAAATATTGAAAAATCCTAGGAAGTTTTTTTCTCTTGTTGTTGGTAAAGAACTGAAAATTAAGCTTGTCTTGAAAGTTAAAACCTATTTTCAATCAGCAGTAACAAGAATGCAGTACCTAGGTTAAAATTTATTCATTAATAAGTTTTTCAGTTGTAGTGTTTAATATTTGAATTTTTTTTTGATCTACATATCTACCTTAATTAACCATAAGAAAAAAAGATAGTCATAAAATTATTTCAATTAATATAAGGAATTCTTGTATGGAAGTGTATTAAACAAATTTAAAGGAGCAAAGCGCTTTCGACTTTCGTCATCTTCAGTGCTTCCTGCAAAGTAAATACTCCAATTGAACCAAAAGATAATGAACTTAAAAAAAACTTCTAATTGTTATGTCTTCGTGTTACCTGACTTTGTAATCAAACTTCAAAATTTTGAGTTCATTGTCTTCTGGTTCAGTTGGACTATTTACTTTGCAGGAAGCACTGAAGATGACGAAAGTCGAAAGCGCTTTGCTCCTTTAAATTTGTTTAATATTTACACTCTCATACAACACGAATTCCTTATATAAATTATTTTACACAAGTGTATATTCGGCTTCCTAAATTAATAAAATTATTAGATAATATTCGAATAATTATACGAAGGAGCTGACTAATTGAGTATTAACATAAATTTGAAATTTCACATACCAATGAATATAAGAATCAGCTTATTAGATCTCATCTAAATTCTTTTCCTATGGAAGATTATTCAAAAGTTTTGAATTGTCAAATAACTGTCCTTGATGAAATTTATATTGTAGCATGAATATCGGTTAACAATAATACCTATTTTATATAATCTTATTGAAACAGGAGGATTATACCGGGTGAATTTTTTAAGTTGAATCAGTTGAAAATCTCGAAAAGAAAACATCTTACGGAAAAATGTTTCGAATAAAAAGTTGATGGTTTTGAGGGGGAAGTCGACTTATGCTAAAACCTCTTCCATTTCCTTCACCATTGTGGTGGAGGTGAAAGGGGTCAACTTTGAAATTTAAAATGGAAACCTCTATTTTTTTATTATCGGTATTCTACGGTAAAAAATACAAAAGAATTGTACGAACAATTTTTCACTATTCGTCACATATGGTTCTATAATCGAATTGGAATTTTCCGTTTGAACGACATTAACGTCAGAATATCATTTGAATGATTGAGTCATTCAGACGGTGAATTCAAATTCTATTACAGGACAATCTGTGGAGAATAGTAAAAAATTGTTCGTACAAAACTATTGTATTTTTGCCGTAGAATATACTTATCTGCAATAAAACAGAGGTTCCCATTTAAAATTTCAAAGTTGACCCCTTCACCGCCACTATGGTGAAGGAAATGGAAGAGTTTTAGCATGAGTGGACGTCCTCCTCAAAACCATCATCTTTTTATCAAAAATATTTTCCGTAAGATGTTTCCTTTTCGAGATTTTCAACTGATTCAACTTAAAAAATTCACCCGGTATAATTTGACTTCATGAATAAGTTCTCGATTCCCAGCTTTATATATGTGAGTTAAATACTTATATCTTTCAATTAGTTAGGTATATCTAAGGTTATAACAAATCGAGAGTTCCTACAATTGAGACTCTTAATATCTGTTACTTTTTCTACATTCTTCTTTTGATCAATTGTTTTAATTCAGTACTCATATTGACATATTCTTACCGTTTGTATTACGAGATATATTTTTATATAATGTATTCTTAGGAGAATGTAATAATTTTTATAGTTGTTAAGATGTGCATGGTAGCAATTGAGTAACTGATGAAACGTATTGAAGATGATAATTAAGTTGCGCAATCCGAATTGCCTTATCTTGGCTTTCTCTAATAACGAATTCTTTCGTCACCGTGAAATTTAGGATACTGGGAAGGCCGCATTCGTGCAAAATATCATTCGAAAGTACGATACGCGAAAAATATCTGATATTTGAATAGCATAACCTAGGATTCTATGTCCTGGGGCAATATCGTGTTCGCGTCGCGATGTTTTATTGCGTGATTGTACTCTCGGTTTCCCTTCAAAATGTGCGGTAATCATCATTCATGCTTGAAACACGACCTGATAATCGAATAACCTCCATTGCGCTGTTGCCATCAATGGTGATCCTTGTCCCAGATCTTGGCCTTCGAAGTTTTTGTTCATTAGCTAACCCAGTAATGGAACCCATCACACGTGCTTCACCGATGGTAACTCTAACTAGCCTGTCAGGCGATCAATAGTAAACCTTCTGTTCATAAGTGTCTATATAAATATATATATATATATATATATATATATATATATATATATATATATATATATATATATATATATATATATATATATATATATATATATATATATATATATATATATATATATATATAGTTCGCAATCACTTTTTGATGTTGAACTGTTCCTAAGCTACCGTTAAGGAAGATTAACGGTCGGAGTAATGAATTGCCACAAATAAAACTAATTCACATATATTTGTAAGCAATTCGGTATACAATATTTAAGGTGTACGTGGTTTAATTACAGAAGATAGACGTGTGTCGTATCTCCGGAGTTCTATTCTTAACTAACTTATATTCTATCTGTTGTGTTCTTTCTCATAAACTGCCCTGACGCCCCGTTTACCCCTCAGTCTTTGGGTGGTATGAAACGACTCGTGAACATATGCGAAATATCGTCCTAAAACGCAATAAATCTAGTTTATCAAGGCAGTTGACTAAAAGAAATGTATCCACATATATAACAAATTACACAGACTTAAAGAGAACACCCAGGTAAGAGTTTTCAGAACAACATCTGGACATCTTGAAATAAATATTGACTGATGCCTTTAAAACAAAATACTATATGAAATATTATTCCAGGTACGCAACAATATATATATATATATATATATATATATATATATATATATATATATATATATATATATATATATATATATATACATATATATATATATATATATATATATATATATATATATATATATATATATATATATATATATATATATATATATATATATATATATATATATATATATATATATATATATACACATATGTATTTATAGGAATCATTAGGCCAGTGTGCGGTTGTGCGACTGCCTAAGGGTGTTATACATTAAGGGGCGCCTTCGGCACCCTTACTTGTCTGCCTTTCAGCCTCGTCTGGCTCAACTGCATTGAGTTTTGGGTTAATTCCTAAAGCCATTATAATACAGGGTTGTTTATAACTACGTGATATCCTTAAAGGGTATGTATGTGATATTTTCTTGAACATGGGTAAAATTCTCTTTTTCTACCGTTTTACAGATTTTGTAACCCAGATAGAAAGTTTTTTAAATTTTTGAGTGGGGGGTCTATATATGTATAGTATATATATATATATATATATATATATATATATATATATATATATATATACTATATATATATATTTATATATATATATATATATATATATATCTATATTTATATATATATATATTTATATTTATATATAAATATATATATATATATATATATATATATAGGTATAATATATAACTATATACATACATAAGGTATGGATACCATGTAGAAGTAGCTATTCACATGAGTTATGATCATTGTGGTATTCTTCTTAACTAGCTATTGGTTGAGTGGTAGAGTTGGAAAATTTGGTCTTCCTTTGCCCAAATGGGGAATTTATGTAATCAACTTCGTTATTTCTCGCATTACCTAGCATTCATACCATCATAGGATATGATTTTTTCTTCGAAAACTGAATTTGTTTAGTCTGCATAGAATTTTGTTAGTAATTTCAGTTGAACTTCAAAACTTTCCTTCGTTTTCACGCGATCAAATTGTAAAGAAAGTTATGGAAACTTCTTTAATTCAGTATTTCTTCATTTGAAAATTGTTATAAATACTAGTCGTAGCCTTGACTTATTTCTCTTTGTACTCTTTATATAATAAAGGGCAATAAAAAAATTCAAAACGTTTTATAGATTTTCAAATATCGAAAGAAAAATTATTTCCTACTAGACTTATATAATAATCTAATTTCCTGGACATCAAGCATTCACATTAAAGGATTTTCTTTCTTATAAATGAAACATATAATTTTTATTTCATCATCTTGTATGTTTTTTTCATCGGAATTTTCTCGGATAAGTGAGGACTAGTATTACCATGAACTTTCAATCATTTCATTCTTCAGTCACACTGTGTACTTTGGGTCCTTTCAATTGTGTTGATTACATAATATAATTTTCCTAATTTAATATATCTTATACACTCGTGGATATTCGCACATTTTTCATCGTTTTCATACGCTAACTCAACTCACTTTGTAGAATCATAGATATATTTATTTCTTTCATGTTGAGCAAAGTCAAGAATCAAGATCATTCACCTCAACCGAGAATCATTAGCTACCATGGGAATTCGAACGAAACCAGTTTCAAGTTCCTTCTTTCTTAGCAGGTTGATGGTCGTTTATAAGCAGTGGCTTGCGGTTAAGTTATTCTAAGGTTCAATAATCCATTGAATGTAATTCGTTTCATTGGGATGTGAGTCATTAAATAAGTCTCAAAAAATAATTGTTTCTTCTCTGTTCTAGGCTGAAGTAGGAACCTTATGAGGCTATTCATCTTAGAGAAACCGAAAGTAATAGATTTTAAATGTTTTGTTAGTTATTCTCATTATGTAAGGGTGTAATATTCAATCGAGTTATATACTTTTTCTCCGATCGTGGGAAAAGTGACACTATTTTGACCTGTTTTCTATGCGAAAAGCTCAACATTCCAGAATAGTGGTCAGTTGCTAAGCAATTAGAAAATAACAGTGCGGTAATATTCTTACCGCACTGCTGTAGCGTGCGGTAATGTAACAAATGGATTATTACATTAAAATGAAACAAAGTATGGTTTTAACTTTTATAATTGTTGTTAATATTTACATTTTTTGTATCCTGTAGCTTGACGTTTTAAAACTGCTCTCAGTTTTTGGTACTGGGCAATATTAATATTTTTTTTAACAGACAAAGTTGATCGAAGCATGGAATAATGTGCCCACAACGTCGAAGATTTCATTGTTTTAGCCAATTCAGCAACATACGCCATCAGTTCATTCTCAGAAAAGTATACACTGTTGTTTTTTCTACAAAAATTCATGAAGTGTTGGTACGCAAGTTCATACTTCTCTCTGGATTTCGCCGGAAGTAAATTAAGTGAAGCCACGTTCGCGGCTTCTACTAGTTCAGGAGCCGTGCAAGACAACAAATAATCACTATCAGTGTTCATGTTTACTAATTCTTTTTTAATTCCTTATAAAATACAACGAATCAAACAAAACCAGCTTTAAAATTATTTTACTTTTGTCATAACAGAGTAATTTCCATGGTTACTACTTCTATATTTCAATATGAACATAGAGAAACCTATTTAAACTTACTTGATTACATCTTGGATGAAATATTTTTTAATTAATTAATTTTTTAAATGTAAATCAACGATCGGAGAAAAAATAGTATGTATAATTCGTGGGAAAAGCATATTCCCAAACTCCTGTGTTACCAGATTCGTCGCTACGCTCCTCGTCTGGTAATTATCACAGTCGTTTGGGAATATTATGCTTTTCCCACTAATTATACAATATACTATTTCACTTATCTAGGCATAGCGAATAAATAAGATGAATAATTTAATGAAAAGTAATTGGTTGAACGAATTTGGTTTATGAGATATTCACTTTTTTTCATTAAAATAACGAAATTAAAAGCAGCTGTTCCTAATCTGGTGATGAAGTATTTACAAAAATATGAAGATTCATTTGATACCGTTTACAAGAATTTATGGCGGATCGTTTTGAAATACGTTTCTCAAAAAAATTGCCTAATGATTGAGGTAAAATACAACATCATTAGTATAGGAAGAAAAAATTATCTTAGTATAAATCTGCGATATTCATTACTTTGTGTAACTTTATCAGAGCAATATTTTTGATACAAATCCCAAAATAAGTTGAAAAACCATTATAGGCAAATACTTTTCAATAGAGAATTGAGCTTAACTTTCATCAAAATCTTCTATTCTTTAATTAATGTTGTTTGATGAAGTTATATTTGTGTTGCAAGTTCATATTATTAGTGGTCTTCAGTTTAAATTTTGGGTGAAATCATCAAATTCATTGAAATTATCAAATATGAGAAATCTGATTCCAATTTATAGTGTTCCTAATAAATTATTTATAATATAATAAGTTTAAATTTTTTAATATTGAGGTTCAAATACATAATTTAGTTTATTTTTCGTTAACCCAGCACCTTTCTCGTTATGTTAACTGAAGCTTTGTTGGATCGAAATTTAGGTCCTACTTTGAGAACATTTACTAACAAGCACATAGATATCTTAAATTTTTTTCTTTCATTGAAATTATATTCAATTTGTTAATACTTTGTTTGCTCTGTTATTATAAGTTATTGTTTTACGAGGTCAATATGAAAAAATTTATATGACAATAAAAAATGAGTTTATATAATTTTGTACCTTTTTTTCTTCTTCAAATTCAGAAGCTTAATTCTATATATATTTGTCTCGGTATTTGTTCAAATGCTTTTTTAACTATGAGTATTCGACAAAGCCATATTTCATTCTGAAATTATTCACCGACAGAAATTCACCACTTGTGTTACGCCACTGGTTTGACCAAACTGACACTGAAACCGGACTTTTCAATGACGCTCTTGGTTTATTATGCAACACAGCGTTTCGATCGCTCCTCAGCCAACGCTCAGACAGATCGAAACCGAAATCGTGATTCTGGACCAGAAACGGAGAGTGTTCCACAAATCTACATACCTTCGGCACCATAGAAGAATATATATAGAATAAAGAGGATGACTTGTTATTTTGACAAATTGCTACCGCGTAGTTATATATAATGAGATGTTGATGGTCAATTATAGAAATCTTAATAAGTTACAGTAGACAACGTATGAAAGGTTAACCTGTAATTTGAATGTGAGCTGTAATTTGTTTCCACCTTTTTATAATTCATTAATTATATATATATATATATATATATATATATATATATAAATATATATATATATATATATATATATATATATATATATATATATACGTATATACATATACAGGGTGTCCCGTAAATAACACGCCAGAGTGACACTGGAGGTAGATTGGCTTCAGGTCAATCAGATAACATCAACATGACCTCAGTAAAAGTTTTCTGGTTTTCGAGATATTGTCACTCTTATGTTTTTTTCAAAAATCTATACTTTTTGGTAATTTTCTCGCCTCATAAACATAAATAAGTTCTAACTCCTGTTTTTTTTTTCTTCTTATGCTATCATCAATATATCGTTGAGACAATCGACCTATCATTTCATTAAAAACTAGCTCGCTAACAAAACAAAAAAATCAAGTTGTTTCAATTTATTTTAAATCCGAAAACGTTGAGTAAAGTTTGACTATTTACTGTGAAAAAATATTGTACCAGACAGAATCAGCAAATCATCTTAAAAACTAGCCTTTTTAATGCTCTTTCGAAAACGGTATAACATTTGTGGTTCTTTTCTTTCAAAAGTCTTAAAATTCCAATTTTTGTCATTGAAGTCGTGCTACTTACGAAATACACTGCGCCGCAAATTTAACGCATAGCTTAAATATTTCCTAAGTTTTGACTGAATATTTTCTCAGGCGGTGATCCGATATGAATAAATTTTTCACCAAATTGTAGCTCCGTTCTTTGAGAAAAAGCAGTAGTTATAAGATGATCAAAAAAAATGAATAAACTTATTGTACAGGGTGTTTGAATAGCGATCTGTTTTCTTCGTCCAAGTTTACATCCTTCTGCGGGCAATATCGGGTAGCTCAGGCAGAAAAAAAATAGACGGTATTATAATCGCATGACTTCTGAGTAATTTGTTTTTTCAATCGTCTGTTTATCTTGAGCCACTCGAAAGATATTCATGTTTTTATAATTCTCACACTTTTCAAACGAAATTTTCTAAAATTTTTTTGTTAATTTGCGAAGAAGGCTGTGTATTCAAAATTTCTTTACAAGTAGAAACTGTGTTTATTTGGTTTTGTATATCTCTCCATACTACAAGTCTGAGCTACCCGATATTGCCTGCAGAAGGATGTAAACTTGGACGAAGAAAACATGTCGCTACTCAAACACCCTATACAATAAGTTTATTCATTTTTTTTGGTCATCTTTTAACTATTACATTTTCTCAAAGAACGGAGCTACTATTTGGTGAAAAATTCATTCAAATCGGATCACCGCCTGAGAAAATATTCAGTCAAAACTTAGGAAATATATAAGCTATACGTTAAATTTGCGGCGCAGTGTATTTCGCAAGTAGCACGACTTCAATGACAAAAATTGGAATTTTTAGACTTTTGAAAGAAAAAAACCACAAATGTTATACCGCTTTCGAAAGAGCATTAAATAAGCTAGTTTTTAAGATCATTTGCTGATTCTGTCTGGTACAATATTTTTTCACAGTAAATAGTCAAACTTTACTTGAGGTTTTCGGATTTAAATTAAATTGAAACAACTTAATTTTTTTTTTTTGAGGTTAGCGAGCTAGTTTTTAGTGAAATGATAGGTCGATTGTCTCAACCATATATTGATGATAGCACAAGAAAAAAAAACATGAGTTAGAACTTATTTATATTCAAAACAGGCGAGAAATTGACCAAAAAGTATAGATTTTTGAAAAAAACGTAAGAGTGGCAATATCTCGAAAACCAGAAAACTTTTACTGAGGTCATCTTGATGTTATCTGATTGACCTGAAGCCAATCTACCTCCAGTGTCACTCTGGCGTGTTATTTACGGGACACCATGTATATATATATATATATATATATATATATATATATATATATATATATATATATATATATATATATATATATATATATATATATATATATATATATATATATATATATATATATATATATATATATATATATATATATATATATATATATATATATATATATATATATATATATATATATATATATATATATATATATATATATATATATATATATATATATATATATATATATGTGTTTGTGTGTGTGTGTGTGTGTGTACGTATATATAGGTACATGAAAAGATTGATAATCCGACAAGTTCCAGAATATATTGGAATGAATATTCTTTTCACACCGACAAAATTATAATAAACCTGACTTCTGCTCTGAAAAAAATTGGACCTATCTCTCATCCTACTTTAAAGAATAAATATTTTTCAATATTCTCATGGATAATGGATAACTAAAAAAACTTTTGTAGAAAGTTCTTTACTAAACAAATAACTATTACAATATACCATAAGCTACCATTGAAAATTCACCCACTTCATCAACATCAATCCTGGATGATTAGAAATCAGTATTATACTATTCATTCATATAGATCCCGAAGATTTCATATAAGATAAATAACATTTTCAAGGAAGAAAAATCGATCAAATTAGCCTATTTTCAAGGAACATACGGCGTGGAATAATTAATCAAAATGTAGGTAAACGTCAAACCAGGACAAAGGACAAGGAATAAACTCTCAAGAAATTCAATGTTGTTTATATTATACCATGTGATGAATGTGAAGTGGTTTACTTTGGTAAAACATCTAGGATACTCAATCATAGAATAACCAGTATCTATTGGGAAAGAGATCCAGAAGCTTGTCTGAACACCATATTGATACTGTTCACTTATTTAAATAATCAAAAAACCAGAGCTCTTCATCAGGAAACCAATATTGAAAAGCGGAATTTTCTGAAAATAGTGTAAATAAACTCCACTCCAAAAACTGTGAACAAACGCAAGAATGTCGAGGATTTAAGCATCATATATTCTCCACATACTAATTTTTGAAACAAACTCATACACCCCTTCCTGATGTCACTTCATGTTCTCTTTAGATTTCAGATTTCTGTTTGTTTGAGAAATTCTCATTGTTAGTCATTCTCTGTTGCAAAGCTAACACAGTGATACTCCATTTACTAATTATTGAAAGAAATAATACATCTGGAGTGTAGGTTACTTTCTACCAATTGATATTTTGTTTAAATATTTATAATAATCATGGAACCACGAGAGAGAGGCCTCGGTAGCCCAGCGGTAAGGTGTATCGCTTGTAAACCGAGGATTGTGGGTTCGATTCGCACTGTGCTTTTGGGTGTTGTGTATGTGTATGTTGATTTAAAAATAAATGGTGGAACTACCTACTAGTATTATTCAGTATTTATGATTCTTTTGTTGTCCTTGTGCTGTATGTGAAAATTAAAGAAACGGTGAAATGTAGAATAATTATGTCTTCTTGTAACGGTAGGATGCAGTGTATTTAACATATTGCTAATGAGTAATAAAATTAATATTTATGTATATTTTTGTATTTTGAATTTACTTACTTGTTTGTTCAAGCCCTGATGAAAGAAATAAAAATTTCCGAAAGCTCGGTAATGTAATGAAGAATTTTACTTACCCTTAAAATTAAGCAGCTTAAGTAATATTTGAGCAAGTATATATATATATATATATATATATATATATATATATATATATATATATATATATATATATATATATATATGTATATATATATATAAACACACATATATAGATATATTCTTGCTCAAATATAAGGGTACCTGTCATAATTTAAGTCTTGGTCAATTTGTATCTCTGAAGTAACATTATGTGATTCTAGTGGTTCCTCTGTTATCTGCTGTTCTTGTTTCGTGTCTTGTCAACTGTCATTTTCATTACTCTTCGAATTAAGTTTGTTAGCAGACTTGTTCGTCGAATCTATTCTTTGTTCTTGCTATCACTTTCTCTTATTTCTAGGATACATACTTCATACAACTCTGCACGACATGGAGAATTTCTTTGCTTTTCCTCCTGCCGTATGTCATGATGTTTTTTATGAGTCATTCTCGGGAAAAGTGCTAGCTTATAACTCATCTTAAGCACCCCGATATGATTTCAGCAAATGACTGTTCATGCTAGAGCGTTCCTAAAGTTGCGGTTGGGTTGATGGTATACATCAATCAATCGCTTTTTATTTGAGGTATAGACTATAGAGGGATATTATTGAAATGAACGTAACTGAACTTCGAATCCATCCATGCTAGTTTCAACTTTCTAAAATACACTTGTGTGAATCACAGCTTCCAAAGTTAACCCAATTTATATATATATATATATATATATATATATATATATATATATATATATATATATATATATATTTATATATTTATATATATATATATATATATATATATATATATATATATATATATATATATATATATATATATATATATATAATATGGAATATTCGTTGCTCTTAAACAACATGAGTGAAGAGTTAGGCAGTGTTAGAAACATTAAGTGTGATAGACGTATGAATTTTTTGATTCTGCCTGACGTTTCCATTAGACTAAGGAGATTTGTGTCTGATTTGTTCCGGCAGATGGCGCGTAGCATGTTTTAATGTCAGGACTTCTCGTCGCTTAGGTACGCATGAAATGATCTGGATAGTTACACACATGTCATCGATGGATAATATTGAAAAACACTCATCGATTTTTTCTATCGTTTGTGATGATCATGTTGATGTTTTCAATATTCACCGCTTGGGGATGGATGAGAATGTGTAGCTAGATCCATTTGTTTGATAAATTTCTATTTTTGGAGTATTTTAATATTCAGTTTCTATATTATATATATATATATATATATATATATATATATATATATATATATACATATATATATATATATACTAATATATATATATATATATATATATATATATATATATATATATATATATATATATATATAAACAGGGTTATTCACGTTATTCGACACGAAGAGTTGTGGCTAGAGTATTTGATTTTATGAAAGTTTTTTCTTTAGGAGGGATAGGGACCTAGCAGTACTACATTTTAAAAATATTTTTATGTTGTACAGGGTGTTCCAAAAACACGAAAAGTATCAAAGTTGTTGTTTTTTAAATGGAATATCCTGTATATTATTTCATTTTTGGATTTTACGATGAAAAAAAATGTCAGTTTCATTATGGTTTAATTCACCTAAACCTTATGGTTTTTGAAATATCTCGTATTTTGTGAAAATGTAGTATCAATTTTAACACTTAAACTCTCAACTGGTGTTTTCTTGTTTTTAACCAAATTAATGATAAGGCCTACTAACTGGAACAAACTTCATGTCGCACTTGTGAGATATTAATTAACTTAGACTTTGTGTGTAAAAATAAAGATAAAATAATTGCAATCTTCAAACGGCACTAACTTGTTTAACTTAAATGGGACACTCCATAATTTATGTCACCAACAGATGTGAAATTTAATTGTCTATCGAATACCTGAATGCATTCCAATCGATATCTCTTCACGTTTTCAAATAAAATTTTCATCTTTCAAGCTAATTTTCTGAAATTTATCATTTATCAAGTCGCCTATGGCGTTTTGAGAAATCAGAATTGATTGAAATAAACATCAAGATCATAATATATGCTTTTATTTTTTAATATCTCAAATGTTATGTATTATTTCGAATTATGAAGGAAAAAAAATTATGGATATGAAACAAGCAATATTTTATATCGAGTGTTCAAAATGGCTACCATCAGATTCTATTTCTTATTATTTATCGTATGGCGATCTACAAATTTACTCTTAGGCTAAGCGCGCACTATCAATTTCTCGCCGCGCGGCGAAAATGCTTTGCGGCATAAAATCGCGCCGCAGTATTGTAACATTGAGTTTTCAATTTTATTGCGCGCACTTAGCTACAAAGTCGCCGCAGCGTCGAAAAGTCTGTAACAAGTTACAACTTCTTTGCGGCGCGGCGGTTGATCGGTTTGTTGTGATACATTAGTTTATCTTTGACTGTGCGTACTACGGCGATTCGCTGGCAATTTTTAGTTTATAATTATTTATTTTGTATTTTTGGAGAAACGATTGAGTATTGATCGTAATGATCAGGATGATTATTTTAATGTTGAAATCCTTATTACTGAAGTTGAGAAAAGAACAGCTTTATATGCCATTGCTTCAAAAGAATACAGCGATAGTAACATCAAACAGCGATTATGGTAGAAAAATATCTTACAGAATTGTCCCCTGTTTGAACGTTCATTGACAAGAGGATGTACCCAAAATCTGTTTTTTTTACGAGCTCTAATTACAAGAGCAGAAATACAAGCTGCTTCTACTAAATCTATTTTTAAAATGATTTTTTATGCGTTTTTAGGCCGCAGTGCGCGCGCCTGCTTTTTTTGAATTATTTTTGCCGTACGTAAAAATGTCGCAGGTCTTTTCGCCGCGCGGTAAAAAATTCGTAGTGCGCGCCTAGCCTTAAATACAGGTAAAGTCTCAGACTCTTAAAACAACAGTACCCTTTTTATAAAACCTTTAGCAACATTTGAGAATATACGCGGGCTTACATTTAGAAAAGCTTCTCTGATACGCTGTTTCATATTGTCTGGTGTTGTTGGAGGTGTGTATTATACTTATACCGCACTTGTGAAAAATTGACTTACTTATATTTGGTGTGTAAAAATAAAGGTAAAATCATTGCAATCTTTAAACTTCACTTACTTGTTCAACTTAAATGAAACGCCCCGTATTTTAAGTAACCAGCAGATGTAAAATTTAATTGTCTATCGAATACCTGAATACATTCCTATCGATAAGTCTTCACGTTTTCACATAAAATAAGCATTTTCATTTCGCAAACTGATTTTGAAGAATTTTTTAATTACCAAGTTGCCCATGGAAACAGCGTATCAGAGAAGCTTTTCTAAATGTTATCCCTCGAATGTTATTAAATGTTGATGAAGGTTTTATCAAAAGGATACGTTTGTGTTTAGAGTCTGATGGTCGCCATTTTGAACGCTTGATTATAAAATATTGCTTGTTTCATATCCATAATTTTTGTTTCCTTCATAATTTGAAGTAGTACATAACATTCAAGATATTGAAAGATAAACGCATATATTATTATCTTGATGTACATTTCAATCAATTCTGATTTCTCAAAACGCCATAGGCGACTTGATAAATGATAAATTTCATAAAATCAGTTTGCAAGTTGAAAATATGCATTTTATTTGAAAACGTGAAAATATATCGATTGGGATGTTTTTAGGTATTCCATAGGCAATTAAATTTCACATCTTTTGGTGACATAAAATACGGGGTGTCCCATTTAAGTTAAACAAGTGCCGTTTAAAGATTGCAATTATTTAGTTGAAAACAAGAAAACACCAGTTGAGAGTTTAAGCGTTTAAATTGATACTATAATTTCACAAAATGTAAATCAATATCTCACAAGTGCGACATGAAGTTTGTTCCAGTTTGTAGGCCTTATCATTAATTTGGTTAAAAACAAGAAAACACCAGTTGGGAGTTTAAGTGTTAAAATTGATACTACATTTTCACAAAATACGAGATATTTCAAAAACCATAAGGTTTAGGTGAATTAAACCTTAATGAAACTAGCATTTTTTTCATCGTTTAATCCAAAAATGAAATAATATACAGGGTATTCCATTTAAAAACCAACAACTATGATACTTTTCGTGTTTTTGGAACACCCTGTACAACATGAAAATATTTTTAAAATGTAGTCCTATTAGGTCGCTATCCATCCTAAAGAACAAACTTTCATAAAAGCAAATACTTTAGCCATAACTCTTCGTGTCGAATAACGTGAATAACCCTATATATATATATATATATATATATATATATATATATATATATATATATAAATATATATATATATATATATATATATAATAGATATATATATATATATATATATATATATATATATATATATATATATATATATATATATATATATATATATATATATATATATATATATATATATATATATATATATATATATATATATATATATATATATCTAATATATAAAATTCTCGTGTCAAGGTGTTAGAAGGTACACTCCTCCGATATGGCTCTACCGATTCTCATGCAATTTTGTGTGCATATCGGGTAGATCTGAAAACCGGCCAACATCTATTTTTCATCCCCCTAAATGTTAAGGGTGTTTCACCATTTAGTTTTTCATTTTTATTTTTCAGACAAAATTTTCTGTTCTATTTTTTTATGATACAGCATTCAAAAATACATACAACCCTAAATTTTCACCCCTGCACGATCAACCCCTATTTTCATTTGTTGATTATAAACTTCAATCTTTTTGGCAAGATTTTTATTTTAATTTTGTCATGACAGAATAAAAATTCCATCGCGATTTTCAGTTTTTTAAATTTTATCCACAGATCCACAATATGGTTGCAAGATGGCAATCGAAAATAATAATAGTCAGTCTGAGAATAGGTCGTAATATTTTTTTCATACCCCTAAGTGATAAGGGTGGTCCACCCCAAACATTTTCATAAATTTTTCGGAAAAAATTTTTATTTTTATTTTTTTGATGTTGCATCAAAAAATACATACAACTCTAAATTTTCACCCTTCTATCAACAACCCTTATTTTTTAATAGCCATTTTAATAATTTAAACAACGTTTGCCGGGTCAGATAGATTGATAGATATATAATGATACATAGATTGTTAAATAACTAGCTAGATAGAAAGATAGATAACTATCTAGATAGATAGATAGATAGTTAGAAAGATAGAGATACATCGGCAGATATATGAATAGATAAAAAGATAAAAATAATCTATATGGCAGAACAACGTCTGGCGGGTCAGATAGATTGAAAGATATGTAGATAGATAGAATGATGGATATAATTAGATATATAGATAGATAGTTAGATATATAGAGAAGATACATCGGCAGATAGATGAATAGATAGGACAGATAGATAAAAATAATTTATATGGCAGAACAACGTTTGCTGGGTCATCTAGTAGGGGAGACTGCTATCCCTTGGCCCATCTTGTACCTCGGGCCATCCAATCTAATTCATCTAATACATATTTAAAACTTCGGGTACTTGTATATACAACTGGCAACATTGTATAGGCTCTGGAGGTAACTGCAAGCAATCGAATGTTCGACGATTCACAGTTTATTTCAAGGTTAGAGTTGTTTAGATACGGTTGGTAAATTTTTATTAGTGCAATTTCTTGGTGATAATCCGTAAAGTAAGTAGTATTTTTTTATAAAATTTTGTACCCGTTGTCTGTAGACTTTTTTTAATATGTGGTAAAAAATTAAAACGCAAAATATTTCAATAACAAAATCTACATAAATTTTACAGACAGCCGGTTGCGTTTCGTACCTTGGGCCACTAACTAAACTTGTACGTTGGGCCCGGCCCAAGGTACAAAACTATTTTTAAAATGAGTATTACAAAATAACAAGTGCTTTGTTTTTTCTATTTACATGCCGAGAAGTAGAGAAGGAATCAAACGACCAAAACTAAACATAGAGAACTTGACAAATGCCGTAAATGCAGTTTTACATGAAAATTTATCTACTCGGGCTGCTGCTAAACAATTTAACATTTCTAGAACGACACTACAAAACAATTTAAAGAAAAAGCAAGAAGATCAACCATATACATATACCAATAAATGTGAATATTTGGAAAGTGTTTTCTGCAGAACAGGAAGAGATATACTCAATTAGTTGCAGTAAAATGTTGTATGGCGTTTCTATAAAAGGTACTCGAAAACTAGCATATAATTTTGCCAAAGCCAACAATATAAAATGCCCAGCCTCTTGGGACAAATGGAGCCAAGCTGGAAAAACCTGGTATTATATGTTTATGTTTCGTCATAAAAACATGTCTTTACGAAAACCGCAAGCGACCAGCCTGTCGCGAGCGACAAGTTTTAATAGACATAACGTGTCGTCCTTTTTTATTAAATATAAAGAGTTAATGGGCAAGTACCATTTTTCTCCTGAAAATATTTACAATGTAGATGAGAGTGGCATTTCTACAGTGCACACACCCTCCAAAATAATAGCTATTCGGGGCATAAAGCAGGTGGGGAGTATGACATCTGGAGAAAGAGGTGTGAATACTACTATTATTGGTTGCATCAATGCAATAGGAAACTCTATACCTCCTGCTATGATTTTTGCACGAGTTCACTTTAAACAGCACATGCTGAAGGGTGCACCTGCAGGCACTTTAGGAATGGCACATGCTAGTGGCTGGTCCAATTCTGAGAAGTTCTCAGAGTTTCTTGAACACTTCATAAAACATACAAAACCTTCTCAAGATAATAGAGATTTGTTATTAATGGACAACCACGAAAGTCATATATCCACTCAAGCAATAGACTTAGCAAAACGATCAGGTGTGGTAATGTTTACTTTTCCAACCCATACGAGCCATAAACTGCAACCATTCGATAGAGGTGTCTTTGGACCATTTAAGAAGTTTTACAATGCAGTAGCTTGCGAGTGGTTGCAGACATCTCCTGGCAAACCAGTGACGATATACGATGTTGCAGAAATAGTCGGACGGGCATATCCAAGAGCATTTACACCAGTTAACATTCAAGCAGGATTTAGGCCTCTAGAATTGGGCCAGTGAATGAAAATATTTTTGGAGAAGACGAATTTTTAAGCGCAAGCGTAACTGATCGAATTCTACCTACAGTGAGTGTGCAAGATACGAACAGGCCCACAAAATCATTATCTAATGATCCTCAGAACACATTAGTCCAAGATATAGCATATCCCGGATCAGCAACATCTGCTGGTCCTTCAGGTGTTATTACTTTTGTATCTCCAGAATTAATACGTCCATTTCCTAAATCTACTGCCAGGGTTGGATCTAGCAGAGGTAGACGCAAACCAGGAAGATCCAGAGTATTAACCGAAACACCTGAGAAAACAGAAATAGTAAAAAGAGAGAAATACAGAAAGTTACTAGAAAAATTGTGGAAGAAAGCTCTACATCCTCATCGGAGGAAGACGAAGAAATGGAAATGATGGATGATTCTGATGATGATGTTGACTGGTGTCCTGTTAATAATGATGAAGAAAATGATGTGGAATTTACTACTGACGAAATATCTACGGGCGATTTTTGGTTGACTAAGTTAAATAGTAAAAAGAAAACACATTATTACGTAGCAGAAGTAATTGGTATAGAGAATGAAGATGTTATAATCAAATATTTTAAAAAAATGAAATGGTACAGACAATAAATTTTTGTATGAAAGAGAGAAAACATATTTAGTTTTAAAAGAAGACTTTATTATGAAGTTACCTAGACCTACTAGTTTGGGAGGCTCAGCTAGACAGGCCTTACAACTTGCTTTTCAAATTAGTTTTGGTTCTTACCATGTTGAATAAAAATTATTGACAGTTTTCTTTCCTTACATTTCACGTGTTTACCGTATTACTTTTTTAGTTGCGTTGAATAAAAAAAAATATATAACATTTTAGTTGTATGGCCTAAGGTACAATACCTTGCTGCACAAGATAGGTTTGGACCTTGGGTCATTTGACCGAATTTTTTTTGTCACCCTTAAAAAATAGCCCTTGAGTTTGTATGCTTCTTTTATTACCAATATTAGTAACAAACATCCTAATCTAGGTCCTGAAACCATTGTTAGTTCGCTTGCACATTTCTCTGTAGTTAAATATATATTTTTAAGAAAAGCTGCCCACATATATATACATATATATATATATATATATATATATATATATATATATATATATATATATATATATATGAATATAAAAGATAGCGGAATATATATGAATAAGGGAATCGAAAATGCACTGATAAGAAGAGAGAAAATAAAGTGAAAAAATTGCGGCCGTAAATGGAATGTCCACAGTATTCAGCGCCCAATATCAAGGGTCAATAACAAATAAATGCCATCTCGAATGTGCCATCTTTTCCAACCATTTCACTCGAAATGTCAGCGGCTGTAAGGAAAAGGAAGCAGTCCTCGACAAAACACACTGGCTCGACTTCTGGATTCGTTCTTACGGATATAAAGAAACGGAGGGGGAAATTGGAAATTATGAGGGTAAACTGCTTCTCTTCGCGATAGAATTTCATCCTGCCGATGTGTGTCTCGCCATCCGGATTTATATCGGCGAACCGGACGTGAAAAATGCAACAGATGAGTGGAAATCGTGAGATGGCATTCTCCCCAGAATGAAAATTACCCCGAGTGTATTTAGGGGCAGTTTCATAAACTGCCCAGACGATTGTACGACGGAAATTGGTATTGCACGGCATAAGAAAATTCGGTGAAGCGCAAGCGGGATCCACCGTTTCTAACAAAATGAAAATAGGGGAACTTTCCATGAGAGTCAGGTTATCTCTATCTAAATTATAGGTAGGTAAAGCGTAGTTCGTCGACTTACTGATAAAAAATATACAATGGTAGTGAAGACATTGGCAAAACAGAAGTAATTATAATTTGAGTAGGTGTCGCTAAAATAATAAAGTAACATCTTATGTTTCAAGATTAATATTCAAATATTGATATTTTATTCAACCAGAACTAACTGAGCGGTATTTGAGTTCACGAACATGCATATGAACATATATATTAACATCTATATGAACATGTACCTATATGACGAATCTTCATAACGTCTAAAGAAGTTTAATAAAAAAATTTATATTGAATTGGAAATTTTTATTGTTGAGTTCTGGTGGAGATTTCTTGGAAACATAAATTGGAAATGACGTATAAATTTTTCTTAATATTATATTATAATGTCGATTATGATACTAAACGTAAATTTGTTCGCCATTTTCTTGGGTACGTGTGCGTTTTTACGGACCCCCGATGACCTTCTTTTGCTCGAATTGCAGGAAAACAGATCCGAGAATAACGATGAAGGATGTAAGGCGGGGTTCCGTTCCGATCCGCGAAGCAGATCGCTATAATTGAGAGTACGAAGTTTCAAAGTTTCGCCTATTCAGGCGCCTGATAGTCATATTGGCAACAAGCGAGCTCAAATTCACGTGACATCATGATAAATAGAGGATTGCTTTGCATTACGGGAGATTGAAAACCTTTGCCGGTATAGGAGTAACGCGGATAGGGGTATACCCCATAGTCGAACAGGTGTTCATAGAAGGATATATATTATGAGCGATTGAGCCTCACTTACTAACTCTTCTTCAAAACAGGGTTGATATAATTTTTAAGAAAGAGCAATGGATGATTCAAACTTGGTTGACAAAATCCGCAGAAATCAATGATAGATGAAATATTATAAAATAGACCAGTGTATTGAATTTATATTTTGGAAACACGCCATGTTTTCATTTATATAAGTACGCTGCAGACGTACGTCGATCCTCATCTGCAAAAGGGCGCAATTTTCGTTGAGAGCAATATAATTTGTGTGGAAGAACACGGTGACTCATCATGGAAAGAGGATTTTAGAACTTCGCAGCGAATATTTCACAGCTGTTGATATTCTGGAAAATTTTATTTTCAACCCAACTTTCATATATAACTTATTTCGGAGAATGTCATAGGTTATTTCTCCCATCGGAAAGTTTTTCATTACAAACTACCAAATTCATTAACTTTTCGTATTCAGAAACAAACAAAAATGCAATGATGTAGCTACTTCCTATTTTGTAATGGCGATGTTATTCAGTTTAACTCAGGATTGATACAAGAGTTATCTACATAGACCAGTGTTCAATAAATATGAGTGCCTTACCCGGTTTCGGGTGTAGGCGACCTCTCTACAACTATTCGTGTTGTTCGTGATACAGTGATACACGATTGGAAGGGACCTACAGTTTTACGACGGTTCCGAACGTCTTAATAGATAGGCTTTACAAGGCAGAATACTTCTCGGTGGTTTGCCATTGCCTTCCGAGAGGTGGCTCTGAATTTATATATATATATATATATATATATATATATATATATATATATATATATATATATATATATATATATATATACATATTCATAGTTTCTATACTACTACGACGCTGATATTATCGAAGTTTATATTTGTTAATTCAGTTTCGCAAATATCACAGATTTGATTTTTCAGAAACAGCTACGTTCAGTGATGATTAGCCTTTCTGTAACCGCTTGCCTTATCAACTCGAAACAACTCGGCTTAATATTTCTTGCAGTTTAGTACTAACCCGAAATAACTCGCATCCATTTCTCTTTGCTCGGAGAGTACTACGCCGTATTATATCGGACTTTAAAGCCGTAATATTACGTACAATGCCGAAATAATACTATTGTGCTAGTTAGCTCTTTAGGTACTTATTTCGAAATATTCAACTTGGTTGTCACTTTGTGTTTAATTTCGCTTAATACTCCAAAACCAAAATAACAAAATTATAATAAAAACAAACATACTTAGGACCTGTTTTAAGTTTAATTAAACTGTCGATTGCTTTGATGAAAAAAAATTTTTTTTTTGCACGTAAAATTGAAATTCAATAGTAAGGCAAACGAATGAATAAATAACACAAGATGCATTTAATCAACAAATTGCTGAATCATTCACTCTCCTTAACTAAAGTTGGGCGATTCTTCTGGTTCTTATTGAATCATGAAGTTGTGTTCGTATGGCATGAAATCAAATTATGAAGCACGAATATTTATTCCACCATCATGTTGGAGATTCTTGAATATCAGCTTTCATTCTAGATATTATTAACATTTTTGGAAAGAACGAATGAAAAAATTAACTACTTTGGCTATGAAACTGATATTAAAATTATATATGTAGTTTGTTTACTTTTGATTCTTTCGAATTTTGAAATATTTTCTTTGAGACGTAATCGTTTTGTAACTTCTTTGAATTGTTTTGATATTTTTTTCGTTGAAGGAAAGGATTCTTTCTATTGAGTAGTGTCATTTCATTCAAATGAACTATGTACTTCTGGTTATAGTATATATATATATATATATATATATATATATATATATATATATATATATATATATATATATATATATATATATATTATTTGTGGGAATCATCTGTCATTATGATAAGAAATGAAATAAGTAGGTATTATTCCTCATTATTATTTTAAAATAAAACTAGTACATTTATTCATTAGTTTCGAAGAGTTCCATGAAATCAGAAACAATTTGCTCTTTCAGAATAATTTCATGAAGATACTAACTGTAAAGGAACTCTGAATGTTCCAAGTGCTGAAGCATTTTAAATTTCAGTACATGCATATTTCCAAACAAACGAGGTTTTTTCGTTTGGATAGTTGGATATACATATTAAAAATTAACAGGACATTTCAATGGAGTTTCCATGATGCTTCATGATGAAACATACATATACATACATTAATTGTATCTCACCAGAATGTTCGTCGGTGGAACGTCCTGTTAATTTTTAATTTTAATATGTAATGTATGAAATAAACCTGATATACCCAAAATTGACATCTCTTGGAATATATATATATATATATATATATATATATATATATATATATATATATATATATATATATATATATATATATATATATTTTATATATATAGATATATATATATATATATATATATATATATATATATTATATATATATATATATATATATATATATATATATATATATTATATATATATATATATATATATATATATATATATTTAAATAAATATCTCGTACATATTTAGACGCGAAATTTTTCTGAAGCTAATTTCCCATTTATGTGAATCCGTTTTTATTTGAAAAAAAAAATTTCTCATACGATTTTCGAGTATAATATGAGACGGTGAAGTGGGATCAAATTTAGGACTTAATTAAACGCAGCATTTTCTCTACAAGTTACTGATTCCAGTAACAGAATATCTTAATTTCGCGTTTTTCATCAAACTTTGCTTTTTCGGTTATTCACGTTCAGTTATTGCAATGCATCAGAGTATTTCTAGATACTTCAACCTTCTTAATCAACATAATTACTCTAATATTACCTCGAAGAATAATATCAAATGTAAATAAAGTTAGCGTAGTTTTCGCCGAGATGATATGGCCAAAGCACTCCGAAGTTTCACGTCAATTTTCAAACTCGCTACAAATTGTTCGAGAATGAATCACAGAAGGCAGACGAACTTGGGAGAAAATTGAAATTTAGCTCAGGTGAATTTAAATCTATTTACGGACTGAATTTCCTCGGAAGATTGCTTCGGATGACCCCATTCAATCAGAGTTCGAGCTCATTTGGAGACAGGGACAAGTTAATGAAATACTAAAGTTGACATGATTTTCTCAAATAAATTGAAAACGGAACAACAGGGGGTAGTGGTGGCATCATTTGTCATTATTAGAAGAGTAGCATACGCAAGTTGAAGCTACATTCAACAAGACCTCATTCATATTTCGGCAGTTAGAAGAAACTTCGGTAGGGGACGCTGGGTCTTGTTGTTACGGGCGTAAATAATAACACTCAAAATTCTACCTTTTTGGTTTAAGTATGGTGGTCAAAGATGATTTCATTATAAGTGTCCACCTGAGAGAAAATCTCTAGAGAACGTCTCGAGATTAACCTCAGAAGGTTATCCATGTGAGATGACTTACGCTCTCGAGAGATTTGACCTTGCAGTTTCGTGACCAAAAAGATCATTTCGTGTCGATTTGAGAATCAACTCGCAATCTGATGTGTGATTCGATGGCGTTTTGGTTATTTTTTCAATTTTTTTCCGGGTCTAGTTTTTTAAAAATTAATTAAGTATAAAATTGTGAAAATGCAGAAAGAGAAAGAACGCGCGAGCAGCAGAGCTTCATGACTAAGATAGTATCAGTATTAGTTTTCACTGTTTCAAGTTACCGTGATCTATTTATAACCAACCCAGAGCAAGAGGTTAGTAGTAAAAACTAGGTTATTCTTCCTTTAGATTTGGCGCTGACAGAGTTACTCATAAAAACAATAGTTCACAGTAATAGAAGTGAACATAGATTAGACAATAGAAGTGTTATTTCTTAACTCAAACGAATTTCTGAAGTCTGAGAACATAGAAAACAACTTTGAATCATATAATGTTCTACGCGCATACTATATGACAAAATATTCACCTCAAGAAGAAATTTTTTGTTAGACGGACCTGCAAAATTCGCTATTTCTTTTTTAAATATTTAATTCAATTCCAGGTTCAGACCTGGGAAATTCTGTACTGGTCAGGTTTTAAGCCTCACACAACACATTGAGGATGGCTTTGAAAGAAAGGCAAAAACGGGGGCCGTCTATATAGATTTAACGGCGGCATATGACACTATAAACCATAAAATATTACTGGGAAAAATCTTCGTAATGACAGGTGATTTACAGCTGACGAAAGTGCTAAACACAATGCTATCGAATAGAAGGTTTTATGTAGAGTTCCAAGGATCAAGAAGCCGCTGGAGGAACCAGAAGAATGGCCTTCCCCAAGGCAGCGTGCTCGCACCCATGCTCTTCAATGTGTATACCAACGACCAACCAACCGGCCCAGCAACAAGAAGCTTTATCTACGCCGATGACGTAGCTATCACCTGCCAGTCAAAAAACATCGCAGAGATAGAGGAGCACTTAACAGAATCTTTATCAAGGCTGAGCGGCTATTATAGATCTAACCAACTCCGCCCGAATCCAGCAAAAGACGCAGACATTGCCTATTCCATCTCAATAACCGACAGGCGAGAAGGGAACTGCAAATAGAGTGGAACTCAGTATAGACTGCAAACACTGCCCAAACCCAGTCTATCTAGGTGGGTTACATTGGACCGCACCTACCTTACAAGAAGCATATCGATAAAACCAAGGCCAAAGTCAAACACCAGAAATGGAATACTCCGTAACCTGACTCCCGCTCGTTGGGGGGCGAACCCAACCGGCATGCGCTCCTCGGCCCTTGCACTGTGCTACTCCGCGGCCGAATATGCATCTCCCGTATGGCAGAGATCAGCACACGCCCATAGGCTGGACCCTGTCCTGAACGACACGTGTAGATTAATAACGGGATGCCTAAAACCCACCAACCTTGACCAACTCTACATGCTAGCCGGAATCGCACCCCCACAAATACGGAGGGATACCCTAGCCATGGCCGAACGAAACAGACAATGCGACGACACCAGACATCCTCTGTATCAACATATACCTGTAGCGGCCAGACTAAAATCAAGGCGAAACTTTATACAATCTACACAGCCTCTAAAACTGCCACCAAAGAGACAAGATGGGAACAGTGCCTAATAGACCACGACACTCCAACCTGGAACCCAAAAGAAAAACTTCCTGCAGGTTCGGACCTAGACTGGGGCACCTGGAAGACCCTCAACCGACTTCGGTGCCAAATGGGGAGATGCAAGACCAACCTCGTGAAGTGGGGATACGTGGAAGAGTCGGCATATGAATGCGGAGAAGCCCAGTCAATGGAACACCTCCTGTCGTGCCAATCCCTACAAGCCCCATGTACCCTCCGGGACCTATGGACGTGTAATGAAAATGCCGTGATATGCGCCAGACACTGGAGTGATATATGAACATTTATAGCTATATATATTTGTAGTTCAGACACGATTAAATAAATTCCAAAAAATATTTCTGTTATATTATCTCCATATGGTGTTTCTTCAAAATGGCTGATCAAACTGATCAACCAACGACGATAGTTGTCGTGGGACACCTGGTTGAAACGAAGTCCCTTTCTCTATATTATATTATGTATTGAATAGCAGATGCAATGAAACAATAAAGAACTAAGCAATCACAACTATTCGAAATGTATATATATATATATATATATATATATATATATATATATATATATATATATATATATATATATATATTTCCTTCAATTATTCATTCCGATTCCTTATCATTATACTAATAGATAAGAGATTTTTTATGAATATTATAATCAAATCTCTACTACAAAATCATACTTAATCTATAAAAAATAACCAATTCTAACTTCGATATGAAATTTTCAAGAATATATCTATAACTATTGAAAAGAAGTAATTTTAGTTAGTTTTTAATTCACATATGGAATATCTGCTGCCAAAGTTTAAAGGATCGCCTTTCGAAACATATAGCACGTGAATGTTATATTTTACGCCTAGCTTTCATTTTCCAAGTGTCTGGAGTGTAACGTGCGATAAGAAACTTCGTTTCAGAAGTAGACTTACAATATGTACTATCAAAATTTCATTAAACTACATGGGAGTCATAAAACATGCATTTTATAGATTCCATCAAATAATATGAGTTTTTTATTATCTAATAAAAAAGTACAGTTTATATATGCATGCTAGTGAATATGACCCTTTCTATGTAAGAAAAATAGAATGTTTCATCATATAAGATTCTTCTTCTCAATGGACGTCCTCTATTTCTTCCACAACTATCAGTTCAAATCCACTTGATAGGCTGGATTAAACAATATTGTCTCATTGTACAAGCGGTTAGAAAACCATAACAAGTGTAGAATTTTGAAGAATATAATCGTTTCGAATATTTTAGATCAGTCATCTAATGTGGTGATTTATCTGAAATTTTATGTTCTATAAACTGAAATACTCAAGTTAAATACCTGCCTTACAATCAACAGGTCAGTCAAGTTTTTTTCGGTTGTGACCTCGAAACATGGGGAATAGTTCATAGCATATTTTAACGCTCGGGATATCTTCACAAATCAGTGTTACATCTACCTCAAAAATGGAATATGCATAAATGCAAAATTCCCTGAATTACGCAGGGTCCCCACCTGGCACTTAATCCTTGTGTGTCACATTTTTATTCCTTCGAGATCAGAAACATCCGCAGTGATATATTTCATGTGTTTACTCAACCGATGCCTTGTTCAAACGAGTCGTGTGTAAGAATTTCCACGATGTACAAAGGGAGAACTCCTAAGTACGTTTGTGTGACGGTTTTATCAGCTTTGCTCCAGAATTGGATATCCTCGGCCGGAAAACTGTCTCTGCCGCCGAGAGACATTTACGAAGTAATTTTCGTTCTGTCTGTGTTTTTATTGAATAAACTGTTGTTCGTCGAGTCGAAATCTGCTTCGAAGAATTGCTTGAATAGTAAGTGTCTAATGCTGGCATAGCAGTTTTAGATATATCGCAATATCTAGTTGAGGTAATTCTGATGTAACCGAATCGATAACTTATTCCATAATTCAATTAAAACATAAATATATTTTTTACTACACAGAAAGAACTAAAAAAACGCAGGTGTTGTGGGGGATAACCTGGTTGGTATGAAGTTCTTTTCGCCACTTACCAAGCTAGTTAGTTGAGTACGTTAGGTACGCTGGCTAGTATTTGGGAGGTCTCGGGTTCAAACCCCAGGGCAGACTGGTCTGCCATGAGTTTTTTTCAGAGGTTTCCTCATGGTAATGTAAGTCACTGCATGCAAACTTATAAGGCGAATGCTGGGACAGTACTAATCCTCTGAACCCATAAATATCCCGTCTCACCTATCCTTAATGCACTTTGTACATACAAGTGTATCCTCTGATCTGGCTGAAGGAGTTAATCCCAAACTCAAACTGCCCGCCTCCCTGACACATACTTCAGGGAGGAATGTGTTTCCTTTTTTTTTCGCTACTTACTATATATTAAATAGCAGGCACCTTGCAAAAAATTACCATTTTTTGAGAGTCTCTTACTCTCAAACGTTGGTAATTGTTTTCAAACTTTAATGAAATAACACTTTTATTTCCGTTTATTCTATTATTTGTTTCTTTTTCATTCTCTCAATGAAAAAGAAACAAATAATAGAATAAACGGAAATAAAAGTGTTAGTTATATATTTCATTAAAGCATCGCTGGTTTCTCGCAGCATTGTATAAAATTTAACCATTTCATCGACTTCGAGAAAACCATATGTCTACATACAGGTAACAAAGGCAAACGTCTTGACCTGTTGGAAATTCTAGAAATTGGTAGTCATCAAGAGAAAATACCCCATTGTAAATGAACAGTTGGATTCCAGGTTTCCCCTCAATTGGATTCGATATTATAAATGAGCTTGTTCTGTATTTTTCTATTCAGTTTTGGTAATGGGTCCATAACCCGAAACTAATTGACTATTATATATATTTTTCAATTTATTGATAATATATCAACTTTTGAAAGTACTTACATGACTAACAGAGGTTATCAGTATTATGAATGGCACGAAATCACTTTCACAATTCATTCTTCATTAATAAAATAACAACATTTGAAAGTACTCATATGAATAAGAGAGGTTATCATAATTATGACTGGCATGAATTTACTTTCACATTTCATTCTTTTTAAATTAAATTTAAACTTTTGAAAGTACTAACATGAATAAGAGAGGTTATCAGTAGTATGACTGGCACGAATTCACTTTCACAATTCATTCCTGATCAATAAAATATCAACTTTTGAAAGCACTCACATGAATAACAGATGTTATCAGTATTATGACTGGAAGAATATACTTACACAATTCATTCTTTATTAATAAAATATCAACTCCTTAAAGCACATATATTAATAACAGGTTATCAGTATTATGACTGTATGAATTCACTTACACAATTCATTCTTTATCAATAAAATAACAACGTTAGAAAGTACTCACATAAATAACAATTTCCTTCGCCAAATTTCTGGGTTATAACAAACGATAATATTTATAAAATATTTTTTCCAATTTTCTAATTTTATGGCATTTTATTTCTCAGCTTATATTTTGGATATAGAAAAAATCAAATAGATATTTTGAAATTTGACTGATCGTGAAAAATGGTTTTAACACTATTCTCTAATAAGTAAGCAGCCCAGTATGATCTCTTTTACTCTCTGGGTAAATAACGTAATGTAATGAAATACATTACGCGACTTCTTTTCTTTCCCCATTTCCACAAGCACCTCGAAAAGCGAGCGGGTATTCCTTGCCGGCCATAATCTTTCAGTCTTTCAGGGGGGATTTTCCTTTCAGAAGGAGACCCTTTCATAAAGGACGAAATGACCGCATGAGCGGGACACTCCAGGAGTTTCGTTTTCATAGCGATCACTCATGTTGGACTTTATTTATTACAATGGAAAGGTAATCCCCATGTAATTCTCGTACCGCTTTTCCTTCAGTTCTTTTTCTTGTTAATCGAATTTTCTGATTTATGGCGGGTTTATTGACATTTTTTCGGGTCAGGCTAACATATTTAATGAAGCAATTGAACACGTTCCTGGATTTATAGGCTGGATTAAAGGATACTCGAGGTTTGTAGAATTAATTGAAATTAAAGATGTAACAGCATTAATAATTTACACAGGAGTTAGAGAAAATGTTCAAAGGAAAGGACTCTGCCCAGGTTGTTTAGTCTTTACAAAATAAATTGTGGCAAAAGTTTACCAATTTCGGAAAGTCCGTAAAGTTGCGAATGCAGAATTTGGATGAGAAATCTGTATGATAGTTGATGGATGTATATTAGCGTTTTCTTTTCTAATGGAGATCAATTCATATCAAGTGCATCGTGGTTTATAAACAAAAATTAAACTAACGAAGGAACGTACCTCATCACCAATATAATCCACGTACCAAATTTCAACCCTCTAATGTGAAAAAAATTCGCGAAGTGCATCGCGTACTGATGGCAGATCGAGATGCAATCGAACGGAATAGTCACCACATAAACTCAATTTACTTACTAAACTTCAACCCTCTAACTCAATCTGTAAAAGATGTGGAGTTCGGAAATTTTTCAAAAATGACGGGAAAAAAAATATCTGCGTAAAAATGGCGGCGGTTGGAAAAATTTAACCAAATTTTAATATTTTCATTCCGCAACGAAGATAATATCAGGTACCAATTTCAGTTCATTTGACTGGCATTGGAGTCATGGAGATGGCAATATGTACCGGGGAAAAAAATATATTCAGTTATAATATCACAAGAGCATCGAAAATAATAGATTATACCTCCGAGTCACGAGACGTATTTTGCGCAAAAAAAGATGTTTTAAGGAAATACGTCGAGTGACGAGGTCAGTATAATCGATTATTTTCGATTGCTCGAGTGGTATTCGTTACGATTATATAACGAATAAAAAATAATAATTTTTTTGGACAAACGTTAAAACACCGTCAATATGAAAATATTCACATTTGAGGCCTCGGTAGACCAGCGGTAAGGTATACCGCTTGTAAGCCGAGGATGTGGTTTCGAGTCCCACCTTGCTCTTGGGTGTTGTGTATGTCAGGAATTTAGTGGTTCTATTTATAAAAATAAATTGTTGGGTAATGTACTTCGTTTACAAGCCCATTGGCCGTTCGGAACCGGCGTTAAACTGTAGGTCCCTCGAGATAAAAAAATATTCACTTTTTACACGAGGCGAAACCATAGAGATATTACAGATAGATGCGACAAGCCATAGGCCGCTCTGTAAGTGGCAGCGTCAGTCTCGAAACTCAGTGGGAGCGAAAGAGAGAGACGACCGCAGGGTTTTTCTATCCTTGTGTACGCGTACCACGCGTATTATTATTAGAGAGAGACAGCCTAACCTTCAGATTCTCTCTCTCCCTCACCCGAGCTAACAAGTTTCAGGCTGGCTTGTCGCCTCTATCTGTAATATCTCTATGGGCGAAACACCAAAACGATTATATCACGTCGTCAAGGGTATATTCAGTTATCAATACGCAGTACCTGCAAAATTCACGTATTCTATTGGCTTATTCATACATGAGTTATATAATCATATATATATATATATATATATATATATATATATATATATATATATATATATATATATATATATATATATATATATATATATATATATATATATATTATAAGTGTATATAATGACAATATGTTTGGTTATCTTGTTCGCAGGTTTATTAATTTTTGAAGAAATATTCTAAAACAAATTAATGATTTTCATATGTGTCATTATTTTGTTGTAATCCTGTATTCAAGCGAGACTATATCCTCTATAATATAACCCTATTTCGTCCGAAGGCAAGCTTAATGGTGGGATTTCATTAATGTCATATATTTTTCAAATACCTTTCCTATATTCAGGCGAGATTAGCTATGACCTTGTTCAGGTCAGAACTACTTAGATATATGAATAAAAACGACCTCTTTCTCACTGGTACGAAGAAAGTGGTAATTTTTGATATAATTAGAATTATCAAGGCTTACGGGAGCAGTCCCATCCGCAGTGTGCGCCTTTATATTCCATTAAAATCTTACTATTCTCATTTTTGTTTCAATATTTTGAATATTCATTTATTTATTTATTTGTTTATTTAAAACAAACGGCAAATCTAATTTACAATTTAACAACTTCCAAATAACAACAACAAAAAAGAAACTATACTAAATTGAAAGAAATATATCAAAAATCGGCAAAGTTGGCAAAAAGATAATTCAAACAGCCTCAAAATGTGTCTTCAGGCTGAAAATGGATATATGGAATAAATCAACCTCTATCGAATTTGCCTCTTTCATATCTCGTTCAATAGTATTGTTCATACCGTAGTTTGTAGGAATGAAATCTACACTGAACAAGTCTCTATGCCTTAGAATTACATTATTAGCATTCAATTTTAACCTAGACAATAAATATTTAGAGTCAATAAAGTTATTGAGTAATTTATATATAAATATATCGAAATTCTTTCTTCTGGTGGCTAAAGCTTTAATTGAAAGGGAACTATATAAATAATCATAGTCTATTAAGTCCTTTTTAAGCTCATTTTGTAGGCAACCCATCTTAAGAATTTGCGCCAAACACATTTCTTATTATTCCTATGAATTTCATAATATGGTGACCAAACTACAAATGTATAATCGTATTGAACCGGATACTTAATTCTGAAAAATCTCATGACATTGCATTTCTTGATAATATTAAAACATGTTTTACTCAATTGATAGCTAGTTCTACCTTCCTATTATTTAACATTAATTCATGTTATTTCAGGAATTTTCCAAGTTTTACGGATTCAGAGAATCCAACTATTGCCGAATGTCCGATGAAACTTCATCAGGAAGAGTAATTCGGCATTCGCGACTGGTCCCATATAAACTTACAGATGACGCATTTGCACAAGAGTGAAATAATAAACTGAATAAAACGCAGAATAGGAGTCATAAACCGTAACTCAAGATTTTATTACACTCGTAAAGTTTCAACCTAGTAGTAAACCAAACGGCCAGATATGAATAGTTTAAATGTGTTTGATGCATTTTATTAAGGCAATATAAAATTATTGGCGAATTTGGCGCGTGACGTCACTTAGAAGTCGCTAAATGTTGTGGAAAAGGGCTCCCTATACGACTCTTTTTGATTCGGGCATCGATAAGGCACTCAGACCCTCATTCCCGCCGAAGGAGTGTTAGCAGAATTCGGAATGATCGCAGGCTTTCCAGTATGTATGAGTCAGTCAGTGGAAACACTTTCCGCATTTTACGTCTTTGTTGAAATCCATATTAAAGTTAAAAAAAATGGGGAGAATATAATTGAAAACAAACGTGAGCCGTAAAGCTCCGTCACTAAAGCCTTGTTTACAAGAGCCGAGTATAACGCCTAGTGCACTGGGATCAATACTGGGCCTAGTACATCACTAGGCCGAGTAGTTATTTTAATCAATTTTGTGGTTCAAAACAACACTGAACAAGTTGGATGACTGAACGTGTATATATAAATATATAGATTTCCTGCTACATTTTTTCACTTCCAGCGACCGTATTTTAGACCAAATGGTCGGAACTTGGATATATGTGGCAATGAAATTTGGTATAGTTTTGGCTTGTCCAAATTTTGATGATAAGAGTGTTACCATAACAAAAATTTTTTCAGATTTCCGAGAATTGCGCATCTATAAAATCTCTTAATTCAGTTAGACGGCTGATTTTTTTTTCTCACCGCTCCAATTTCAAATTTAGTAATTTCGTGCATTTTTTCAAGTGTTCAAGCATTATGTATCCCTTCAGCTCCTCTAACATTGACTTATGGGGTTAAGAATTGGTATGTAATGAGAACATGAATGAGGACAAAATACGCCCTTAGTGACGGGGCTCTGCTTCTTTTTACGCATAATTTTCATTGTGCAAGCATTGACGAATCAGTATTCAGGTATTTGATATAAACCTAGCTCATAGTGAAATTTTGTTCAGGAAGAAGCGTTAATAATTTATACAACGTATACTTATATTTTGTATAATATATGAATCATAGTTTGCCTGGAAGCCATTTGTTTGTGTACAAAACTAACAAACCCTATTATAGGAACCAGAAATCGATTTGGTGGTAGCTTAATATTCGACCTTAGTGTAAATTCTCTGTGAAAGTGAAAATATGAGAGCCTCAGTCCAAATAAGATACATGGAAAAACTTCAATCCCAGTAGTTTTGAAGGTTGATATATAGTTTTCACTAATACAATATGATTAAATATTGTTTATTGACTTTTCGTTGATCGATTGATTTAATATTTATTAGTATAGGTCATATTGACTTAAAACTCTCGACTCTGATTGAAATTATAGTAGGAACTCGACACATGTTTCTCGAGGTATTGGCCTATTCCCAATAGTGATTCTTTTGCGAGAAGACAGACACCTAGTTATATACACGTCGAGTATATTAAGTTATTTTAATTGATTTCGATGAATTAAGTAAAATAACTTTATAAAGAAATAAAAAACTAACTTTTCACAGGTTGAAATAAAAATCTATTGAGTAAACGCGTTTCGTCATAACATTGACTTCATCTCGTACTAAACTATGGTATTACAAAACAATCCATTTATACGAAAATTGAATATAACAGAGGGGTTCCTAGGGAAACTAAATAACAATAAGCAATTCATTCAGAGCTATTAGTAGGTACATTGAACAGATTAAGGAGAGGAGAAGGGTTTACTTCAATCTGGCCGTTAACAAAATTTCCGGAATTTTTATATTTATTGATGTATAGGGATTCTCAACAGTTGGTTTTATGGAGACTATTTTCAAATTGTAATATATTATAATTGTAATTAAAGGTATGGTTTTCTTGAATAAGATGGCACGCATAATTAAAGTCAGTTTTCTGCTTAATATAGCTACGTTGGTGTTCGTGTATTCGAGTTTTGAAATTTCTAATTGTACGTCCTATATAGAGTTCAATTTTCGTATAAATAGATTGTTTTGTAATACCATAGTTTAGTACGAGATTATGACGAAACGCGTGTACTCAATAGATTTTCATTTCAACCTGTGAAAAGTTAGTTTTTTATTTCTTTATAAAGTTATGAATATGAACTTTCACCTAGTAAATGCCAATTCCATTCAATTAAGTAAAATATTGTACATATACATGTATGTAAATTCCGATGGGTAGCGCTGTAACGTGTTCCCCTAGGAGTTTATAGGGGCTAGCCCAAGGAGTGATGGGGTAATAACATATGGAAGGTCGAAATTATTACCTCACTCAATCAGTGGAAGAGCGAGATAGTGTTTCCATCGTGTGTTAGTTATTAAATTTTTAACACTCGCCCTTGAAGGATGGATGGGAACGCCATATCATAAACCTCATGAGACTAGCTCCGCAAACAGGTCGGATGTAAATTTTTTATTTGTCAAATGAATTTCTCAGTACATATATTACCTTTTTCATATGCCTACATAATGAAACGTGATGACATTTTGTGAATATATTTGTTGAAAATGCATGACACTCGTTTCGAAGTAGTACCACATCGTTAGATACTGATTAAACACAAGAATAATTCTATAGATACAGGTGGGTACGTATTAATATACAATCACAGTTATATAGAATCAAATGTGAAATATTCCGGCAATTCAAAACGAACCACAGGTGCTGTGTTCTGGAACAAGTTAATTCAGGGACTATTTGTGAGTCCTCCCTGACTGGTCACGAGAAAATTAGAATATTCGAATTTATTGATTTTCACTGGGAACCTAGAAAATCAAATTTCAAACTCTCAAAGTCTCCATATTTTATTATTTCAAAGCCTGAACTAAATAAGTGGTTCTCATCAAATCAATTATTTGCATAATGGGAGTCTAGCAATGTATTTTCAAACACAAAAAAAAAATTATGAAAGTTCTTCCCATATAAAAACTGCATTAATCAATTTCATATATTTTACATAACATTTTGTTTTTATGAATTTTAGATTTAGTATTGTTAATATATTTCTCAATATTATTACCGATTCAGAACGATACAGTGATACTGTTTCGCGAATGAGATGATTTTATCTTTGTGTCAGGAGGCTTCAATATAAACGCTATATTTCTACTTCTAGGCCAGTCAGTTAAGACATTGAAAATCGAAAATTCAACAATAATTCCAAAAGTTTTCAAACTTTGGTCAAGTGACTGCTACATAGATAAATGAACAAATCTCATTTGCAACCTTTTCCGTCCGGAACATTGTTAACATTGCAATAACTTTGAATTTCGCTGTATGCTTGTGAAAAAAATTTAAAAAGTTTTGCAAACTAGGAGTAGTATTATATATATATATATATATATATATATATATATATATATATATATATATATATATATATATATATATATATTATTTCATATCACGTATCAAATTTGCAACCAATTTAAGTGTACGGAACTTTTTTTTCATTCAAAATTAACGTTTTTCTTAGTTCTGCAAACTCGATAGATTCTTCGGAAAAATATACCGAACAGTTGTATAAATTTGCAACCTTTTACGTTGACCGAAACATGTTTATTTATAAGTTAATTATAAGGTAATTTTTTCGTGCAAGATGGTCTCGAAATAATTACAAAAGTTCTGAAACTTGGTTGCAAATTTAGAAATTATCTATTCTGATACATTTTCAAATTTGCAACCTTGTACGCGGTCCGGAACTTTATGCAATTTGCAAATATATAAAAATCCGAAAATCATGTAATGTGAAACTTGTTACCAATATTGTTTCATTGAGAATATGAATTTTCACCAAGTATATACAGTGCTTTCATGATGAAAGGAACAAATTCATTAAAAAATTAGGTTTCTATTTCATGTTAAAATCCTCGGACAGGTCGATTAGTATTTTTATTTGGGCATTTTTCGCAATAAAAATTTTGTATACAGGGTGTCTCATTCAAGAGCTATGGCTTTGTCATTAGTTTTTTTAAAGGTAATACCCTGTATATTATTTCACTTTACAATTCTACGATAAATTCTTATCACTTTTTGTGAACATACCATATGCCTCAACTCGATGGATTGCCAGAAACGGAGATAGTGGGTAATGAGAGGTACGATATGAAAACACACAAATGTAATTACTAATTTAATTTTTACATATGTTCAATCTGTTGTCCGTTTACTTCGAGACATTTTTGAATTCGATTCAATGTTTCCCGTTGCACATTTTCAATTACTTCTGGACTGATAAGTCTTATTTCCTGCCTGATTCTCTCTTTTAGATCATCAATATTATTTGGTCTATTCAAATAAACTTTAGACTTCAAATAACCCCATAAGAAAAAATCCAATGGGGTTATGTCCGGTGATCTTGGCGGCCACTCAATCGGACCTCTCCGTCCTATCCATCTGTTGGGAAAAGTTGCATCAAGAAATTGTCGAACAGCGATTGAATAGTGAGGAGGTGCCCCATCTTGTTGAAACCATATCTCGTTATTAGGTATGTCAGGATCTTGTGGGTTAGGAAACAAAATAGCTAAAGCCGGAATGAGTTCGAACTGGAGAAAGTTCAAGTAGTCCTCTCCGTTTAGTGTTCCTTCAAAAAAATAGGGACCAACTATACGATTTCGAACAATCGCTGCCCATGTATTAATTTTTTGAGGCCGCTGTGTGTGGCATTCTTGCATCCAATGAGGATTCTCGGTCGCCCAATACCTACAGTTTTGTCTGTTGACGTGGCCATTTAAAGTAAAGGTGGATTCATCAGAAAAAATTATGTTTGTAATGAAATTTAGATGTTGATTATGAATTTCAAGAATCTGCTCACAAAACTGTACTCTGCGGTCAAAATCGTCTTCTAATAATTCATGTACCAGCTTAATTTTATAGGGATGATACTTATTTACCTTAAGTATTTTATGCACGGACCCTACTGATAAATTGAAATTATTGGAAATTGTAGTAATGGATGTATGAGGGTTATCTTGGGTTTCTAGTAGAACGTTCAGCACTGTTTCTTCAGATACTCTCGGTGGTCTTCCTTTAGGTAAATCTCTAACGTTGCCGTATCTCCTGAATTTTGATTCAATTTTGCTGACTGTCGATCTAGTAATTGGCGGACGATCAGGATGACTTTCATTGAATAGATTGCAGACTTCTTCTTGTGAACGCACCCTATCTCCAAAACCAATCATCATAAGTACTTCAATACGTTCTCTCTCAAGTAATTGCATTTTCTTAAACAATGAAGTAGTGTAGTGCCTGGAGCGTTAAAAACGTGAAAACTGCGGACTATACAGCACCAGTGAATGAATTCAGATGGTACATGTGAAATTTCATTCTTCAGATTTAATGACAATGTTTACCTAAATTTTTTTTTGTACTTTTAATCCACATTTTAAATCTCCAGGTGCTCCACTATCTCCGTTATAATCTGGGAATCCATCAAGTTGAGGCATATAGTTTGTTCACAAAAAGTGATAAGAATTTATCGTAGAATTGTAAAGTGAAATAATATACAGGGTATTACCTTTAAAAAAACTAATGACAAAGCCATAGCTCTTGAATGAGACACCCTGTATACAAAATTTTTATTGCGAAAATTGCCCAAATAAAAATACTAATCGACCTGTCCGAGGATTTTAACATGAAATAGAAACCTAATTTTTTAATGAATTTGTTCCTTTCATCATGAAAGCACTGTATATATATATATATATATATATATATATATATATATATATATATATATATATATATATATATATATAGTTGGGATTTTTCGTGGTATAACAGATATGAAATGACTAATCAAGTTGGATTTAATTTACTCGACGTTTCGGCTCTATTTTTGGAGCCTTTTACAAGAGTTTCATCAAGCGACTCACTACGGTTCGTTTTGTTTTCTTTTCTTTGGCTGTGGTAAGTTCCAGCTCGTGTGAACGACTCACCGTAGTGAGACTCTTGATGAAACTCTTGTAAAAGGCTCCAAAAATAGAGCCGAAACGTCGAGTAAATTAAATCCAACTTGATTAGTCATTTAATATCTGTTATACCACGAAAAATCCCAACAATCTATAATATACAGATACAAAACCAATCCAAATGTATATATATATATATATATATATATATATATATATATATATATATATATATATATATATATATATATAATTATTTATTTGAATTGTTGCTGTGAACTATTTTTAGCTTATTCATAACAGGCTTGGTGAATCTCAAAAAACTCGATTTTATTAAAAAGTTGACGTTTCGCCACGACATTCGTGGCTTTTTCAAAACTTTTGAAACACCAAGAGTCTGTTGATTTGCCTCGCTTTGGAATGAATGATTCAAGAAAATATGAAAAATAATTCAGTAAATCTTCTCAAATACCTATATTGGTTAATAGAATATGTGGCATATGTTCCGTCACTACTCTGGCAGAAATCTCAGCTGCAGATCATATATATTTAAAAATATTCGTGTACGCGAGCCCAAACATAACAAATACTAAATTATTGGCTTAGTCTACCACGAAAACATTTCAATGGTTCGTTGATGTTATAACTCGTTGAATGATATTATTCACTGAACAATAAGTTGAGTGAGTAATATGCTGCCCGGAATAGATTTTTATGCTTCTTGTGTATGTTTTATTCATACCAGAATAAGAATTGTTAACACCGCTAGTTTTAGCGATATAAAATTAGGGTACAGCCTGTACTGAGTTCGAATCTCGAGTTAGATATGTATATTTGCATTAGAGAGTTTCAGCTGTTCAATATAATTGATAGTTATAGGTAATGACTGGTGTATCAAGCCCATAAGCTGTTCGGAAACGGCGTCAAACTGTAGATCAAATAAGTAAACAAAAAACTCGTGAGCATATCACATTAGCTTGTACGGCTAATTCAACTCAATTTATTTCAGGCGCCACCTTCTTTATTCAGATGTCGGCGTGATACAGAACTTTGCCAATCAACAATATATATATATATATATATATATATATATATATATATATATATATATATATATATATATATATATATATATAATAACTATTGAGTGAAGAGAATATATGTGCTTCCAGAAAAATCTCACTATTGCTACCTAAATCAATATGAAATTACCTGAATTCGAAAGAAAAATAAACAAAATACGAAGAAACTATTGATATACTGAATTGACTTAAATTCTTAAATTCAAAATACAATTACAAGAGTTCAGATATCTGTCCCTAGGGAACTTCTTGTACATCGGCTTACTCAAATTACTTAAATATCAAATTACTTAAATGTGTCGGCTCTCAACAATATTAATTCTTTAATTTCTCAAATTGAACAGCATAGAAAGTTCAAATTAACTGACCTTGTAGAAATGTAGACCCTTATGTAAAATAATTATTTCAATAATGAACCTGATTTCTTTACTTGACTGAAGAACTTCAGCTTTTTTTGTTATTATTCACATACAAATTATTAACCTTCCAAGTCAATTTGGAGAGGCTGGAGAGATGTATAAAGCTTGAAAACCAGTAAAAACGCAGAAATCTCTATATCAAATATGCGACAGTGAGGAAAAACATTTTATACCCCCAAATGGCACCTCACTGATATCAATGGAATTAACGTGCTACAAATTTTATGCGTCGAACTGAATTTTGAGCGGTTGTAGAGAAATAGAAATGCGCAATTGTCGAAAATCTTCAAAAGAGCTTGAAATTGCAACATGAATATTGTGGCAGTTGAAGAAATCAATTGAAAGCCCACATGGAAACTAACATCTAAACAATTCATATACAACATTTCAACTTTTTAATTCAATCACCAGAAGCTTAGGAGGTGCGTAAAACTTAATCAATCACGATATCGGAAGAATTCTCTATACAAAAATGCTGCAGTTTATACCACAAATATATGGACAAATTATCAACCCTCTAACTAAATTTGGTGGAGTATTGGGGCTGAATTTCGGATATGGTATTCATCATTAGTGTCCATTAGTTTGGCCTACTATTCGAAATTTTATACACTTCTCCACTACCTTGTGACTCAAAGTTTGAATATGCCAAATGTTAAACTGAATTTACCCACATTTTGATAGTTTTTGTTCTGTTTCAAGAAATCCTCTAGGTGTTGAATGCTAATAAATATATATATATATATATATATATATATATATATATATATATATATATATATATATTTATATATATATATATATATATATATATATATATATATATATATATATATATATATATATATATATATATATATATATATATATATATATATATATATATATATATATATATATATATATATATATATATATATATATATATATATATATATATATATATATATATATACATTCGAATGAATAATTATATATATATATATATATATATATAATTATTCATTCGAATTGTTGTTGCCTGTGAACTATTTCTAATCTTTTGATAATTATTAGCAATGACAGGCTTGTTGAATATCAAAAAACTCGATTTTATATATATTTATATTATATATATATATATATATATATATATATATATATATATATATATATATATATATATATGTATGTGTATATATATATATATATATATATATTATATATATATATATATATATATATATATATATATATATATATATATATAACAAGGCAGAAGAATAACAAATGAGATTCCCCAGAAAATACTAGAGGTAGCAATGAAACGATGTAGAGTGCTACTAATGTCTTGTTTATTCAAACATCAAGCTTTCATCTACCAATTGCAGACTTCATCAGGAGGCTAATAACACATTATTTTTATGAAAACATTTACTTATACACAAGTCAGAGAAAATACTTTTGATTCTAATAATTAGCAACATTTATATCTTACATACCAATACTTACAAGAGAATTCAAGATTGCTCTAGCGAGCAAGTAGCCAGTTTTTTAACGTATGTTAAAAAGATGTAAGATATAAATGTTGCTAATTATTAGAATCAAAAGTGTTTTCTCTGACTTGTGTATAAGTAAATGTTTTCATGAAAATAATGTGTTTTTAGTCTCCTGATGAAGTCTGCAATTGGTAGACGAAAGCTTGATGTTTGAATAAACAAGATATTAGTAGCACTCTACATCGTTTTATTGCTACCTCTAGTATTTTCTGGGGAATCTCATCTGTTATTCTTCTGCCTTGTTTTTACCAGTACCCCGTTACTGTCCTATTACGTATATATATATATATATATATATATATATATATATATATTATATATATATATATATATATCTATATATATATATATATATATATATATATATATATATATATATATATATATATATGTTCAGAAAGATTTCCGCGGTCGGAAGTATTTGAAAAACTTGGTTCACGGAATGAACCGCGTAAAAGATTTGAAAAATCTCGACGTTTCGGCTCCTTTTGCGAAGCCATCTTCAGGAGAATTAGAAGGGAAATAATTCAGACTCGTGGCCTCAATCTGCCTACTCCACGAATCGAATTAGAAGGAATCGGAAACAATACGATTGCGTTGTCTCAACCTGCCTACTCCACTAACCGTACTGCTTCCTGTCAACTCTGAAGTCTCAACCTGCCTACTCTTCAGAGTCAACTGACGGGCCGATCGTCGCGTGGCCGTATTTATAGGGGAAGGGGCGGGTACTCACGCTCATCAGTGCGGGATGCACTCTGATTGGGTGTGACATGGCGACCACTGAGAAGTGGTTTCCATGCTGATGGGAGTCTGTGACTGTCATCTCTGGTGTTCAAACAATTTGGACGTTTTTCTATTTCTACAGCTTCACGGTAAATTCGGGATTTGAAAGATCGGACGGGAGCAATAGTTCTTGTATTGGGGAAATCGATAATGTGGCCTGTTTGGGTGTGATGTTGGGAAAGGGCGGAGACTCGTTGCTCCACTTCTTGAATCATTTGAATGGCATACATCCAAGTATCCAATTCACAATGGAAGTGGAAAACGATTGGTCTCTGCCATTCCTCGATGTCATGATCAAAAAATTTCCATCCCAAGGCTTCTCCTATTCAGTTTATCGTAAACCCACCCATACAAACCGTTATCTGAACGCCCAGTCTCACCACCATCCTTCTCAACTTAACTCTGTAGTTAATACCCTAATCTACCGTTCCATTCGACTATCTGACGACGAACACCGTGAATCAGAACTCAATACTCTAAAACATATATTATTACGGAACGGTTACAACACATATCAAATCAACAAGAGCATACGCAAACACACAAACATCACCCCACCTCTACCACCTTCCAATTCCACTGAACAAGAATCTACACCTAAATTATTTCTTCCTTACATCAAAGGAGTAACAGATAAGATCGCAAGATCTCTCAAAAACACAAACATCAAAACAATATTCACTTCTCAACAAAAACTCTCCCATCTGGTCAGATCCGTCAAGGATAAAATTCCTAACGAAAATCACGGTGTTTATGAGATTCCCTGTTCCAATTGTCCTCGTTCTTATATAGGACAAACGAACCGACGAATTCAGGTCCGTGCCAAAGAACATTCACTTTCGGTAAGACACTCAGATATCGCCAACGCCCTTTCCCAACATCACATCCAAACAGGCCACATTATCGATTTCCCCAATACAAGAACGTTTGCTCCCGTCCGATCTTTCAAATCCCGAATTTACCGTGAAGCTGTAGAAATAGAAAAACGTCCAAATTGTTTGAACACCAGAGATGACAGTCACAGACTCCCATCAGCATGGAAACCACTTCTCAGTTGTCGCCATGTCACACCCAATCAGAGTGCATCCCGCACTGATGAGCGTGAGTACCCGCCCCCTTCCCCTATAAATACGGCCACGCGACGATCGGCCCGTCAGTTGACTCTGAAGAGTAGGCAGGTTGAGACTTCAGAGTTGACAGGAAGCAGTACGGTTAGTGGAGTAGGCAGGTTGAGACCACGAAATCGTATTGTTTCCGATTCCTTCTAATTCGATTCGTGGAGTAGGCAGATTGAGGCCACGAGTCTGAATTATTTCCCTTCTAATTCTCCTGAAGATGGCTTCGCAAAAGGAGCCGAAACGTCGAGATTTTTCAAATCTTTTACGCGGTTCATTCCGTGAACCAAGTTTTTCATATATATATATATATATATATATATATATATATATATATATATATATATATATATATTTATATATATATATATATATATATATATATATATATATATATATATATATATATATATATATATATATGTATATATATATATATATATATTTATATATATATATATATATATATATATATATATAGATATATATATATATATATATATATATATTAATATATACATATATATATATATATATATATATATATATATATATATATATATATATATATGACATCAAAAAAGCTCAAAAATCGTGGTCCAGAAAGTATAAAAATTTTATACCATTCCACCATTGACTTTCCATGTATCTATTATTTTCGAGGAAAATGCTACTAAAAAGAAAGTTCAGTCGACAAGTCCCAAAGATGAAATATAATTAATCGGTGATTTATTGAATAAGAAGGTTTAAAAAATTTATGATATAATTCGAATTAAAATAAACATAATCGCTTGCTCAAAATTGGTGTAGATTGTTTCTGTACTTCGAATTTGATACGATTGTTAATAAACGATCGTAGAATGATAATATACTTGTATCATGACACGTGCAAGTTGTATGCGAATAACTGTGTTTTTTATCTACCTCTCGAATCGTAAACTATTTTCAGCTTTCAGCTTCAATAGCTGAAACGTGAAACGCGTTTTATATTCTTCTCCGGGTTTCGCATTACTTAGTTTTGAGATATAGAAAACATTCAATTTACTTCTACATCTTCTCCAATTATCTCTGAAAGACAAACTCGAAATACAAATCCCATATTCGAAGTCGGGCAAGTACAAAAATTTATAATTTGCTAATATTACTCTCAGTAGTATTGAATAAATTATTGTGTTCTCTTTCGCAATTCGAATTTGAAATATATTATTATGCGAATGCCTGAAACGAATGATATATCTGAATGATATACATACCTAGATTATTTGAGAGTTTTGATTGAAACACGGGCGGAAAGTGGAACGTTATGTCTATCAAATTTTTCAATTTTAGGTTTATTCAGAATATTTCATTTCTCAGTATTCTCACAATCTTTTTTTTTTAGGTAAGGAGTACAGGCTGTGCAGAAAACTAGATCATGAAAATGTGAGTACAATAAGTGTATAAGCATTTTCGTCAGTATTTCACCAATTTGGGTCTATTGGGATCTGACATAGAGGCGGACCTTAGGTGATAATGCCAAAACTTGGCGTTTCAAAACTTTGAACACTGGTTAAATGAGAGAATCGAAGGTTTTCGGATTTTTCATAACAATGTTACTGAGAGTGATATGCAGGTGGAAATCTACTCCAGAGAAGATACAGAGAAGGTGATAGGTTGGAAAGATGCAAATTCATCTTACAATGTGAGAAAAACGAACTATATATACATATATATATATATATATATATATATATATATATATATATATATATATATATATATATATATATATATATATATATATATATTTATATATGTAACTCCATCTTTTCTGATTTGAAGTATTCTCTTGCACTTCAGAATCCTCGAAAATCTTGATACTAGGCTCACTAACTTTTTTGCTGAAACTACTGTCGTCCGTTTGAGTTTCATCCTACATTTAAGACTTTCTTTATGAATTTGAGATTGGTCTGTTTCTGTGTGTTGGTTAAATCCTGCAGTTTGATAGACGATATTTTTTGATATATTGTGTATTCACCAAAGTATGAGATTTAATGTCTCGATTAATTCTACTTTCTGAACATGCTCGGTTTGCTTTCAAATTCCTTTCCTTATCCTCAGCTGTTGGAACATTACAATTAGAAACGGTATTTCCTCCTAAACTCTCCTTTTGGCTGCAGCCAATCTTGAATTTTCATTAATAAAGAAAACTAACCTAAATTTCAATCATAGGAGGTAATTACTTGGAGGAATGCAGCTTTCTTTTGCAAAATGCACAGGACACTCCATCTTTCTCAGAGTTGCGTGATTCTTCTTCAGATGGATTTAACATACCTTCAATAAATGAAACTTTTCCTATTCATTGAAACGATTTTGCTGTCTTCGAAAACCGATGAAATCTAATTTGTATATGCTTTTGAATTACAACTTTTCACACAATTGCACTCTATACTTGCTGATTCAACGTTTAGCAAAATTTGCACTTTTTATTTTTCACCTTTAGAGCCTGGATTTGTAAGAAATCAGAAACTTGTACATGCAGTTGCATATGTTCACGTTGGAAATGAAAACATCATCCGTCTGGCCGTCAGAGCGCGCCAGCTAGAATGTCAGATCCTAATATGCGAACATCTATTTTAATATGTGTCCGTAAATCTATTTCATTTTCTTGCAAATTCGCAGTTACTCATTTGATGGAGAAGTCAACATATCGTAAATACAAATAATATATAAAATTTTCACTAATTCAACTGAATAATTGCTTGTATGACATGTTTCCGTACAGTGTACTAGTGAAGTGCCGGATCGTTAAAATGTATATCCGCGGATACAGATCCGAATACCGATAGTTGGTGAATTTTGGATACAGATACGGATTTGTTTCAAGTAGACACATTTCTAGACCCAGTTCACAAAGGTAGATTCTTCAGTGATATTCTCATAAAAGAAATAAAAGAGAAATTGCTTACAGCTTTAGAAACTGAAGTAAATCTCACAGCAACTACGATAAGTACTGATGACAAACCAATTACTATTAGAAAAGAATATTACAAGAGTCTAGGAGAGTCCGTTGCTTATATGTTAGATAGTGATGATGACGATGAGGAATTTGAAAATCAAATATCAAATACGAAGGCTAATTTCCGATTATCAAAAGTAGAAAACCAGCTAAAGTATTGGCAGATTAACATTAAAAAGTTTGAAGGTTTCAGTCACATTGCTCGCACATACCTATTTGCCATCACCGGCAACAAGTGAGAAATTTTTCAGTGCAGCAGGAATCGTTTATAATCCTCATCGTAACAGACTTTTGGGGGACAAAGCTGCCAAGTTACTCTTTTTGAAGTACAATTTACCATTAGTTACTTAATTTCAATTATGACTGATGATGAATAATTTTTTTTATTCCTGTAATTTTCACTGTATTTTTAATCTGTTAATACGTTATATGTAATGCAGTATTAATTTGATTAATTCGAATAATCATTTAGCTAGAATTTAAATAATTACGAAGATTTAAGTTTTGGTTTTCTCATTATAAAGGTGATCTTATAACTTTCTATAATATTTGAAAATTTTATTGAGCTTACCTTTGAGTAATATTATGTTCTATTGATATTTGGTATGCTAACTCACAAGAGCAAGCCGGGTTTCGTAAAGGATTTGGCACTCTCGACCACCTGCAAACTCTCCGCACTCTTATCGAAAAAAGCACCGAGTACAACATACCCCTTCATTGGGCCTTTGTGGATTACCAGAAGGCTTTTGACTCCGTCGAAACGTGGGCAATCCTGAAGTCTCTGGACAACGCTTGGATAGATTCCAGGTATTCAAGCCTTATAAAGTACACTATGACAACGCCTCCATTCAAGTGAAAATAGATGAAGACTTAAAGACCGACAAGATCCCAATCAACAGAGGAGTCAGACAGGGAGATACAATATCACCAAAGCTATTTACATTAGCCCTGGAAGACGTGTTCAAAAAACTAAACTGGCAGAAAAATGGGATCAACGTGGACGGAACACGACTAAATCATTTGCGATTTGCCGATGATATTGTGATCATCGCAAACACAGGCGAAGAGCTTAAAAGTATGTTACAAGAGCTCCATAAGGAATCGCTGCAGATCGGAGTTATGATGAATCCAACAAAAACAAAAATCATGAGTAAGGAAAACATCGAAATAAAGATAAATGATCACTTTTTGAAGAATGTTCCTGAATACATATACTTGGGACACAAATTCCGGCTGGGTAAAGAAAACCAATCCTCCGAGATTCCAAGAAGAGTGAGCCTCTTCTGGGCGGCTTTTGGCAAGTTGGGGTTTATACTTAAATCTCGAGAATTCCCTATAAACCTCAAAAGAAAATTGTTTGAGTCTTGTGTATTGCCAGTGCTCACGTATGGACTTGAGACATTATCCGTTACCCGCAGATCTGCTGATAAACTGCGAACTACACAAAAAGCAATGGAAAGAGTCATGCTAGGAATCTCGCTGAGGGATAAGATACGAAATGAGGAAATTGAGAGAAGGAGTGGGATGATGAGTGTGATGAGGGTCGTGGCGAAACTGAAATGGCGATGGGCTGGCCACGCAGCAAGACAAGACCAACATAGGTGGACACATAGGACTTTAGTGTGGCGCCCGAGGGAGACCAAGAGGAGCATTGGCAGACCGTAGAAGCGGTGGCAGGATGACATCCGGAGTATCGCAGGAAGGAACTGGGTCCGGATTGCTAGTGAAAGAGAGGCGTGGAAGGATTTGGAAGAGGCCTACATTCAGGAGTTGATGAGCACAGGCTGACTAAAAAGAAGAAGAACTCACTATGATAAAAAGGTTTCAAATATTTGATTTCAAGAAATAAAAAATATTCTGAATAGAATTCAAAAGTTTTTCATTGCTACCTAATCATCTATATATAATTTCATCTATTTATTGAAAATTAATAAGGTAAAAGTTTCATCAAAAATTGAATTATTAATGAAAAATAGAAAGCCAATTATTGTATGTCTGAGTGAAAACATGTAGATGAGTCCATATATGATAAAGAGTTGAAAATAAATGATTATAAAATGGAAAAATGCTTAGCTAAAAATAGAAGAACTGGAGGGGTACAGTTGTATGTCAGAAAAGGTCTCAAATATAAATGTGTAATAAACGAAGTAAGAGATGATTATCTGTGGGCTTTGGCTATTGAATTTAGAGTAGGCACAGATGAATATTTTCTGGTTTGCATCTATCACTCACCAAATAGAGGAGATAATCTTTTTCTTGAATATATGGATGAACTCATACAAAATGTTGAATTGGGCAAAATAGTAATTATTGTTGGCGACATGAACTTGGACTATCTAAAAAACACCTATTACTGTAAAAAAATTAAGAATTTAATCTGTAGATACGGCTATTACCAACAAATTAATGATTACACAAGAGTTACTAAAACTAGCTCTACGTTGATTGATTACATTATTACAAATAAAAAGAACCTCCAATGTGAAATAATAAAAAATCCAAGAATTAGCGACCATTTCAATTTGAAAGTTAACATCATAATGCCTGAATTGAATCATGATAATCTAACAATTACCAAACGAATAATGAAAAATTATAATACAACTGAATATCAAACTATATTAAGAAATAAAAAATGGAACAGCAACTTGTCAGATGTAAACCTTCTTACGAGTAATTTAATATCTAACATAAAAGATTCACTAGATGAAATTTGTCCCACAAAAATGATAAAAAAAACGCAGAGGTATTACCAAAACAAATGGATGCACCATGAAATTCTTGATTTAATTAAAGTAAGGGATACTCAATTTGGTAAAGCTTCGTTTACAAAGAATGAATTCGACTGGAACATATATAAAGATATGAGAAATAGGTTAACGGAAAAAATACGATACAGTAAAACAAAGTATTACAATAGTGTATTTTCAAATCGTAACAACAACGAAATATGGAAAGAATTGAAGAAAATATTACCTATATTACCTAATGAAAATAAAGAATTAAGTCCTATTATGAAATTTAATAATACTGAAGAACATATAGAAAACAATATTGCAAGGAAATTCAACTTATATTTTTTACGTAGCATTGAAGAAATAAATAGCCACATCCCAAAATTTAATCAACATGATGAGATCCTGCAAAAGATTAATCAAAAGAATGTGATGAATGTATTTAAACCTTTGTCAATGAATGACTTATGGGAAATTGTGAGGAATTTGAAACATACCACTAATGTTGACGACTTGATTAATACGAAAGTAGTAAAGGATGCTTTCGAAATTATAGGTCATTGCTTTCTGGAGGTGATGAATACATCACTGCGAGATGGAATGTTTCCTGGATTATGGAAAGTATCGTATATAACACCAGTACCAAAAATTTTCAACACAATTAATTCAGATGATCATAGACCCATAAACACGGTTCCAATATGTGAAAAAATATTAGAAAATACAGTAAATAATCAGTTGTTAGAGTTCTGTGATGCTAACAATATTTTAATGGACAATCAATCGGGTTTCAGAAGAAACTATTCATGTGAATATTCGATAATAAATGTATGTGATAATTGGTTTAAAACTATCGATAAGGGTGATATCGTGCTGGCGGTTTTCTTAGATTTCCGGCGTGCATTTGAAACTGTGGACAGAAGCTTGTCGGTTCGTAAGCTGAGTAGAATGGGGTTTGGGGGTACAGTTCTAAAATGGATAAAGTGCTACTTGGAACAGAGAAAACCAAAAATTAAATTCAGAAACTCTATATCTGAAGAATTAAAAAACAATTTTGGATTTCCACAAGGGACTGTTCTGGGACCCACTCTCTTTAATTTGTATATAAATGACATTGTTCATTATGTTAATAAATGTGAGCTAACTATGTTTGCAGATGATACAATGATTTATGTAAGTGGAAACAATTTGGACCAAATGACAGATGATATAAATTTTGACTTGAATAATGTATATGAATGGCTTTGCGATAATAACCTTAATGTAAATATAAGTAAATCTAAATTTATGGTAATAGGCAGTAAATATAAGTTGGGTCTTCTTGACTACGAATTATTAAAAATAAATGTAAATAGTAATGTGTTGGATAGAGTAAGTGATACTAAATACTTGGTTTTTTCTTGATGAAAATTTGAATTTCAAAAAACATACAGAATATGTTATGAGGAAAATATCAAGAAAAATGTATTTTGTGAGTAGAAATAGACACTTGAATGGGTTTACGAAACGTTTAATATATAATGCTATAATTATGCCACATATAGATTACTGTTCGTCACTAATGATGAATATCAATCAAAGTGAACTGCAAAAACTACAGAAATTACAAAACAAATTAATGAGATTAATTTTGTGTTGCAACAAATACACTCCAATTAACCTTATGTTGGGCATATTACAATTTATGAGTGTCAAGCAGAGGATGATTTTTGGGGCTCTTAAGATCATTTATAAAATTAAAAATAAGTTAGTTCCAAACTACATATACAACAAAACTCAACTTGTAACTGATATCCACAAATACTCTACAAGAAATATGAATAATTTTTATGTACATAATGTTACTTCAAATATGCTCTTCAATAGCTTGTTGCACGGAGGTTTAATTTTTTTCAATGATTTACCAAATAACTTGAAACGATGTAATAATTATGAACGGTTTAGAACTGGAGTTATAGGTTATATTTTCGAATATTTTGCACCTGTTTAGTTTGAGTGATTTAATTGTCACTGTATTGTATTTCATATAGCTTTGCTAATAAACATTATTATTATTATTATTATTTAAGGTGTATCAAGTGCGTGAAGTAGACTTTTTCACACAAGCGATTGTAAAAAAGTCCTCACTTTATACAAAGTATAGTGTTGCACACTATACTTTTTCTACGACCGTAAGAATAAGCTAATTTAAAAGACAAAAATTGATTGAAATAAATTATTTAATTTTCTTCATTATGATAATTCTTATTTATAGTAATAATATAATCACAAATGTCAATATTATGTTCGATGCTGATCGTAGGTACTCTTCAACATAGAATAGTGACTTCAAAATGTTGATTATTATCCCATTTCTGAAAAATAATCACTCTGTGCGCCATAACATGAATTTTTGATACGTGTCCTCATAAATCTTCAGAGATTTTTGCGTAAAAGTCTATTAGCTCTTGTGGCAGCGATGCTTAAGATAAATCCCATAAAAATAGCATTGCATTTTACCCACCGGTATTAAATCTTGAATTTCGCGCATTATTATCGATGTGAAAAATTGCATTTCAGAAATAGGAGTAGAAACACAATTTTTTCAAAAGTTCTTAATATGGTTGAATGACCTAAGACAACGTATTATGCACGAATGTCGGAAGTTAACTCCAGAGGTTTTTGCAAATGTTTCGTAGACAGGATCTACATTTTTGCCAGAAACAGCAGGGTGCTCAAAATTCCTCAGTTTGACCATATATTTATATATTAATATATAATATAATAATATTTATTTTTTTCATATTTCAATAAATTTTAATTCAGAAATACAAAACTCGAGAATTAATTTTTTTTCAGAAAGGGAATAGTAAGCTTGTAATTTTTTTACAAGAAATCCACCTGGTTTCGGAATTCTTGCTAAATTTTATATGCAAAGGAATATTTAGGTAAAAGGTTTATCTGGGATATCCCGTCCAATGGTGAATTAGTTCCGAATTAATATAATTATCTGACATGCACTGTATAAATGTGATAGCCTGTGAAAATTTTGTCTTTATTGGTACCTATATGTATCAACAAATATAAAAGATTCCTATTCTTTTACCTATAAACGGTATTCTTTGAGTTTTTATATTTGGACTTATACACAACACCCAAGAGCAAGGTGCGACTCGAACCCAAGATCCTCGGTTCACAAGCGATACACCTTACCGCTGGGCTACCGAGGCCTCACCTTTCGACTTTTTTTTATAGTGTAAATGTCTTGAATTTATATCACAATTAATTAATTTCCTGTGAAAGTTTATAAAATTCATCTTTATTTGAATATGAATCAACGAATATAGAAGATATTCCTTCACCTATAAACGATATTGCTTGGACTTTACTATTTGGAATTAAAGCGTTCGTAACCAACTCCCTCAAAGATTTTTTCGACTTTTATTTACAATTCGTCTCAAATTCACATCACAATCAAGTCATTTCCAATGAATTTTGAAATAATTAATCTTCATTTTCATTATTAATCTTCATTTTCATTATTTCATGTATTAACAAATATAGTATAAATATTCCTCTACCTAATATAAACTGTATTTTTTGATCTCTTAAATTAATTGATTTCGAGTGAATTTTGATAAAATTCATCTTTATTTGTATATGTATCAAGGAGCATAGTAAATATAATATACCTTTACCTATAAATGGTATTTTTTGAGATTTTATATTTCAACTGATATATCAACAAATAGTGAAGTAGTATTAGTAATGCACCGTTGAAATATTTTCTATATGAATTTTATGATATATTTATATAAGTTGTTTAAGAAACGGCTTTCGAGAAAACCAACGGTTCACGCTATTAGCAAGTACAAAAATCTGTTTAGTGTACTGATTTAATGGTGTATGCAAATTGAATAATATGGCTGTTGAACGTTTTCAATCGGTATTTTTCATTCGATTCAATTTTCCCTCAGCGCGTATGATCGTGTCTTGATTGTATATTTACGCAAACTTACTACTCTTCAAATCCGAGAATATGTAGAGTTGCTGTTGCTATACCCGTCGAAATAAATATGAGTAGCACTTTCTCGGATTTAAAATTGAACTCCGGCATTTGCCTTTCCAATGCAATTTGCATCCCGATTTCCCCTATCAAATGAGCGTGTTCGTTTGAAAATATGTTCAGTGGTTTGTAACGCCAGAGAATAATATCAACAATATGCAGAAAGCCTTTTGTTTAAGGTGTTCAATCGGAAATATTTAACATAGAGTAAATCAGGGATAGAAGCCCCGTCTTTTTGGTTAGTTGAATTTTGTAATTGAGAAAATTTTCGGATATAAATAAAACTACATTATATGTAAACATAATATATTGTTATAAAGAATAATGTTATTGATGAAATAGTTTCCACATTTTTTCACGTTATGCAAATATTACAAAATACGAAAACTATCTAAATAATAAATATTTCAATGTTTATTAATTCTTTTTGCTGTTGAAGAAGAAAATAGTAATTTGTTTTTGTATTTTATTTCGGAGGACACATGCATAGCTAAAACGATATGATTGGGCAAAAAATTTCAAGAACTGGACTGTCCGAGATTGGAGGATTGTGTTGCTTTCAGATGAGAGCCATTTCTCAGTACAAGGGCAGCGATTTCGTTACGTAAGAAAGAGTGACAACGAAAAACTTACTGCAGCTCATATTGACCAAACAGTTAAACATCCTTTAAAGAAGATGTTCTGGGGTTGCTTTTCATATAAAGGTACTGGATCCCTTGTGCCAATCGAAGGTATGACGAACTCGCAAAAATACAAAAGCTTATTAGATCATAGATTGGAAGTTGAACTGAGAAAATTTGATGCTCTGCTCCTTATCACGTGTCCAAGATGATACTGAAATATTTCAAGGATAAAAAGATATCATGCCTTGAATGGCCAGGAAACTCACCGGATCTACATCCGATTGAATATTGTGGGCAATCTTGAAAGCTATACTACGTGAAATAGATCTTACAACAAAAATCAAACTCATTGAGGCTGTCATCCAGATATGGTTTCGGGACTAGCAAATAACTGAAAATTGTGAAAAACCTATTGATTCCATGCCAAAACGTGTCCAAGAAGTTATTGGAGCTAAGGAAGGACATATTTCATATCGAAACAATTTGAATTGTATTGATTTTTCGATTGCATTTAAATATAACCAATAAATATTTATTTTTTCGAATTATCGTTTGTGTTCACATTAATTCGCACACTACTATATATATATATATATATATATATATATATATATATATATATATATATATATATATATATATATATATATATATATATATATATATATATATTATATATATATATATATATATATATATATATATATATATATATATATATATATATATATATATTATATATATATATATATATATATATATATATATATATATATATACAACTGAAATTAAATTTGTTATTTCGGGTTGTTTTTGAGGCAGAATTGAACCATTGAAATTTTTTGGGTACATTAGATCTTTGGTACTTCCTAATTTTGTGAGTGGGAGTGACGGGGAGTGAAAATTTTTCGATCCGGTAGAGGAAATTGTGGACATGAACTATATTTTTTAAATTTTGCTTTTTGGAGCTAATATATCTCGGGAAAATAATTTTTTCCTATCCAAATTGGGTTAAACATTCGAAATTGTGTATGAGAGTGCAATGAGGGTTGAAATTTTTTTCTGCAAGCCGCTGCTATTTTAATTTTCAAATTTAATGCATATTTGCGAGTTTTCTAGTATAGCGCATTTTAACAGGCCCTCTAAATTCAGTTAAAATTCTGAAAATTTGTATGTGAATTGAGAGTTGATATTAGTGATTATGTACTTTTCTTCTCTAATTCTCCATTTTACGTAAATCATTCATGGGTTTTTCGACGTTTCTAGTTAACATCACAAAAATGTGGGAAAATATTACCTTAGTGACGGAGTTTACAACTCATTCTATTTTTCAGACAGATTATCAAATTGACAAATTTCCAAACATCAAATTCGAACAAAAAATTAACGTTATGTATTTGTACGATAACCTAAATTAAACCCTCAGCGCTTCGAGTAAGTTCAAATCATATTTGCGCCCGTATATCAAGAAGCATATCAAATTCTGTTCTTATTCCCACAAATGGAGTATCCAATCGCAAAGCCATTCGAACATTGCACCTCTACCAAAAATTTCGACACGATGACAGGTGTCATTTCCGAACAGAAAATTAGCAATGCAAATACCGAATTTAACGCCTATTTATCTTCCGCGTTATGTCGGAACAACAGAAACCTGTTTTTTGTCATTTGTTACAGAACGAACACCTCTATTTTTGTTTCATCAACTGACGCCAGGTGTGCTACATTGTTTGGCTCCCGTATAACGGTGGACATTGTGCGAACTATAATTAGTGCGACAGTAAATGAACATTGTGGCACGGAATTAACGAATTAAATGGTCATTATTCCGTGGGCCGAGAGGGGTATGATTGAATAAATATTGGATTATCGATTCCGTTCAGTTTATGATAATTCGTTACGGATAATAACTGCCACTTTCAGGGCATCGCTATTTCCGGGATAAATTTGATTATATTAATTTGAAATAATTGAAGTTTGAACCCCACATTTCCAAGGTAATTTAATTTCAAAGGATCTTGTTTACATGTTGATTTGGAAAAATACGAATGATTTCAATTCAAAATTCACGTGTGTGAATTAGAGGTTGTTTTCGAGGCATAATGAAATTAAAAAAATTTGGGTAAATGCAAAGGAAATTTTGACACCTCGAAACTTTGGAGAGGGGAGTGGCAAGGAGGAGCATGAACGGAAAATTTTCAATACCGGTGGAAAAAGAACTGGATATTGATTATAAACAACATATTCGAAATGTAGCTTTCTCGGGTTTTTTAAAAGTTTTGTATATGGAATTAAGAAAAGAACAAATTTTGAAGGATTTTTGTACTCCCACAAATTTAGTGGGAGGGTTGAAAAATTGCACTTGTATTGAGTTCCTGTTGGAAAGTTCCGTTTAGAGAGATTTCTTGTTTTTTTTATTGTTTTTGAATTAATATTGAGTTCCGAACCATTCTAGGTTTCAACAATTTTCCTCAACCGCGCTGGTCTTTATTCTGTTCGAATCAAATCTCGACCTGTTTCTATCAATATGCAATTCACTCGCGAAATTTTTTTTCAATAAAATGAATTATTTTCTTTTATAAAAGTATATATATATATATATATATATATATATATATATATATATATATATAAAATATATATATATATATATATATATATATATATATATATATATATATATATATATATATATATATATATATATATATATATATATATATATATATATATATATATATATATATATATATATATATATATATATATATAACAATGTAACAAATGACAAAAAACTGGTTTCTGTTGTTCCGACATAACGCGGAAGATCAATAGGCGTTAAATTCGGTATTTGCATTGCTAATTTTCTGTTCGGAAATGACACCTGTCATCGTGTCGAAATTTTTGGTAGAGGTGCAATGTTCGAATGGCTTTGCGATTGGATACTCCATTTGTGGGAATAAGAACCGAATTTGATATGCTTCTTGATATACGGGCGCAAATATGATTTGAACTTACTCGAAGCGCTGAGGGTTTAATTTAGGTTATCGTACAGATACATAACGTTAATTTTTTGTTCGAATTTGATGTTTGGAAATTTGTCAATTTGATAATCTGTCTGAAAAATAGAATGAGTTGTAAACTCCGTCACTAAGGTAATATTTTCCCACATTTTTGTGATGCTAACTAGAAACGTCGAAAAACCCATGAATGATTTACGTAAAATGGAGAATTAGAGAAGAAAAGTACATAATCACTAATATCAACTCTCAATTCACATACAAAATTTCAGAATTTTAACTGAATTTAGAGGGCCTGTTAAGATGCGCTATACTAGAAAACTCGCAAATATGCATTAAATTTGAAAATTAAAATAGCAGCGGCTTGCAGAAAAAAATTTCAACCCTCATTGCACTCTCATACACATTTTCGAATGTTTAACCCAATTTGGAGAGGAAAAAATTATTTTCCCGAGATATATTAGCTCCAAAAAGCAAAATTTAAAAAATATAGTTCATGTCCACAATTTCCTCTACCGGATCGAAAAATTTTCACAATCACTACTCCCCGTCACTCCCACTCACAAAATTAGGAAGTACCAAAGATCTAATGTACCCAACAAATTTCAATGGTTCCATTCTGCCTCAAAAATAACCCGAAATAACAAATTTAATTTCAGTTGTATATATATATATATATATATATATATATATATATATATAAAATGAAGTGAACTAGGTCTCTCCGTTTTCTAGATAGTAACAGTAGAGTAGGATCAGCTAAAAAAAAACGGCCTGCATAAATATATATATATATATATATATATATATATATATATATATATATATATATATATATATATATATATATATATATATATATATATATATATATATATATATATATATATATATATATATATATATATATATATATATATATATATATATATATATATATATATATATCGGGTTATTTCACGCGATACATTTCTCGAATTTTCATTTCATTGAAACAAACTATTTTCTGATTTTTATTTTGGTTTGCTATCAAAGCGTGGGTTTTAAAACAATAATTCCGTTCGAATCGCATTATGAGTAAAGTACCTTGGTAACGGAGCTTTGCTGATCACCCATTTGTTTTTGTTTTCTTCAAGTTTTTTATCGGTTCTACCCTAGGTTCTATGATATAATGTAGCAGCATTTCAGAATTCGAGTACAACATGAAATTAAAACTTGAAGAAGTTTTATTTTGTGAAAGTATATTCAAATATACTTTGAATAGAGCGTTATCTAAAATTCTCTCATCGCATTTTTGTGGTTGTTATTGCCATATGAAAATGCACGATTCATTACAATTCACGCTGCGATTTTGTTTGCTAGATTACGAATAGTAACAAAAAGATCGACTAAAGCGAATTGTTTACTGGAGAATCTTTCTTCAAAAGCTTCATTAACCTTAAATTTGACAGGTTTCAGTATATGTATATACCTCAAGTATGACAATCTTGGTGGTTCCATTTGGAAGCCGTTTCACTATATACTACATTATATATATATATATATATATATATATATACAGTGTGCCCAAGAAAGTACCGGCAAGATTAGTTACTATCACTAGATGGAGCGATTGGTTAAAGTTAATTTTGAAAAATGGCAACACTACTGAACAGTCGCAAGCTTTATGATTTATTGTTACTCTCAAATGGAAAATAAATGTCAAACAGGTTAAAAAACGTCATTTATAAGAGTTATAAAAAATTCTCAAATTGTGCACCATTGTGTTCATAACATAACTGTACACGACGCTCAACTTCTCTACACATTTTTGTGTATTGAACACTGCCTGAAACACTCCTATATATGTGTTGAAGGTAGGGATGTCAGGATTTTGGTCATCTAAATGAACTAATTGTTTATAGTTTCCCCAAACGGAAATAATGTAACCTTTTAAACCTACTTTCCTTATCATTGCATTACTTGATCCTTCTGAAATACCAAATTCAAGGACTTATTCTCTTTGTGATGTAGTTGGTTCATCTGACAGATAATTGTGCACTTCTGCACAGTTTTATAGAGTAATAATTGTCTTTGGCGCTCCACCTCGCTTATATTGGTTCGTCACTTCTCCATAAGTTTCAAACTTTTTTAAAATTGCCAAAATTGATGATCATTTAGGTGGTTTTTGCTTACATTAGCTAATATTTGCTCTACTCTTAAATTCATATTTACATTAAACTAAAATGAAAAAAAATGATAGACAATCTAATCAAAAACACTCTATTTTTTGTTTTTATGAAATTAACATAGGGCAGTGTTGCAAAATTTAATGCACATCCAAAGCGGTGCCCCCTTTCGGGCTTTAGCCTAAAAGTTGCCGAAACTTTCTTAGGCACACTGTATATATATATATATATATATATATATTTATATGACTATATATATATATATATATATATATATATATATATATATATATATATATATATATATATATATTATATATTATATATATATATATTATATATATATATATATATATATATATATATATATATATAAAAATATATATATATATATATATATATATATATATATATATATATATATATATATATATATATACAATCCAATGCTTGGCTACGCCGTTCTGATGAGGACCAAAGAGTCCGAAACACGTGTCAACGGCTGCTTCCATATAAGCGGGCTATACCGATAATTCTGCTCTACTTGTTTATATATATATATATATATATATATATATATATATATATATATATATATATATATATATATATATAAATTATACAAGAATACCATTTTGGAATTTTATTTTTTGAAATACGTAACAAATTTATGTACCTATATAGAGTGTAAATTGAATATCTCCAAGCTTCGCATCAAATCTGCGTACACAAATATCAAGCCTACATTCGTCGCTTCAACCTCGAAAATAGAAACCTCATATTTCTATCGCTCGAGTTTCACCGCCGGTGCTTACCTATTCCATCCTCGTAGCCAACATCCCTGATGGAAATCCGCGTAAAATGCGTTTCACTCCGCGCAATAGAACACATCAGAATGCCTACAGGTTCACCCATCGCGCATATTTATATTCCATGCACCTGTAGTTCGCCATAATTTATGGAGTATTTCGGGGCAAACGAGTGTTTAGAAAATCGAAAATGTACTCGACTTCTATATATAAGCGAAATCAATCGCGTACTCCATTCAGACGCTTTGCTCGCGGATTGGATTACAGGAAACGGAAATGGGTTCTTTTCAGGGTTCTAGGACGTATTTGTGTACGTGGCTGATTGTCACGTGGAGACTTAGTGATAGATGGATAAGGAGATATCTGGATAGCGCGTTTTGACAAGGGGACACGTCTCCATATATTTTAGAAATATTCAATGGAGTATTATGCCCGTATTGAGATTCTCCCTTCGATTCTTATATTTCCATCTGTGATATTCCTATGAAATTGCTAACGCGATATTTTTAGAACCTTTTCATTTCGTGGCAGTGTGAGTTTTTTAATGTATATTTAGCTTTGGCGAGGATATATGTCTTTTCGAAAAAAAAAACGAAAGCCACTAATCATTATTATGTGGCTCATAGAAGCTGATACAATACAATACATTACAATACAATTTATTCATCCCAATATCTATTCTCAATACAAATGTAACAAGTTGAAATAAAGATAATACAAAGAAAAGAGTTTGATCATTCAAAACAAAGAAAAATAGCTTCAAATATTACAGAAACTTACGAACTCATCAATAGAATATGGTTCTCAATCAATAAGATATTTATATAGGTTCTTTTTGAAGACCTCAATACATTCAGTTAACCGCAGACACCTAGGCAATAGCTTAAAAATTCGAATAGCCATATATGAAAGGCCATTGGCAAACCTGGAGCTATAGTGAATAGGTAGATGAAACGAAAATATTCGTCGGGTTGCGTTTTTATTTAAATATTTGTTAAAATAATGCGGATGCAGTTTCAAAAAGATCAGAAGTCAATAGATATATAAAGCATGAAACGTTAAGATATTATTAGCTTTAAAAACACCCCGACAAGATCCTCTGTAACCTAAACTGAACATAATTCTCATAGATCTTTTCTGAGATGAACTGACATGACTTTTAGCTGGACGAAAATTCTTGGTTGACCTTAAAATCCATCATCTATCGAACCATTATACATCGATTCATCATCCATCGATCTATCCAACGATCCATCATCCATCGTCCGTCGATTCATCATCCATCATCCACCGATCCATCACCCATCGATCAATCATGTATCGATCCATCATCCATCGGTATATCATCCATCGATATATCCATCCGTCTATTCATCATCCATCATCGATCCATCATCCACCGATCCATCACCCATCGATCTATCTTCCATCGATCTATCATCTATCGATCCATCATCCATCGATCTATCATCTATCGATCCTTGATCCATCGATCCATCATCTATCGATCCTTCATCCATCGATCTGTAGCGACTCGAACACGACGGTCTAGCCTGCCACCCTCAATACTATTCAGGAATCTGTCACTGAAGTAACAGGATACAAAAGATTTCGGCCGCTGGTCGCCGGTCGGACGTGGCGAAGGGTCGCAGGTACTCAGGTAGTAGTAAGATGAGGGCAGTTGGTTTGGTATCGAGAGCGCATTGAGAAAACATCTATTCCATTTATTCGTAAATTTAATTTTTCATCATTCCATCATTCACGTTTGTTGTAAATATATTAATATATTCCGTTAAATTGTAGGTAATCAATCCCTACAAATCTATTACCCATCGATCCATCATCCATCGATCCATCATCCATCTATCCAACATCTATCGATACATCATACATACTCAGTTTCATGGGTACTTTTCATGAAAATGCTGTGCATTTTGTCAGGGCACAATTTTGAGACTTCTTATCAATTAGTTTTTTATTGTTCGCCAACAATCCCGCCGCGACTTTGTCCATCTTAAATTGCATTATCTTGAGCAAATGGACCTTTGGAAATTGGTTATTTTTGTCGATTTTTTTCCATATATAAAACTGTTGTTAACTCGGTTGTTAAGTGATGCTAGGTGAGAGAAATGGTTCGAGGTTACTTCGTTAATATTTTCAAGAGACGAACAACTACACTAAGGGGTGTGTAACTATGTCAAGGGGTGTGTAACTTGAACCAAAGCTTCTTGGTTATCGAAGACTTCATTGAATGTCGAAAACAATCATATTATCCTGATCTCCCGGAATACATCCGAATGTGATCCGAATAGCATCACTCTGCCTAGAATTTATAACCATAGCTATATTGTTGAGTATTATTACCAAGATGATTTAAAATAAAATGTGACGCCAGACTTTATAGAATATAGTACAGATACACTGAACGTTAATACCTTATAAACTACTGTGGTATACAAATATTTGAGTATGAATATAATATAATAAAAAATAATGTTTTAATTAGTAAATTTTGCATTGTATACTGACGAGTATCATTTTATAGTTTATCAATCGTGGACTTCCCATTTCTTTGTGAATTTCCTCTTGTTTATGAATCTGACTGATGGAATTTGAATCAGGAACATGAAATATTCTCTATTAATTCATGGCTTTATCATTGTTAGAAAAAATAATAAATTGTATATTATACATTGATAAATATAGGCCCAGTTTTTTCAGCGTATTGGAATTAATAGTAGAAAGCTTTCACTCATTTACATTTCTCCGGACGTTGGAATCATTGAGTCAGTTTTTTATAGTATATTTTTCCATGTTTATTTGAATTTTATCCAATGAGTATAGATTTTGATTTCTATATCCGTAGATGACACAGAATTGTTTCTTTGTGTGAGTCAGAAAACAAACATCTTTCAAACTTGATACCTATTTCTGTTTCGAATAGAACTTATGAAGATATAAAACGAATATCTGAAGGCTTGCCAATGTTGAGGCCATAATTTAGGGTTATCATCTGCGAAATTGACTGTTTGTTATACGATTTTTTCATGAACGCAAATAAATCTCATACACTCACAAAAGAATGTACATTTTGTTTAGTAGATAAGTGTTTTCGTTCACACAAATTTTCTTAGTGATTCATTTTTTCAAAATGTGAAGAACAAAACATTGAGCAGATACAACCTTCCCAATGTTGTGTAAACATTCAAAGACCATGGGAAACTGAATCTTTACGTTGCCTCTTATTTGAAATATACTTATCTTCCTAATTTTTTTCCAAAGGTACCTTGGGGGTTTAACTTTAGCTACTCCATAGGGTGGTACCTATGGTATAGTCACAAATTCCATCACACCTGCCTTAATTATGTCAGCAGTTGTAGATTGACTATACGTTCATTATCATCGTTTAAACGAATATCAATCATCGTCTGCTGTATCTAGTAACTAGGGATATTTTTGCTTTGTACGGAGAGGTTGTGCTGGATAGAAGTAGTTTGCGCTTTTGAAATATAACATAATAACTCTCAATCTTAGAAAATATATCCTTTGGAGACAGCTATATGACTTTCTATTTTGAGTTGAGGAGATTCGGTTGCTGCCTGTAAGGAGCAGGTTAATTCTTTGGACTTTGACATCAGAGGATTGGATCTCTTGAAAATATTGAAATATTCTGATTTTTTCACTGTTCTATCGATACTCAGACAGTAATAATGTCTCCACAGTCAAATGTTGTTCACCGTTTTAGTTTGAATTAAAGTATAATGTTTAAGCAAGTATATTTGGTAAATTTAGAAGTCTATTCAATGATTTCTGTTTATTGAATGCTGTGCAGTATTCAATTTTCTGTAAGTCTACAACAATCTCTAGTAATGAATCTTATTAGCAGAATATTAACTTTCTAATTTCAATGATTATGCCAAAGAAGAATTATTAGCGACAGTTAAATATGCCTTGCATTCGAAACCCTGTCTTCTACTTTCACGCGAATTTTTGTTTCGCATACTCCAAATGTTTTTTCTTGTTTTGGCGTTTCGTGGAAGATCCTTCTTTAGACCGATGCGAGTGTATTATGTACATATATACGTCAAACTTAGCGTACGCGAATTGCCTTATTCAAATGAACTGTGGGGCGACGGGCGGTGGCAGAGGGGCCTTTAAGTCGGCTGCTGCATTTATCTCTAAGTATTTAATGAGAGGTACATTTCCATGAAATCCGTAAACAGTGCGCAAGAAGGTTTTCCGCTGTTGCTAGAAATTGGCAGTGTGTTTTTGTCGAGAAGGTTGTATACGAACGTCACATTCAGAGACCATGGAAAACTGAATCTTCAAGTTTATCTTGTGTAAAACACACTTATCTTCCCAATGTTCTCGCATGAGGTACCTAGGACTTGGGTTTTCCTCAATTCACTCGAGCTTCGAAACTAATTTCATATATTATATATATATATATATATATGTATATATATATATATATATATATATATATATATATATATATATAATATATATATATATATATATATATATATATATATATATAAATATATATATATATATATATTTTTATATATATAATATATAATATATATATATATTATATATATATATATATATATATATATATATATATATATATATATATATATATATATATATATATATATATATATATATATATATATATATATATATATATATATATATTATATATATATATATATTATATATATATATATATATAATATATATAAGTATAATACAATATATATATATATATATGAGGCCTCGGTAGACCAGCGGTAAGGTATACCGCTTGTAAGCCGAGGACGTGGGTTCGAGTCCCACCTTGCTCTTGGGTGTTGTTCTATTTATAAAAATAAATTGTTGGATAATGTACTTCGTTTACAAGCCCATCGGCCGTTCGGAACCGGCGTTAAACTGTAGGTCCCTCGAGATAAAAAATATATATATATATATATATATATATATATATATATATATATATACATAGAGAAATACACGAAATGTTCCATATACAGACAAATTTAGAGAACACAATGAACGACAGACAAGACATCAAACAACTTAGTCAATTCTACCTACCGTTTCTTAAAAACAAGTCAAACTGAAAAGAATAAGAAAAGAACTAATACATCACCAAGTTTGACATTGACATGCCAGACAAATAAAGAAAATCATTTTCAAAATATATATTATAATAATTGTTTGACGATATTGTTTTATACTCTAGATGTGTTTATTTTTATGTTTATTTTATTGTCTATACTAAGGTAAGCTGTTAAACGTGTAATATTTGTGTAGTCAATGTTGGTCTATTGAGATTTTTATATTTATATTTTAGATACTGAGGAAGGGAGTACTACTCCTGAAACGTCTATTAAACGAATTAATCTAGTAATTTAAAGTATTTTTACGAACCTGGAACAACCGAAAAACCAAACCAAATCTTTATTATATAAATGACCAGGTAATAAGGTGAAGTGAGAAATTTTTAATATATATATATATATATATATATATATATATATATATTTATATATATATATATATATTTATATTTATATATATATATATATATATATATATATATATATATATATATATATATATTTATATATAAGGGTGATTTTTATAAATGGCCTATTATATTAGACGCATTTGAATATCCTGAAAGTTAAAGATTTGAAATTTGGCGCACGGCCATAGTCTGTAGTGAACTATCTTTTTGAAATAAAGTCATCCTAATGGTATTTCCAGTTATACCGGAAGTTACTATCAACTTTCTTATTTCAAATGGAACTATATATTTTCATTATAACCGTTGGACTCCTTGCATGATTTGCTACAAGTTTCATCGAGACTCTGTTAACTAAGTTGCTATGGTTATGCAGACATAATAAATTTTATGTAAAACTAGCGGCTTGAAAGGTTTCACTAGAAAAATCATATCTTTCGAACGGCTCACGACTTGAAAACAAAAAGACCACCGGACAATAGCCAACAAATTGCGCTTTTTAATACATGATCTCAACTAGATGTTACTAGATTAATAGCTTTTGGGGAATACTAAATTGAATATAGCAGAGTTTTACGAAATGTGCCCACTAGATGGTTAAGTTTGGGGGGAGATGTTGACCGATTGATATTGTGGCCTGCTGTATCATCGTATTTTAAAAGTTGTGGTGAAGCAGCATATCATAAAATATGAGAATTCGTAAAAATGTATATGGCGAATCCAATGAAGCTGAAAATTCATCCAAGAAGAACACACTATAGGAATGTTATTCATATTTCATTCACCATTACGTGAATTTACTGGAAGAATCCATACTAATGCATGAAAATATAGTTTGAGAGCTGCTGAGTAGCTGAGTTGCACCCAATTATGAGAAATATAAAAAAAGGTTGAAAGTCGCTTGCGTGATGAGTTTAACGGCGCCAAAATATTGAAAAACATGAAGTTCTTTAGGCCTTCTGAGCTGGATCAACTAAAAAAAGAAGCCAATGAGTTTTATAGAAAAACTCTTGATTATACAGAAATATTATGATTTTGAGGTTTCTGTATTTAAAATATTTTCTAAATTCGACTCAACAAGTGCTGTCAATTACGAAGATGCTGTGAAAGCAGACGAATCAGTTGGTTTAAAAATTGTGGACGAAGATGGACTTCATGACGAAGCCAATAAATTGAGTCAAGTATTTTCTCAATTCGCACAATCCAATCCTTCAAAACCCTCTGTTGATTTACGATGGGTTCAGTTATTCAAAGTCGCCTCATCCTAAGAAATCACAAAACAGCCGAAAATAATTGGAAATTTTTCAATCCGAATAAGTAATGCATTCCTGGAACGTGTTTTTTCTAATGTTTAAAATTTGTGGACAGATGAGCGTAACTCCAAAATAAAAAATATGATCCAAGTGACCCTACCACTAGCTAAGTAATTTGAATGTAAAAAATACATTACTATTACGAATAATTAATTATTCTTACTTCAATAAAATGGTACTTTTCAATTAAAAAAATCAATAATTATAAAACCTCCGGGTCTGCTTTTTTTGAAAGGTGGCAGTTTTAAGATCCTAAAACATTTGACTTGGTTTACCAATCTCATCAAAATATAAATGGAAAAGCTTTGTGTTCATTTTCATTTGCTATGTCGTTCTATCCTATAGAAATACTCGAAAACCTGCAATATCCTGCACTGGCGATTACGAAATATTTTCTTCATAGTATTGTACTAATAATAATGTATTATGTTCTGTATTATTCGTGCTCACACGACTCATTTTTCTGGCCGTATACGTTTTATTATACATGCGATAACAAGGAACCGTGGATGGTATTTTATTCTCAAGTCCTAGATGACCTAATCTAGTTTACAAGCTTTATATGAAATGCACATCTACTTTGTATTCGTTAGCACGACGTAATGGGCTCTGCTCACTCAAAAATTGGATTGCTTTCAATGAGCGATACCTATATGAACATATATTATTTTTCAGAAATTGAAAACAACAAATTGTTCGACTAGAAAATGTGGATCTTTTATAGAAATTAATTCTTCTCATATGGAAATAAAAATGGTTCAATTATATGAAAGATGTATTTTCTTCCCCAAAACTTAAATAATATTTTTTAATTCACTCCGAGTCTTGTAAGATGCACTGAAGAGATCTAATAAGATCAAAACAGCTCTTGTAGTGTGTGTAGATCTTGAGTCGGGGTAACTTGACATTTTCTATAATTCACTGTTGCAATCAGGACCGGATTCACCCTCTCCGGCCCCCTAGGCAACAACACTGTCCGGGCCCCAGGTCTTTTCAAGTTGATAAAAGGATGTAAGTAACTTCCAGATGATCGACTGCAGGTATCCTGTTACTTGAAAGTCTTATGTGATATTGCAACAATATGGTTACTTTGACTTGATGCTGCAGCATCCCCTCACCTGACTCGTTAGTTTTATTGAAATGGTCTTAATGAATAGGTTATAGATAAGTGATGAATGATTATCCAGGTTGCATGATGGGTTAGGAAAGAGAAATGAGACAGGACGCGGTTATTTTCAATTTGATCTTGTTAAACGCAATAAAATACAATACACTAAAGAAAACAGTTTTGTGAAGTATAAATTGGAAAAAGTCAACTTCCAAGGTATTTATTTTTGTACAGTATAGTAGGTTTGAATATTTACTCTTCTAACTTTTTTAGAAACAAAATCGTTTGAAACATCTTGGAAGTTGACCCTTTCTAATACATCATTTTCAATGGCTATTATCGACAATGAATTCAAACCTAACGGCACTGAGACATTGTTGAACGGAGACAGTTTATTAGTTCTACTTCTAGATACTAGACGGTTCTGTATGTATGAATTATTTCATAAATTGACAACATGCGTCGAAAGAAAGCAATAATATTGTTGAGGAATTTCATACAAATTTTCAAATAAAATTTTCATTGGATGAAATTTTTTTTTCTTGGTGCGTGCACGGGCCCCTAGTCGATGCGGAGCCCCTAGGCAGTTGCCTACTCTGCCTAATGGTTAATCCGGCCCTGGTTGCAATTATGAATGCAGATTTCGCGTCGCTGAATACATATTACCAGCTCCCTTGGAAGATTTCAAATTATTGAAGAATCTTTCTTATTCACTTTATGTTGTCAACTAGTATATTTTTCATGAATTGATTATTGAATATATTTACTTGATAATAGATAACTTAGTAGTAGAATATTTTCACAATTTGGCAAAGTGTCTGCCTGGGTTGCGACGATTTGTATCGAATAATTCAAATCGTGATTTAATTGACTATTAATATCAACTAATTTTTTAAATATAAATGAAGGTATAAATTGCTGTAAAAAATAAGTCGCCAAAGTGAATCATTCAGAAAATTAAGATGAAAAGGACAGATCATTTGAGAAGGAGAAAACCACTGTATCCTGAATTCACAATCATTTTCAGTCTACCTACGAATAATCTAATGAAATTGAACTTATGCCGACAGGAACAGTTCATATGGTACCAAACAAGCATATTATAATTATAATAATTATTAAAGGAAAGTCAGAAAACAAATTCATATTATTTTTGTATAAATGGTGGTATAGGTACTATAATATGTAACAAAAACCCAGGTGAAAAGCAGAGCTCTATAAGTGAGATCCTATTCATCCATAATTTTTTTTCATTTCTTGTACAAATTCTTAATCCCCCGAATTAATTTGTAGGAGCTGAAAAGATGAACTAAGCTTGAATACCGTCAAAAACAAATGAATTTCTAGATGAAAATTGCGGGCGCTCGAAAAAAAAATTTAATTCCTTAAATAACACCTCCTCATCATCAACAAAATACAGGTAAAATTCTTCTTTCTAACTGATTTGGGTGGATGTACAGATGCGCAATGCTCGAAAATTCTCGTAAACACTTAAAACCCCAAATAACCTTCTAACTCAATCAGTAGAAGCTGTGGAGTTGCGCGGAACCTCAAAACAAATAAGAAACTAAGTTAAAATGGTGGTGGTGGAGGAAATTAGTTGAAACTAGACCAGTGCACTTCTCTAGTAGCTCAATCTACTTAAGACATTACAACCATTTAACTCAATCTAAATGAGCTGTGGAGATGCTCAAATCCTCACGACACAAAATAAGAAATTTGATAAAATTGGATGAGGAATAAAAGTCTATACGATCAAATATAGTTCCTTAGCATTTTCAACCTTATAGATGCATTCGAAAGAGATTCGGGGATTCAAAAATTGACTAAAAGCCACCAAAAAGTGCTAGGAGGCTGATAATTCTTCAATTTCCACATAATTTGTCACCGGTTTGAAATTTTGTTTTGAATTTCATTTTGAATTATTTTTATTTAGTGTAGTTTAATCTCTAATATTATCATTTGATTGGCAAGATAGGGTTTTATTATTATTTGAAATGTTTTAAAAGTTTAATATAACAAAAAATAGTTAATTTTTTTGATTTAAAAAATACAAAAGAAAAAAAATGTCTATTTTTTCATTACATATTTTATCTCTATATACGTGTAGTATGGTCTATCTTCATTTCATAAAATATATGTACTTGATGGAAAAAATGACATGATGGAAGTTTGACTGAAAGACTTTTATTTGTTGATGAGGACTTATGATCACCTTTGTTAAATTAGTTATGATTATTTCATTGAAAATTCAGAATCTTTTATTTAACGATTAGTTTGTAATACCCTTTGTACTCTTTCTAACCCTTCTATTAGAATCTCGACCGGGTCCGATTTTTTCTCTAACATATCTGGCAACCCTGTTACTGATACGTTGAAATCAACTTTATAAATTTCCTCTGAACTTTTGAAGAACGCCAGATCAAAACAATTGATATTTTATTTTTTTTTCATTAGGTATCGTATCTCAGTGATGAAAATAAGGAAGAACCTGAGAAAAAACCTCTTGTATTGTATGTAAAAGGGGATGTAAAATTGTAGTTATCATAATATTGTACTTGGACGCTGCATATTCTTCCACGATAGTGACATATTGCCACATTGTGGTATTTTGGCAAAATATGTTCCTTGTGAAAATATCTATTGTTCCACAAGTAGGGAGGGTTCTACTTGTTTGCCTGAGGTCTTATCTTGCCCATTTCTCATCAGATGATCCAGACCCCACCATGATGTATCTACAATGTTAGTTTATCAGGAATACGCCATCTACCTTGTCTCGCCAACAAAAGTACAGATTAGTTTACATTTACGTAATTGTATCGATGGAGATAGGGTCCCCAGAAACTCGTTAGCATACACGCAGTGCCTCAATTAGCATAACCTGTATTCACGTCGAGTCTAATCAGTGCCAGACACTCACAACAAAATTGTCTGCCTATTATTTGCAACGTCTCAGGTAGCTGGGGCTGAGCTGGCAAATTCCGCGGATACCTTTCAGATTTCGTATTTATCCCGCTACTTTTTCCAGCCACGGGTATGATATCTCGGGAGCCCAGCAAATTGTGCCCCACCAAGAACGTCTCTTCCATTAATAGACCGAGGGAGCGATCTTAATTAAATCAAAACAATGCTGCCACGTGCAACGAAATTAATTCACCCCCACCTTAGGTTCCGAAGGCGAGCATTGTTTCCGGCGGGAGGAAAAATAATATCTGTTCAATTTTTATTATATTTTCATTCGCTATCTCATTAAGGAATGTATTGTACCTCATTCTTGTCTTTTTAGGAATTTAGTTTTATTTTCGTTCCGCACATTTTTCCAGGAGAACGAACTTCAACGGCATTGGATACATTTGTGAGCTGGATAATAATTATTAAATAATATTTCGATGAACTCCGCCTTCAATGTAGATGAAAGATTTCTCCGCCCACTGACGTGAAATTCTGAGGAAGTTTATAATTATCGAAGGTATTATGAGAATATGTGGAAATCTACAAATTGAAAATTGGTACGACATTTTTTTTCCATATTTTTTGTTGCATGTTGAAAATAGAGGAAGACTATGATGACGAAACTGTCTGCTATGCGTATCTATATATCACTAATTTTGATCAAAGAAATATGTAGATCGAAAGATATTTCAAGTACAAAATGAAGGTTCCTTAATCAATATTTGTTTTCTCTTTTTAGCTGCTTTGTTTTCGTGTGCAAAGTAGCTATATATTAAAAAAAAAGAACCATATGTTTTTAATCGTTCCCAGCATTCAGTCACGAGTTATAGAAACTCAATTTTACACATCTCTTCATGTAGTTGCACAGTTCATGGTGCAGCTGCAAGCCTCTTGACATTCCTAACGGAGTGGCCCTCACTCACAATTTCTCTTACTCTCGTAAATTTCATATGAGGAAAAATTGGAGCAATATTTCCAATTTTCAACTCTCCATTTGACCAAGATCGCGTCGCTTTAGTAAATGGTGATATATGGGGAATACATAAGATCGAGTTTCAAGTCTCTGGAATGTGTTCTCTCAAATTATCTGCTTAGTTGAATTGGAGCAAAACCGATTCCTAATGGATACAGTTTATTGTTGGTTTTAATAATTTAGTTTTATAATGATAATTTAAATTCGATGAAGTTTTTCGTGAGAACCTGATTGGTGAGGAATTTTAATGTTATTATAACCATCATTCATAATGTATCAAGCGATTAATTTTCAATTAATTCAATCAATCACAATTTATCAACATGTACTTTTCAAGGAATCATAAAAATTTAATTAAGTGTTTATCTAACTGACAAAACACTAGATCAAATAATTGCCCATTGAAACTTCTTCGGAGTAATTCACGAGGAACAATTTTTTAAACTGTGACGTAGTGTAAAAATTATGTGAAATTATATCATTGACGGAAGAAAAATGAGTGCGCAATAATCCTCATCACTCAAAGCAATTTCTTCTGAAAGAGTAGTTACAAAGTTTTCAATAGGTGAACCAACAATATCGGACCTTAAACGACTACTCGAATTCTCCTCAAGAAACAAAAAAGTTATTATTATTCCTAAAGTTTTCGTTGTCGGTTGTCCCGAGAAAAGAATCCTCAGAATAGTTTGCGATGCTTTAATCGCGGCTGGCGTTATAAATAACATCAGTCTGAGGAAGTTTGCCACATCGGAAACTTCCGAACTAAGATGGAAAGTATTTAATTAATGCCGCAATCTAGATCAGTTATGTCAGATCGGAAATTATGATCGAAAAATTGAATTAAGAACTTCCCCGATCGTGTTTCTCAGTAATGAAATGCTTCTTAGAGTAAATGCATTCAGAATGACTTCACACTGTCGATGTTTTCTTCGATGCCGTTTTAACATTTTCGAAAATTCGTTCTTTTTGTCATATACTTTCCGACCATGTGTATATATGATCGAACTCTTCTTCTCCTGTTTACATAAATTTGACTGAAATTTGGTCTGTGGGTTTTTTCTAGGACGAAGAATAGCAAATCTTTGAACGATAAGAATAAGATTTCTCTATTATTGAAACCACTAGAACAAGTCATCGATTAAAGATTTCCCCTTCTTTCTCTGCTTTGTAAAAATGTGATATTTCGTGGATAACTCTTTCAGCTCTAGGCAACTGGGAATTGTCTGTCAAAATTTTGCAGACAACCCTTCCAAATTAATTGAACGTTTTGACAAAATACATTAAATCGTACCTGACAAAGAACTGAGAAATAAAATTACACGATTGAAAAGACAACTTTAATCAACAACAGTTTTTTGACTACGGAAGACGAATCGGAAATATCCTTAAGACAGTAAGCAGTCAAGATGATGTTCATGTTACAATGGAGCACAAATGCTCAAGTTACTCTTGAATGATCATTCATCTCTCAATTGGTCTGCAAGAAACACATTTTTCTCGAGACAAATTTCCCACACCACGACACTATTTTTCATAATTGCAGTATTAATCAACAAAGGATGAGCGGTTCGGTATCTATTTTCTTGAAATGTAATATCAGTGATCAGAAATCCCAATCACATCCAAATACAGCAGTATCTGTAATACATCGCAAAATTAATCTTTGCAATCTATACATTCCACGTCCAAAAATTTTCATGATGTCGAACTCCTCAAACAGATTCCATTACCTAGAATAATTGTAGATAATATTAATTGCCACAGTCTATCATGGGGTGCGCATGATCCTCATGACCAAGAATTATTGGACATAATCATCAATGAAAACCTGATCATTCTCAATAATGGCGCACCTACTCGTTTTAATGCATCAAACGGAAATTGTTCAACAGTTGATATCACGGCATGTGATCCTTCTCTCCTATATGTTTATAATGTCTTATAGCAGCGATCGTTCTCCAATCTTCGTTAGGATGTATGAGGATGAAATCACAAATAGCATATACCTATTGCCCGACCTGGACTCTCAAGTCACCAAATTGGGATATATAAGAAAACTCGATCGACCAGGACGTTTTAAATTTCACAATAGATGAAAATATTAACTTTACTATCCATTCATTGAGTTCCATAATTTTAGATGCAGCATCATGTGCAGTCATGAAAATCAAGGTGCACGGAAAATTGGTGTGTCTTACCTGCATATTGTGTTTGGCGAGTATATATATCTTTCAATTTTAGGAAATTTAATTAAAATGATATTGATATTATAGAAAATTCAAATTATACTAAGTAAATGTTTCCTGAATTGGTCATACGTATTTGTTCAGATTTTAACACTTCTTATATTGTTACAGGAATTGAAACATAGAATTCTTATTAAAAGTTCCCACACTCACTGAAATGAAATAAGGGATTTCCCAAATTTATCATAATCTATTAGAAATATATATATATATATATATATATATATATATATTTATATATATATATATATATATATATATATATATATATATGTAGTGGGTAGTTTCTCCGAAAATGTATACCTTCGAGATGTAAAGTTGCAACAAATATAAGAATCTGAAATATTTCGGAACACGGTAATCTAGAACCTCAGAAAATATGTGTTGGGAAAAGCTTCTGTATACCTCAGAAGGATCCGCTTCTTCGAAAGCCAAACAATAACGAAAAAACTAAATTGAAAATTACTATCTTTGATTTATTAGGAAATCCTAGAGCCACGTTGTATTGTTCGGGAAAACTTCATCTAGCGAAAATATTCAAAAACGTGGAAAACTTTCGGGAGTCGAAGTTTCTAAATTGGAAGACGGGTATTAAAATATTTTTATCTTAATGGAAAATCTTTTAGCGCGTTTACCACACTTCATTAATTAATTTGCTCGCGAGGTTATTTTCTTAGCCTTTACAAATTCTTTATTGTTCCAACTAGGTTCGAAATTAAAATTTTCTGAATTTCGGCTTAATTAAAGCATTTCTTCCGGATATATTTTCGAAAGGATAAACGCGTCATAATAATCTGTCGGTAATTAGTCTAAATTGGACGCGCGAAACATCAGACTGATTCTTTGTTATTGCTACGGCAACCAGAACATGTAATTTTTTCAGAGTGCTCTTCCTACCGAAATTCCGAGTGAATAATCCTTCTTTTCTATAAAAGGTAAGACCTTGCTGGAAACCGAGGTTATAATAATTATAAACAAAGTTTAGAATTTCGATATTGAATAAAATTATTTCCAAATTTCTCATTACTGTTTGTTTCATTTTATAATTTGGGAATTAATTTACTTTCTATAGATATTTTTAAATACTACTACTAGATCTATTTTCATGTAACTTTCTTTTGACATTTAGTTCTTCCCTAGCGGCTCCATAACAACCCTTACCTAATATTTTTTAAATGGAATTTTTTATAAAAAAAAAGTTCTTGAGGCACTTTGAAATTTTCACATCTTTGAGTTAGATATTCAAAAAATTTAAAAATTTGAAAGACAGATCAATAAGATGATTTTAAATGTCAACCAGAGTTAGTTTCCTAGTCCAAGCATTTTGTTGACACTTTTTTCAGCTTACGGCCATTTTGACCATGAAAGAGTAGTATTTCGACCATGCCCATTTTAGTCTTTTTTATATATACAAAATAGAATTTGCTAAGTTTCGAAATTCTTTTGGTCTCTTTAGACTCAATAGTTTTAGAGATACGGTTTCTCAAAATTTGGCGTTTTCTACAGGCTGAGAAATACTACCAGTTTTGCTGTTTCGAACATGCCTGCTCCACACCACCTCAATAGCCCCTCACCCACACATTTATAAAATGTAACACTAGTGAACATTTACGTTTCTGAATCAAATGAAAATAATTTTTGATGATACGAGACAAAAAGAATTTCAAAATTTAGCAAATTCTTTTTTGTTTAAAAAAGGTTATACTTAATGAACATGGTCGAAATACTACTCCTTCATGAAAATGAAGTTTTTGGACTAGGAAACTAAATCTGGTTAACATTTGGATCAATTTTATTGATCTGGCTTTTAAAATTTTGAATTTCTTTAATATCCAACTTAATGATATGAAAATTTCAAAATGCCACAAGAACCTTTTTTTCATAAAAAAATTTCCATAAAAAAAAAATTAAGGTTTGGTAGGGGGCAGCTACCTTTCAGCCAGACTTCGATTTTATTGTTCAGGGGTCTGTGAAGGACTATTATAAAAATGTTTATAGTGCCTCAAGAACCTAGTGTAAAATTTTCGCCAGCTCTCGAACTATATGTTGTAGGTATATCTTATAGAAATGTATTTCAATCTCGATTTTAATTCAAGCGAACGTAGGATTATTGTAAACGAACAAGGAAATTCTGAAAGAAAAAATATTAGGATTTTCATAACGCGATCAGTAAAAAATTATTTCAGACTGAATTGTTTATCGCAGATTGAATTGAATAAATTATTCTAATATTATTCAGGGGTCTTTCAAGGACTATTACAAAAGTATTCATTGTGCGTCAAAAACCTACTCTAAAATGTTCGCCAGCTCTCGGACTGATAGGTTCAATAACTTTCAAAATTCCACAATGATATATTAAATAACTATATTTTTAATTGGTTGTATCATAAAACATACAACGTTCAATGCCACTCATTTTCATGCATAAAGAGGACCAAGAAATTCTGAAAATTTATATTCCAAATCATTATGCAACGTTAGCACTTACATTGAATTGAAATAGCGACCGTGAAGTAGACTCAACAAATTGGGCTGGTCAGGAATAACTGCATTCATTATTGTTACAATCGAATTAAGGAAATGCTCCGTTAGTATTCTGGACACGGATAAATTGATGTCCCTCTGCCAAGTAGGTTACGATACCTTTAACTTTGTTCATTTTTGCTTGTCGCTTTAAAATCGTTTCTACCAATGAGTGATGAGTGAGAATGCATCACCCACAATTTGTAACTATGTGAAGGATGATAAATATGTTTATTTAAAGAAAGGGAATTTTGAAACTGAACATAAAATTTCACGACTGAATTACCAATTTACATTTTTGTGTAGTGTTTGTGCTAGCCCATTATTAAAAATTTAAAAGAGTAAACAAGTTTCTGTGGTACTATCATCTTAATATCCTCAGAGTCCGTATTAATATTTTGTTGATCTTTTTGACCTATTAGGTATATATAGTTTTTTCAAAATGTAGCGTTCTTGGTATTTGATCATATTTATTAATACAATTTGGGTATCATGCAAATTAACGTCGACCATATTATGGCTTTTTTCGAAATTTATAAATGATTAAAGGCGTCTATTAAATTATTTTTAACAGTTATATTAAATATATTGTCTCCCTTAAGCGTACATAATAAGAACAATAAAATAAAAATAATAACACAGAGCGAAGCACCGTGCTGGTAGCTGAATTGATTCTGCACGTATAGCACAGAAGCATACAGTTAAGTGGTATTATCATTGTTTATATATTTCTTGTTGTGTATTGCCTATTTAACATTTTTTTGTTTCCCCTTTTGGGACACATTTGCTAGGTTGCATGTTCGGTGGGCGTTGGTTTGGATTGGTGACCAGCGAAATATGGTAGTTTTTGTAATTTTGGTTGAGATTGAAATTCTGATGAAGAAAATATAATCCCCAATAAGGGCGAAACAGTCTGTCTATCAATCTCCATTGATCGTGATAAACAAATTAACATTCCTAACAATTGCCGCCTAGAGTAGATGTGGATATTTCGACGCTTCGAGAACTCTTATAACCAGCTACGCTAGGAGGTTTGTTTGATTAGTTTCAAATAAATGTCCTAGTTCACTTAATTATATATATATATATATATATATATATATATATATATATATATATATATATATATATATATATATATATATATATATGTACTACTTGTTTCTCATAAATGTCAGTCCATTTAAACTTACGAAACTTTCAGAAGAAATTGTTTTGTGTCACGCATTTCGTGACGAACCGTATATATATATATATATATATATATGAACAAAAACAAAACTTGAATTTACTACGTTTATTGAGTTAAGAACTCAATCTGCCCGATGGTGTCTAGTGATCGAAATTGCAATCGCAGTGTCATATTTTTCGGAAAATTTTTGTGATAATAAACGTAGTAACTTCAAGTTTTAATTTTCTTCATCATGTTAAATTATCACGTAGTAACGACGGATTCCATCAACTATATATATATATATATATATATATATATATATATATATATATATATATATATATATATATATATATATATATATATATATATATATATATATATTATATATATATATATATATATATATATATATATATATATATATATATATATTATTTGTAGGATCTTTGAATCATGCAGTACAGTATTTATTAATGAAATCAGTGAACTCTTTCATCTTTAGCCATGCTTACTCATTCCATTGCTAGAGGGTTGTAGAAAACCAAAATATTCAGGATAAAAGACAAACTAAATTTGAGTTTCCTACGATCGATTTCTGCTGAGTTGGGCATTAATTGACGTAAATTAGGAGTTTTCAAGCATTTTCGAGCGGTTTGCTAAGAATCCCCAACTTTGTCAGCGTTTTCCTGGAAATCGATTGGCTCTTTCGAAAAATCTTCAATAACTATAGTAATAGAGGGCTAAAATCTGAAGAAATTGATATTACATCTGACTGTTGCGGCTGACTGCCTCAGTCGTTTTGCCACTACACTACTACACCGTCTGGACAACAATAAGAAGACAGACCACGTTCAGAAAATTTTACATAATAATTAACCGCTGTTCGCTGATGGACTCTTCTATAATCTCGCAATTGACTTTCCGCTGAATAGGAATGCTTTCATTGGAACTCGCCGCACCAAGTGTTCAGCTTGGCAACGAACGAGGAGACAACAGCCGCCAAGTAATGATGTGTTTAATATATGTACCTACTGTCAGACCTTTCACGACAACATTTATTCAAGCGTTGAAGAGAAACGATTCATTTATGTGTGGTAGTTTATATGAGATTTTTTCGTATTTTCGGGTATAATTGGATTGTTTGTTTTTGCTCAGTCAGATAATATACGTAACGATGCTGTTCGATGATATATATGTATATTTACTCTGAGAAAAGTTCCAAGTTATTTTTTGTCTGCTGTAGATCCTTAAGTTCTCACCGGAGAATTTACAGAATATTCATTTTCAATGATTAGGTTGAATTTAATCTATGTACTAACATTTACTCAATTCACAACAATAATTATATTTCGAATAAACATACCTAAACCTACAGTTTCACCGGAGGAACATTTTTGTTGCTGTTGCGTGTTTCAGAAAATGTTCCAAAATGTTCCTAAATGTTACTTAAAGTTCCTTCATGTTTCGGCAACAAATATTGACTGTTTCTACTTGTCACCTATTGACAATTTTAGTTGCTTCAGTGGAAACAAGAAATTTACGTATGTTGCCATAAGTTTCTGCCTATGCGAACAAAGAGAAACATTTAGCAACAAAATGTTCCTCTGGTAGAACCGGCATAACGTTTGAATTTTTATTTTTTTCATTTCTGGTCATTTGGTCAATTCCTCTCCTCTCCGATTGTCATCTCTATTGAATATGTAATGATGTATATTTATCAGATTATTCTATAAATCAAACTGAAAATTTTAAGTGGATTTCAAACGTAGCTCTATTTGATTCACTAAAATTTGAACAATTTGAAGCTTCGTATATGTATATATATATATATATATATATATATATATATATATATATATATATATATATATATATATATAGAGAGAGAGAGAGAGAGAGATAATATATTTTCGAATCTTTACCTGATGGGAATTCATATTAAAAAATAAGAACACGTTTATTAAAACTTAATTTTCACTAAATGTCACATTAAATGACAATTGTTTCGACAACACACTGTCTTCATCAGGTTTAGTTGCAAAATAAACTCAGTTTAGTGTTCTTATTTCTATATATGTTTATATAGATAGAGAAATTTGCATAGAAACTATCTTGAATGTGAAAATATCATTTTACACCCAAGTATCATATGGGTCTCCTAATGTGGTAAGTACTGAAAAAAGTGCTATATATATATATATATATATATATATATATATATATATATATATATATATATATATATATATATATATATACCCATATCTGTGATGTTAAGTAATAAGGAGTATTGCCGTAATTTAATAATATTTTAAACAACTTTCTTCAAAGGTTTTAGGTTCTCGGCAAAGGAAGGGGGCAGTAATTAAAAACGACTCATCGTCAATAAAATTCTATATTTCGGACCCAAAAATGCGGTCCTTCCTCAGGAATTACTGAAAAACCAATTCAAACTTTACAATCAAAGAAAAACACTTGGAAGAAATAACTTACATTTGACAAAGTCAATAAATTAACAAAAACGACATTTGTAAAATTGGTTATCTACCAACAACGAAGGTTGCAATGCATTTTTTAACAAAAATATGTGTGTGGGTATGCAAGAGCATGGATGAGACAGTCAACAATGAGTGAGTGATCATAGGTTAAGTACACAGAACATCAGCAACCGGTGTAACAATACAAACGTCAAAAACTTAAAATGAAAATGTCATCGGTCTCCACAATTCGAACCATCAACCAATCTATCCAATGACAAAAGGTAACTATAGATGTGGCTTAAATTATCAATATCTGTTTTTTAATTTATATTATTGTCAAAATTGTTGATATAACACATCTCAAGGAAAGTTCTCTCAATATAGTTATATATTATATATATATATATATATATATATATATATATATATATATATATATATATATATATATATATATATATAAGGTAAGGTGGGGCAAGTGCGCTATACATTTTGTCGAGTTCGCCTTTAAACAGCTACATAAAATCTGCTTTTTATGCTAGAGAGATTATTAGTTATGCAAAAGAAACTTCTACCACTTCTGTACTGTTCTGTGTCATAGGATTCCGCGAAAAATAGAAAGTTAAATGTTTCATAAACGAAAAGAAAAAAAGGTCCCTAGTATGCACTTACCCCATAAAATGGGGTAAGTGCATAACCCAGCCTTCGAAACGTTACAAAGACTAATCAGTACACGACGGGGCAAGTGCCAGATAGTTCGATTCCTGATGTTTGAATGGTTTTTGAATTTTTGAAAATCGGAGCATAACTCTGTGAGATACAGAGTTTGACACCTTGTCGAACAGACATTTACTGGGTGGTTAGAAGAAAACCAATTTAAAAATGTGATCAACGTTATATATTCATTTACATTGAACAACTCAAACATTATACTATAAAAATTCAACAAAATCGCAAGACTTTTCATCACAAAAGGGTATCAGAATTATGTAAAAATTCAAAATTCTACAATACAACAATAAAAAAAATTCATCACTAAATGTTGTAACTAGATAAATCAATATTAAAATAGCTTCCCCTCGCCTACCACCTTTTGGTGATATCATTGGCTCATCTTTATCAAATTCAATGATCTCTCCCATTTTATGCTTGATCGTTTTTTTGCCCAAAAATTGAACGATGACCCAGTCACCAACAGCCATGTCATTAACTTTTTCAAAGTCTGTAGCATCTTCTCTCTGCTCTTTCTTCTTCTTCCATTTCTCTTAAGTAAGAATTGTAAAGGGGCAAGTGCGAAGCATCCTGCACTTGTCCCACTGTTGACTAGTGCACTTGCCCCAACACCTCAATTTTTTGAGGTAAGTGCAGAGTACAGCCTAACTCAGGTGAAATGAACAAATATAATTAAATTCAAGTTTTATTCTAGAACTACAATATTAAAAGTATGTACTTAATATGAGAAATATGCAAAAAATTGTAAAATGTGGTGGATCAACTGAGATGACCTTGACTCCTTCCAACTTGACACACGAGACTAAACCACAAGGTCACTTTGAAACCGCGCCAATATTGAAGCGCACTGCCCTGGAGCGCCTCTAGTTGCAAAGTTTTTATGATTATGAAGTTCGCAACAGAACCTACAGATGATAGCTCTCTGACTCAAGCTTAACAGGACAGAAGAGGGCTACTATGCACTTACCCCGAAAACGCACTTGCCCCACCTTACCTTATATATATATATATATATATATAAAGCACTTTTTTCAGTACTTACCCCATTATCTATTATGAGACCCATATGATTTACTTTTAATTTAAGCGTAAAAAGATATTTGTACATTTAAAATATTTTCGATGGAAATTAATCACAAATAGACACATCCTAATTAGGTCGATTGACTGGAATATCGAAATATCAACTTTTTTTTTCAAAACGAAACAATTGTAATGCTATTCGCCATTCCAATAGAATAAAAAACGACAAGGAAACTAAGTTTCAATTATATACTGGTTTCCATCATGCATATAGAATAGTCAGATTATATTTTGTTACAAAAGGAAATATATTCAATGATAAAAGAAGTAATAAAACACTTGTCTAGAAAGCACAAACTGAAAAATATTGATTTTCGACTAGTTTCGCCATTTTCGCATTGTCCAGAAGTAAGTTTTTTTTATGTTATTGTTTGATGATTTATTTCATTACTAAATGTGAACTAGCACATATTTGATTCATCTTGTATGGATTTTATTAGATACAGTATACTACCAGAAACTCTTTTTGAATGTAACCTGTTTTATAGATCTGTGAATGCGCTTTCACGTTCAGATCGATATTTCTGGTATTTAGCAGCAATTCCTGAGGAATGGAAATTTAGAACCCCTAAGAGCACTCCAGTATAAATCCCTAAGCAGCCTCGTATCAATATTTCATTCCGACGCGGGAACGTAAGCATCCACTTTCGACTTTCACGAAACGTAGATCATGGAAGAGACGTAGTTGGGGGTTACTGTAACCCTCCCCACTTAAAAGTGCCATCTGGTAGCTTGTTGTATATTGTTCGCTACCCCATCCGGCGTCTGCTACCCTCATTTCGTTGGTTCATTTATATATGTTCGTGGAACGCGGCCCAGATACTATTCATAAGGCTATCCACCTCTGTGACAGACGACCCTTGTCTCAATCACCCCAACATTTTTGCAGTTTGCCCTTAGTTTGCAATCCTATACTCGCATGAACACTACGCGAAGTTCGACGATTTTATTTTTCATGGTCGGTTCTTATTAGATCTTGATAGCATCTTAGAAAGTTTCGCAAAGGTGTCCGTGTGTTATCAGGATTTTATTTGATATTTTTCGGGGGTAAGACGTTACATCCGAGTATTCGAGTTCATCCTTTTTTGCATTTAGGTAATATTGATTTTTCCTCAATCGGGTCACTAGTAAATTTCAAAATAATTCACAATGTATTTATAATTTCGCATAAGCGTATTTATATTCAACAATATCTAATTCAAGTCGACATTTAAATGTTCAGCGTATTATTTTGTTTCTCTGTTGTGTTTTTTTTAAAGTCAAAATGTTAATTCTTTCTCGTGTATGAGTAAGATCATGTATTTTTTTTTGAGCAGCATAGATACTGGTTTCTCAGTCAATTTGATGCTGTCTCACAAAAAATTCACATCAGGATGAATGAATAATAAGTAGATAACATATAAAAAGGTGAAATCTGGATTAAATTGATCTCTTTATGATGAATATATAAATTTTTGTGGAGCGAAGGTAATACAACCAAATATTTTTCATAGTATAGTTTTGGATAAGTAGAATTTTTTTCATATATTTTTCAAATTCAATTGTTTTAAGACATTCTCGAAATAAATTTTTTTTATCGTCAAAATTATTTTTTGAAGAACAATTAATAAACGGTGATGCAGTAGCAATTATATATTGATATCAAATTGTTTATTCAGAACATTAAATAAATTTTGAAGGAATATCCACACAGAGATATTTTAATTTCCTAAAGAGCATAATGGCGTTTTTACATTCATATTGAAGTAGTGAGTGAAGCTTCCATTAAAATATTTCGTTATTGATTTCGTGCCTTTGATTGATATTATTAGTACATAACTATTTGTTGGAAATATGCTAGTCATTGACTTTGGATTGCTTCACTGAAATAATCTATTTACGCGCGTAGTATCCGGCATGATATTTATTTGAACATTGAAATAGAAACGTTTTCGTTTACGTTGTTCTTTGAAACATACTCCTTATTATACTCGATAAATATTCATTGAATAACTACATTTCCTGTAGAGGTAATATCAAGAAATTTTATGTATCTACTGTATATAAATGAATGTTTGTATATATTTAGGAGAACGCTAAACTTCAACACCGTTTGACCGATCATCTCCAAACCTGGCACATATAAGTGCTTCATCATGGAAAAGGCTTCCACGAGAAAGAATTATAAAAACCTGCTATGTAGTTTCTGTAAAAATGAATTAATTATGTGTTACTGGAGCCGGGTGAAGCGAATTCGCTATTTTTTATCAGAAAATTTGCTTGGATATGCAGATATATATATATAATATATATATATATATATATATATATATATATATATATATATATATATATATATATATATATATATATATATAATATATATATATATATATAATATATATATATATATATATATATATATATATATATATATATATATATATATATATAATATATATATATATATATATATATATATATATATATATATATATATATATATATATATATATATATATAGTTTAGGGAATCCGTCGTTACTACGTGATAATTTAACATGATGAACAAAACTAAATTTGAATTTACTACGTTTATTATCACAAAATATTTTGAAAAATATAACACTGCGATTGCAATTTCGGTCACTAGACCATCATCGGGCAGATTGAGTTAAGAACAGTTCCTATATTTTTCAAAATATTTTGTGATAATAAACGTAGTAAATTCAAATTTAGTTTTGTTCATTATATATATATATATATATATATATATATATATATATATATATATATATATATATATATATATATATATATATATATATATATATATATTTGCGCCAGGCAGCTAACATTCTACAAATTCTATCACACATTAGGTCCATTTAGCCTGTATCACATTGCAGTTTTTTGAGTAGATTTTCAGGGTGAGCATAGGCTATATATTATCTCGTTAAAAAAAGGCTTTCGTGACGACGTTCGTTTTTACGAACGCTGTCTTAACGGTGAAATATACTCAAATTATTTTCATGAAAAAGTTTTAGAACTCGAAAGGGTCGATATAAAAGTCCGCGACGACATACCTATGTCTATATAAAAAGGTTAATACACAAATTGATAAAATATTTGCTGTCAGCGGCGTCGCTCGTGTGGAATTCACTTGAAAAACACATTCGCTCGACCGTCGACTTCTTTTGCAAAAATTGGTCTCCAGGATAAGCCCTTTCATTTTAACGTAATAATATATCCTTTGTCCACCACGAAAGACCACTCTAGATATTGGGGAAAGAATTTTCGAAATCGGATGAATATTTTCCGAGATTATCTTCTGTAAAGGACAATTTGAGTAGGTATTCTTATTAAAATAAATTTCCTTATCGGCGCGGATATTTTATGTAGATAAAAATAATTGCATTTTACACAACATTGTTTGGATAAGTAGTTTACATTTCATGATCTTGTTTTCTGTTTGCACCTTCAAAGGTTTGGCAGATTGAGTTACAAGGTTGAATTAAAAAACAGCTACCAGTACTGACGTATTATGTTCTTTTTTTTGAAACTCATGGGCAAATTGAATTAATTTTGTTCCCTGTTATGTTACAAATAAAAGAATTAGAAATATTCCTCATCCTTATACGTGTCTCTCCTTGGTTTTTATTAATACAGTGGTTTCCCCGAAATTTATAAAGTTCGTAAATCGAGGAATGCAAGTTCAGCGACAGTAATCGTACCATATTGGGTCGTAAGACGTCGACGATTTGAATTCCTCGTTCGGCAACGGGGTCGTTAGTCGGGACATCAAAGTTAACGTTGAAGGCTAGATTTGGCAGGGTGATATGTGGGGGGAGTTATAAACGCACGCTGACATCTAGTTCTAATATATATGTCAAACTTGGGCAATCAGAAAGAGATTAGTTGACGGAAGAGACGTGAGCGGCAAGCGGAAACGCCGCCATTTGTTCTACCTGTTACTCCGTGTAGCCTTTTCCCTGCGTGCGTGACTATCCGCCCCCTTGCTGATACTAATTACCCGCGGAGTTTGATTTCTATCATTTTGAAAGTAATTGACGGCCCCACGACGGTAGTTTCGCACATTTGGATGAACTTCGTGTTCGGGGCACTTAGACTTTCGATATTCACGAATAATCGAAGCGTTAAAACACTAAAAAAGAAGTATGGAATTGAATAATATCTGTTACGACACTTCTTAATTTTTCAACGATAGAAAACACCTAAGATAGCTGATATAAATGGAAGAATTCTTAGCTCCATTTATCAGTTTTGCTATGGAATCGTCAGATATTCCAGACTATATGAATAATTTTAAATGGAATCGTTTCCGCATAGGTACCTAAAATTAGTAATCTGAAACTAACCCAATTTTCAACCTTCAAACTCAGTTTGGAGGGGATTGGGGTACACAAATCCTTCATAAAACTCTTTCTGAGCTCTATAGATCCTTCTATGATCCCTAGAATGCTGATATTCAGTTATGTTGTTCCTAATTAATTTCCACATATATGGGTTTGAAAAATTATAAATATATATATATATATATATATATATATATATATATATATATATAATATATATATATATAATATATATATATATATATATATATAATATATATATAATATATATATATATATATATATATATATATATATATATATATATATAATATATATATATTGGGGCGGCTGGACAAAGGAAACTAAGCCTCCTCAATAATATTCCGTGTATCACTTATATATTATATTGAATAGTCAATAGGCATTCAGCCTATTCATATTAATCAAAATCATATTATTTTATGCACCTACCTTCCTTTCAACCTACATTATATAATTTATTAATTAAGATAGAAGGTATTTACATTTACTGCATTTCATTCATTTCAAGATTTGTGGCAACGCTGCGGAAGGCTTAGGAAGGTATATTCTCAACGTTCATTATGCCTGCCACATAAAAGCAAACAACGGTGCAAATACTCCGAATGAATACTTCATTGCAATAGAAAAGCAAAACACATGTAAATGGGATCAAGGATAGGAAATCAGTCTCATACAATGTCGACCAATTACAACTATAGAATTTCGCGTGACATCGAGTGAATTCGTTGGAATTGAATCGTAGTGTGATCGTAGTTACTAATGGCAGCGTATTTACTTATATTGCTCGCGTATTGTTTTAAAATGAGTTTGGTTACTGAAGTTACTTTCAAAAATTTCAATGGTGACTTAGTGGAATATTTGTTATCCCATAACTTTGGTGCACTAAGTTATGAGGATAAAGTTTTGATAAAAACATTGCGACCTACCCCTGAATTAAACAATTTGGTGCAGCGTAACAGACAACAAAACCGCGGTTTTAATACAAGGAATTATGAGAGACATCCTTGCCTAACCGGATCACAGGTAAAAAATAAATTATTTTGTTGGCAGTGTTTACTTTTACTAGTGAAAAGTCTCTGTTTGGGGCCGCTTAGGATTTGAGGATTTAATTCGATACCTAGTTGAAAGTGAGGAATTTTTCACCGATAAAGTAACTTTAAATTACAGCACGCGGATTTAATATCTTACTTACAAGATAAGGGAATTTATAATTTTTTTAAACATCTTTAAATTAATTTTTGAACAAACAGAAATAGTTTTTCAAATCTTACAGCACAAGTTCTCAGATGTAATTTACTCACGAAATCGGCTCAAGTTTCTTCTGGAGAAAATTTCAGAATTTCGTGCTGAAGTTTATTTTAAAAAACTATTTTCTGTATTTCAAACTACTGATGATACGACTCAATTTAGCCCAAAACGAAAGAAATTACGCAGATATGGAGCTTCACTATAAGCAAATATTTCATGAAATTTTGGATACCTACTATTAGGGGTCAAATAGAAATAAGGTTCTCTGATTCGAAAGAACTGCATTTCTTCGACTTACTCAATAAAGATTTGTTAACCGGATTTTCGGCTAATTTTCCAGATAACCTTTTGGAAAATTTATGTCAAAAATACACTTTTTTTGATAAGGTGGCCATAAAAAGTGAACTGTGTGTTGTTTATAATGACAATGAAATTTTGAGGCAAAATGAAAATCATGTGAGGACTATTAAATACCTTTTTGATAATGATTTGAATCAAGATTTACCCCAAGTTTATAAACTCTTATGTCTAATTGTTTCTATCCCGGTGACATCGGCTTCCGTAGAGGGCTCGTTTTCCACTCTTAAGAGAATTAAAACTTATTTACGAAATTCAATGAGCCAGGATCGTTTGAGAAATATTAGTTTGTTGTCTATTGAAGAGGAATTGGTAAAACTTTTGGCGAAAGACAAAAAATTTTATGAGGATAATATAGATCATTTTGCTAACGTTAAAGATCGCAGAATCCCGCTAATCTTCAAAAATATATAACTTTTTATTTGCTCTCACCAGCTGTTAACAAATTTGTTAAGTAGGTAGGTAGGTACCTATTTTGTGAAAGAAAAAAAAATTTGATGAATAGATGAATAGATTAATTGGCTGAGAAGAGTTTCTGTGAATATTGTAAATAGGAGTTGTAGGTCTCAAGGTAGACACTCGAAAGTGAAAACAAATTAATAGCTTGGGGTGCTTGTTTTACCTTGATTTTCTCTAAATTATAAGGCGGTTGACCTTGAAATCCTAAAAATTTTCGCCTATGGTGTATTTTTTAACACCTCTTGTTGTCTCCTAAAACCAAAACCTCACGAGCCGCCACTGATATATATTCAATTTATTTATTCATTGTTTTATTTATTGAATGAAACGGACATGCCATTTTACATTCATGAAACTACCCTACCCTACCAAGAAATATCTGCACAAAATATAAAAGAATAAAATTGAAAGGTATCAATTATAAGTTCCCCAGTAATAACCATCATACATTTTTACGTAATAGCATTTTCACTAGATAGCAATAAACATGTCTGTGTCCAACTTTCAATTTAGCGCCTGTGATTCAAAGTTGTTTCTAAGGATTGAAAAAAGATCCACTTCGCAGGCATTTGCTAGGCGATGTGCTCTCATGAAAGTACCATTATAACTATAGCTAGTTGGAGCAAAAGTGATATAAAATACTTCTCTCGATTTTAGTACCACGGGACTTAAATTAAGGCTCAATTTGTATACTAAGAATTTGCAATCAATAAAATTATTCACCATTTTATAAAACAACATTATGCCAAAAATTTTTCTACGTAACTCATTTTGAAAGCTATCCACTTTAAAAATTTCTACTGTACTCTTTCAACGTTATGAATATGTAGGTTATAGGCTGGAGACCAAACCACGCATGCGTACTCGCATATACTACTCCTCACGTTAGCACAGTCTTCATTACATCCAAGTTGTTGAAGTAGCTCATTGATCTTTCAATTTATACTAGCATTTTGAATGCTTCGTTTATAATGTGATGTATATGTGGAACGAAATTAAGTTTTTGGTCGAAGCACACACCTAGGTCTACAAGGATGTTCACTCCTATTACTACCTGATGGTTCAAATGGTACCTAAAAATGAGCAGAGATCTCACTATTTCAAATCTTATAACTTGGCACTTCTCTATAGTCACTTCCATTTAATTGACTGAGCATCGTTTCATCAATTCATTAAACAGTAAAAATTTGCTATATCTTATTCCGTACCCTATGTCATTAACAAACAACAAGAATAAAAGCGCTGACAAAGGTGACTCCTGATGGACACCCATTCCATTGTGAATTCGTCTGACATTTCTCTTCTTATCTTCACTTTCAATCTCATTCCGCCAGCCAATCTTTGAGTGGTGCTCTAACTTCTAACACTTTTAATTTGGCAAGAAGTAGCCAACGCGTAACACTGTCAAATACTTTTTTTAAATCAGTACACATATGTATATATATATATATATATATATATATATATATATATATATATATATATATATATATATATATACAGGGTCACTCTCGGTGGATGGTAGGTTAGACGTTTACGGAGAACGGGACATGAGATCATTCTGAAAATTTGGGTTCATGGATCATTGATTTTGCTCTATCGATCTGAAATAATAGTGGCGCTGCGGCGTTGCCGCTTATACTAAATTGGAGCAGCAACTGTGAAATTTCAAATAAGACACCCTATATATTATTCCATTTTTTGCTTCTCTACCATTTTCCAATTGTTTTTGTATAATACTTCCCTATACCTATCTCCAGAGGTTTTCGAGAAATTGAATGATTTCCTTATTTTTTTTGTGCAAAACATAGCTTCAATTAAATGTTCAGTACTAAGGTATTCAGATTCGTAGGACGCTGAAATTTTAGGTGTAGTTTACCAAGTTCCAAAGTATTAGGAATTTTCTAAGGACTTTGTTCACCATCATACAGGGTCCTTCAAAATTTGCGATTTTAACGATAAATACAAAAATAGTAAAAAGTGCATTTTTTCAAATGTAATACCCTGTATATTATTGAATATCTCAAAAGAAAATTGAAATCACTTTCAAATGATATATCATGTTTCTATACCTAAAATGTCAGATTTCCGAAATAAAAGCAAGTTTCTATAAAAATCGGATTATTTAGCCATATTTTGTATTACGTAGCTATGAAATGTCAAGAAAGATGTCATTATGAAATTTTGACAATTAGTCCATCAACAATGAAACGTACGCGCGTTCATTAACGAAAATTTGATTTGGAAACAATCAAAATGGAAGGCAATAACTATTCTCATGTAGTTTTGATGAAGTGACCAAATAATAGCAAGAACATGCAGAAAATCCAATGAAATGCATACCTATTGACAACCAATAAACGAGAGAAAGTTTGTACGTTTACAAAATAATTTTATCTGGATGGGGCACCTGCTCATTGCACTGGGGAAGTAACAACTGAGTTGTTCCAAATGTTCGATAATCGCTGGTTTAGACGTTTAGGACCATGGAATTGGCCTGCGAGATCACCCGACCTAACGCCAATTGATTTTTCTTGTGGGGTACTTTGAAAAGAAAAGTTTACATTACATCAATAGCTAGTAAACAAGACCTGCGCCAACGAGTGATCAATTCCATCGAGGAGCTAAATACCAATGAGATAAGGAGGGCCACAAATCATTCAACAAGTATCCGAATTTTGAAATATTTGGAAACCAACGGCAGTCATTTTGAACATTTATTATGATCATTTTCTCAACTTAAATACTTATGTCATTGTATTAACATGGTTTATTCCCGTTATACCGTTATGTTATTTGTTATTTTACGTAATGCTTTTTTTTATTAGTTTGGTCAATTTCGTCTCGCTTTCAGTATTAACCCATAAGTGATAAAATTATTTTGTAAACGTACAAATTTTCTATCGTTCGTTGGTTGTCAATAGGGATACATTTCATTGAATCTTCTGCATGTTCTTGCTATTATTTGGTCACATTGACCATGTACAATAAATAACTTCATCAAAACTTCATGAGAATAGTTATTGCCTTCCATTTTGATTATTTTCAAATCAAATTTTCGTTAATGAACGCGCGAACGTTTTATTGTTGATGGACTAATTGTCAAATTTGCATAATGACATCTTTCTTGACATTTCATAGCTACCTAATACAAAATATGGCTAAATAATCTTATTTTTAAAGAAACTTGCTTTTATTTCGGAAACCTGACTTTTTAGGTATAGGAACATGATAAATCATTTGAAACAGATTTCAATTTTCTTTCGAGATATTCAATAATATACGGGGTATTACATTTGAAAAAATGCACTTTTTACTATTTTTGTATTTATCGTTAAAACCGCGCAAATCGAACAAAGTCCTTGGAATATACCTCATACGTCAGAACTTGGTAAACTACACCTGAAATTTCAGCGTCCTACGAATCTGAATACCTTAGTACTGAACATTTAATTGAAGCTATGTTTTGCACTAACAAATAAGGAAATCATTCAATTTCTCGAAAACCTCTGGAGATAGGTATAGGGAAGTATTATACAAAAACAATTAGAAAATGGTAGAAAAGCAAAAAATAGAATAATATATAGGGTTTCTCATTTGAAATTTCACAGTTGCTGCTACTTTTTAGTATAAGCGGCAACGCCGCAGCGCTACTATTATTTTAGATCGATAGAGCAAAATCAATTACCCATGAAACCAAATTTTCAGAATAATCTCATGTCCCGTTCTCCGTAAACGTCGAACCTACCATCCACCGTGAGTGACCCTGTATATATATATATATATATATATATATATATATATATATATATATAATATTACTATATATATTATATATATATATATATATATATATATATATATATATATATATATATATATATATATATATATATATACTATATATTATATATATTAATATATATATATATATATATATATATATTATATAATAATATATATATATATATATATTTATATATATATATTATATATATATATATATATATATATTTATATATTATATATATATATATAATATATATATATATATATATAATATATATATATATATTTATATATATTATATATATAAATATAATATAATTTATTCGAATTGTTGTTGCCTGTGATCTATTTTTAATCTCTTGATAATTATTAGCAATAACAGGGCTGGTTGAATCTTAAAAAACTCGATTTTATTAAAGAGTTGACGTTTCACTACGATATTCGTAATTGAAATTTCTTTGACATTTATTGATGTGAAAAAATTGAAAATATAAGGCGCTTTGTCTTGCTAGTTATTTATTATTTGCTATTCAGTTCTAATATTAACATTCAAAAATGTTACCATTAGATGGTAAGGAAACAAAGAAACCTTTACCTACGTAATGTTTGAAAATAAAAATAATAGGGTACTATTTATCTAACAACCAAGAAATTAGTCATGGGAAAACATTAAAGATGTGGAGTAAAATTATCGGTATAGTACGTTTATATGGAAGCAGCCGTTGACACGTGTTTCGGACTCTTTGGTCCTCATCAGAACGGCGTAGCAAAGCATTGGATTGAAAATTTGAAGATGAAAATAGTACAACAAACAAAATCCTCTGATACGGAAGACAATTACGAATATCGTAGTGAAACGTCAACTCTTTAATAAAATCGAGTTTTTCAAGATTCAACCAGCCTGTTATTGCTAATAATTATCAAGAGATTATATATATATATATATATATATATATATATATATATATATATATATATATAATATTTATATTTATTATATATAAACTATATATATATATATATATATATTATATATATTATATATATATATATATATATATATATATATAATACAGGGTGATCATTAATATGTGTAAATATTTTAACAGAAAATGTTGGGCTGCAAAATATTGAAGATCTAAACCCAATTTACTCCATACAAAATTTTCTCCTTACTGATTTACAGGGTGTTTTATTTAAGATTATTGAAAATGAAATTTGTTCATTACTCGAATGCTGCTTGATATTTCTTTATGATATTTGGCAGTAAGTTGAAGTAGTTTGGGACACATCAACTATAGTAAAGAAGACTTTCTCGCTTCACCAGTGGCGTACGGCAGGGGCACGGGAAGAGTTCTTGTTTCCTAAACTCTACGCCACTGGAAAGAATTTGTCGTTTTAGTATAATTTATCGATTCTCCAATATTTTCTCTGTAAATAAGGCACACTTGTTTCGTATCGCCAGAGCCACTATTTTTCGAGATATTTAACGTTGAACATATGGCTGCACAATTCTTTTAATTTTTAAGTACGAGTCTGTCGGTGTTTTTTTGTCATACGATTGCATGTATTACGTAAAATACAAATTTTTCAGTTTATAATAATAATAAAAATAACAATTCAAAACAGAACAACTACAAAAATATCCCAAACGATAAATATTTGCCAGGAACTATGGCAGCAAATTGTAAATTCCGCTAATTTTATTGCGAATCAGCCAACATATTTTCTAAAGTTAGAAGATCGTTTAGCGAAAGAATGGATAAACTCATTGAGGTAAACGGAGATCACATTGAACATTTGTTGTAAATTGTTTTTAAGTTTTGTTCATAAATTTGATATTCTTCCAAAAATTGTATAGAAGATCTTGAAAATTTATTATTATTATTTTGACTTTTCTTATGTAGCGCTGGATATTTTGTAGTTGTTCTGTTCTAAATTGTTAATATTATTATTTAAATTGAAACAAAATACCCTAATAATGATTATTTTAAGTAATACATCCAATCGTATGACAAAAAACACCGACATGACTCTTACATAAAAATCAAAAGAACTGTGCAGCCATATGTTTCAACGTTAAATATCTCGAAAAATAGTGGCTCTGGCGTTACGAAACAAAGAGTGCCTTATTACAGAGAAAATATTGGAGAATCGAAAAATTATACTAAAACGACCATTCTTCCAGTGGCGTAGAATTTAGGAAACAAAAGAACTCTTCCCGTGCCCCTGCCGTACGCCACTGGTGACAGCGAGAAAAGTCTTCTTTACTATAAGTTGATGTGTCCCAAACTACTTCAACTTACTGCCAAATATCATAAAGAAATATCAAGCAGCATTCGAGTTATGAACAAATTTCATTTAAATAATCTAAAATAAAACACCCTGTAAATCAGTAAGGAAGGAAATATTTTGTATGAGCAAATTGGGTTAGATCTTCATATTTTGAGCTCAACATTTTCCTGTTAAAATATTTACACATATTAATGAATCACCCTGTATATATATATTTTATATATATATTATATATATATTATATATTATATTATATATATATATATATTATATATATATATATATATATATATATATATATATATATATATATATATATATATATATATATATATTATATATATATATATATATATATATATATATATATATATATATATATATATATATATATATATATATAGATGAATAGATAGATACAAGCAAGTCCAAAATTCTCGCAATAATTCTTTGGGTAGTAGAACACCTAAATATAATTTAATTTGGTCGTTTTCAGTATATAACGGTAAAACAGTTTACGTAGACAACACTAATGCCAGTTGCTTATTACTCGATTTAAACCGTTACGGGCAATTTTTCCTAGTCGACTGATGAAGTTAGTGTATGGCCGGTTTCACATTGTACGATTACAACACGGGCACGGTTTTAAGCCATGTGCCTAGATAAAAACTCGCACGGTTTTTTCCCGCACTGGCGAAATCGTGTAATGTGCAACCAGCATTAGATGTCGACTATATACCTCACACATGGCGGCATACCTCACACATCTATCATCAAAAGATGGTTTCGGTGTAGTATTAATCAAAATATTTTAATTCATTTTATCTGCTCATACAAGTATAATGTTCCTTGTATGATTTCTTCCAATAGCTATCACATTTTATAACCCATTATCTGAAGCAGCACGTCTTTGAGGAACCACTACAAAGGAATGATTAAAATGGAATTGTTTACGTCTCGATTCTACATTATATCCAATAATGAATTCTTCAGACTTTGTTGGAAAATCAATATGCATTAAGATTGATTAGACCTCTGTTCTATATAATTTACGATTAAATGTCATACATTCACAATACGAACAAAGTTTGCTGAAGTCAACGTATATCAAACTATGTTGTAATCTTCAAAAACAGGTAGTATATTTTTTTCTAGATAAACACTGCATAAATTCTCCATCGTATTCATGTTGGGATTCGTAACTCACAAAGGTAGAGCAATAAGAGAATGCAAAATTGACAGACCCGCCGACTAGCCCCAGTCTCTTATGTTTCCGTTGGTTAGATTTTCCCGTGGAAAATCATATTATATTTCTCAGTCTAATATGCTCGTTGAAATAATTTATCGGCCAGTTCTGTATTTTATTCAGCAAAAGGAATCCGCAACGGACAATGTAGCGGGGAGCGGCTCTTTGAGCTCGTGTTTTAACCCTTGTATTTGTAGATTTGAAAGTTTAATGATGTGGGCACACGTGCGACAAGGGACAATATACCTTTGTTTCGCGTTCTGATGTGTAATAAACAGAATACGGAAGGCGAAACGAAACTCTAAACGGTCGACACAAAAGGTCTGCCAGCATATCTGGTCTTCGTGTTCGTGTCGCGTTTACACGTAATGCGTGAACGAATACGTAGGGGTACGGTTAAATTTTCGATTGAGTTGCATTCTGTGGTGGTGTTATCGGTGTTTATGGTTTTGTGTTAGCGGACATATTCTTCGTTTATAAGATGAAAGGACACAGAATGTGGTGGTTCATTATTTTTCATCATTGAAGTATCAAATGAAAATTTATTATCTTTAGACATTGTGACATCACGTTGTCAAAGTCACGAACAGTGCATGATATGACAAAGAGTAAGTTAACTGAAATGCTGACGGATGCTTATTGTTGAATATTGTATCAACAGAATGTCATCTGAAATTCACGAAATGTTTCTCTGTAATCAATGAACCTTTAGACATGAATAACCAATCGTCTTGAAAGGTTGACTGATATTTTTCAATATTCAAATACCTACATTGATGGGGCGGACGCTGATACGAAATTTCCAGCTATGCGTATGGATCTGTAGATTTTGAACAAAGGTTTTCCATCCAAAATTTATCTTTTTTTCCATAGCTGCTTTCTTCGTGTAGAACTCAAAGGGCTCTACTTATAAATAACAAAACAAGATTCAGATGTGTTCCATCGTTCTGGGCATTCAGTTATGAATTCATAGATACACATTATTATTATTATTAAACATAAATGAAGGCTGAGGACAGAGTCCCATGTAAGCCTAAAAACTGAAGAAATTAACAATGATACAATGCATGCAGAAAGAAACTAAAAAACAATTAATATAAGCACTGAAACAATTAACCGAATAAGCAAATGTCTATTTTGTTTTTAAAACATTTCAGCGACTCAGAATTCACAACATCGCCGGGCAAGCCATTCCACGCCTCGAAAACACGGTTCGCCAAAAAATATTGTCTCTGTCTTGTGGCAAATTTCTCTTTTTTTTAATTTGAGAGTGTGACCTCTTAACCGCGAATCATTGTTGAAGATAAAAAGTTCCCTCAGATTAACATAATTAAACTTGGCTATATGGAAAGATATGATTAGGTCCCCACGGAGTCGACGTTGGTCAAAAGCCATCAGTTGTGCAATCCTCAGTCTTTCGGGAAAGGTTGGACGCAATTCACCAAAAGTCAGACGCGTGGCTGGACGGTGAACACTCTCCAACAGGTTCCCATCACGCACCAAAACCGGACACCACACCGGACCTGCGTACTCCAAAATTGGACGAACGTAGGTCTTGTAGAGTTTTATGGAACTTGAATATGATAGGTGGGAGAACGTTCTGCGAATGAGGTCGATCAGCGTGTTGGCGCGCTTACATGCGGATATTATGTGTTCGGACCAAGTTATGTCAGTGTTAGCAGTCACTACCAAGTCACCATGCGAGGACACCAAGCGTAACGATTGATCGTTTATTGTGTACGTGTGGAGTGGATTGTTCTTTCCCTGATGAAGTACGACGCATTTGTCGACGTTAAGAGGCAACAGCCAATCCTCACACCACTGACTAATTGAGTTGAGGTCCTATTGAAGGAGTTGATGCTCAACTAAGGCATTTCCATACAGCTTAGTGTCATCGGCATAAAAAGACTTGCAGGACTTTATTTGAAGCGCCAGATCACTTGCATAATTGACGAATAGGAGTGGGCCAAGAACAGACCCCTGACTTGTGACTTGTCTGTCCGAAAAAAAAAAATGAAGCTATGTTTCAGGTTACACACCCCTTGATATAGTTGCAATGCCCTTGGTGTAGTTTCATGCCTCTTGACGTTGCTGTCGCCATGACTAACCATTCGTAGTATATTTCCCACTCATAATCTCTTACAAAAATGGTATTATATATAAGACACATGAGAAATTCTCGACATATGAGAAACCGATATGACCAAGTTTCAAATATCAAGGATGCGTCCTGAAAAAATACATGGCATTTTTCTGAGAAGTTTCCATAAAAGTCTGCCGGACAAGCGCACAATTTCAAAGCACCTAGAGATCGTGCCCGATGTAGCAATGCCAGAATACCATGATAAAGTGTCATTATTCTGATGCTTTTTGTCGAAAATCAAGAAATTCTTACTAGAGTTCAAATTCTTTTCAAATTAACGTCCTAAGTCAACAAAAGTTAGTTCCACTAAAAGGGAGTGTTTCAACACTACTGTATCAGCACAATTAGTATGCGAGACTTACATGCATGTTGAGTTTCTGTTGACGACTCAGGTCAGTACTGGGTATCAGTGCCGGCATAACTATGAGAAACAAATCAAAGCATTAAGTATAATCAATTTAAAAATGCAGATTATGAGGTAAATATTGGTAAATTAGTATTAATATTTATAAATTGAAGAACCCGCGGCGCGAACAATCCTGAGGCCACAATATTCTTCTCGACTAGAGCGTATGGAGAAAAGAGGTACCTCACCCTCCTACCTAGCTCCTACTAGCGGGTCTTGTATTAGGAACATTTGCCACTATAAAATAACAAGTTGGATGCAATGTACAAAGATCTCTTTGGGCTATCAGATTTGCTTGCATTGGTATTTCTTTCATCCTTAAGTTTAATAAAGTTTAGAGATATCATTGAATAATCTGTTTGCAATCTTCATCTAACTGCGCAGTATAGCTAATATTTATTTATTTGAATTGTTGTTGCCTGTGAACTTTTTTTAACTTTTTGATAATTATTAGCAATAACAGACTTGTTGAATCTCAAAGAACTCGATTTTATTAAAAAGTTGACGTTTCGCCACGACATTCGTGGCTTTATCAAAAAAAGCCACGAATGTCGTGGCGAAACGTCAACTTTTTAATAAAATCGAGTTCTTTGAGATTCAACAAGTCTGTTATTGCTAATAATTATCAAAAATATTTATGATAGTAGGAACATGATGTGATTTCGCAAATCGCTCCTTCTTGAGTGAACAATTCTCATGATATCAAAAGGCATCTAAACAGCTGTATTTTGTTCATGAATTGGAGTCATTTAGCATTTTAATATTATTTACCATCGTTGTATAAAGAATTGCGGGATTCGCTCTTTGTTCTCCAAATTTGTATCAACAAAAACAACTAGTGTCGTGAACTACGCAACTGCATGGATGAGAATTTCGTACATTACAAAGTTTTTGTATTCGTTCATTTGCTACTCTGAAATAGCATTTATCAAAATAAATATTTAATTTTTGAAAGTTTTATCTTGAATTCCATCGTGTTTGTCAATCGGTTCATTTTTGGACTTCCATACCGAACGGAATATCAGAACGGAATGCATCCATATGAATAAATAATTTCGAACGAATACTAAAATATAAACACGAAATCTACAATTTCGCTGCTATAAACTATACTTCACAAATGGAATATTAGTGGCTTCGCTGGGAAAAAGTTAAAACAACTAAAACCCGTATTTTAATTGTGTAAATACGGAAATTCGAAATATTTAGTTTTGATTAAATTTTAAATATTTAAATGACAACCCTAATGAATATTTATGAACTGCATTATATTAATTAACAATAGAATATTGTATCGATTGATGAGAATTAATGAGTTTCATGTCGCCACATGAAATAGGCTTCGAACGTAACATAAACATTCCTTTACAACTAGTTAACGCAAAAAATGAGCATATCTTCTTTTATTATATTATAAATATTATAAATGGGATATTGCGGTTGTAGATTATTTCAGGGCATGATACTTTATGAAACGTTCAATATTCAGAAATATATAGAATATTTTAATTTATATCGTTGTGCAATGTCAAACTTTATGTCATTCCATCAAATGTAATGATAAATTTTGCCCCACCAGTACGGTAATGATCTACTTTTTTTTATTTAAAATATATGTACAATTAGCCCGGTCAATATAGACATTTGAAATAACAAAAATTTCCAGAGAGCCAAATATAGATGGGGCTTACCATACAAAAATAAAAAAAAGTTTCAGAAGTCCCCATCGATCCTATGTGTGCTAAAAAGGTTATTCGGGTTCAAAGGTCAAAATTTGAGGTTTTTTGGATTTTTCTCGAAATCGGTGAGTTTGATCAAAAAAATACTTTTTTCTAAGAGTTACCATTCCTAAGATATCGCGATTCTAAGAGTCGCATTATACATGATATGCACAATTTCTACGCCACCTGTGAGGTAGTGTACTCGGCGCATTTTTTTACCGTGTTTTCCCCTGTAGACCTACTCCACTAAATGTCATGACAATTTTAGGATAATTCAAGAGAACAATACCCGTCAAGTTCTAGATATAACCTTATTATTGATACTGATTATTGATATTGCTATTGATTATTGTTTTAATTTCTCTAGATAGGTATTTTAATCAGATTCATACTCTTGAAAGTCTACTTCAACAGTAATGTCTTCTTCGATTTCTTCTTCTTCTTCCTCTTGCTGGACGTTTATAAATTGTTCGAATGTGGCTGAGTCATTGGTATCTTCATTAAAATCTAATGAATCTTCCTCTATTGTACTCAACTGGATATTTGAGCAAGACTGACCCTGGCAATTGGTACACGCTGTAGAACACAGCAACCCGACTTTTTTACAGCCACATTTGTCACTACAGCGTTGTTTGCAATTGCAGAAAATAGTGTTGAGGAGTTTTTCTGGAGCAGATTGGAGTAAAGTTTGAATCGGTTCCAGAGTATTATCTATCAATTTCCAATCCCAGTCTTCTGGGTTCAGTTGATTGCCTAGCCATATTTGAACTTGATAGTATACTCGATACAAGTGTTGAATAGCAGATGCCGATGTTGGAGGAAAACATGATAGTGGAGTAGGTCTACAGTGGAAAACACGGTAAAAAAATGCGCCGAGTACACTACCTCACAGGTGGCGTGGAAATTGTGCATATCATGTATAATGCGACTCTTAGAATCGCGATATCTTAGGAATGGTAACTCTTAGAAAAAAACTCATGAAGACCATTTTCGTAGAGAATTTTGAGATCTACAACTTTGGTTGAAAGTCTTTTTTTGATAAAACTTACCGTTTTCGAGAAAAATCCAAAAAACCTTAAATTTTGACCTTTGACCCCGAATAACTTTTTTAGCACACATAGGATCGATGGGGACTTTTGAACCTTTATTTGTAATAGTAAACCCTAGCTCTTCACCAATATTTGGCTCTCTGGGAATTTTTGTTATTTGACCACTATTTTTAAGTCTAAATTGACCGGGCTACAATCGGTTTCGACTATCACATCAACTAGACGATGTTTTCTATCCTTTATAAATCACTTTTAGATTAATTAATTTCTCTCATTTCATTAAAAGTCGTAAAGGGATACTTAACCTCACTAGAGTGGTATAATGATATGAGCAATTAGTCATCAAAATTAATCATATTAATTTTCCTCGTATTTCAATTTCAATGAATGATTTTTGCAACTTTAAAACAGCCACTTGTATTCTTCCCTACGACCCGCAACGAAAACGTCAACAATTAATTAAACCCACACAGATATATTATTTCAAAATAAATTTTTTTTAAGCATCATTTTTTTATTAAAAAAATCATCTTTGGCTTCTCTCAAACATTTTTGTATACATGCTCTAGAAAAAATACTTAATTTTTCAACCATCATCTGCCCAGTGTAGCTTCTAGGCGCTGCCAGTGGTATACACTCAAGTGGATCCATCTTCACAAGACCATCCAAAGGGTTAATTTTTGTGTCGCATGATCTTTTTCTTCTCTTGGACGAAATGCACCAGGGTAATTATAAGAATGACCTTATTTTCTCATATACGTTTACATACATATAATAAGTGATTGTGCAAAGGAAAAACATTGAAAGCGGAATTCAGCAAACGCTACTCTACCACTTGATCTTTTCTTGGAAGAAATGCACCAGGGTAATTATAAGAATGACTTTATTTTCTCACATACATTTACATACATATAATAAGTGATTGAGCAAAGGAATAGCATTGAAGGCGGAATTCAGCAAACGCTACCATACCACTTGATCTTAAGGCACAGCTCATCAATTGGAAATTATGACAGATATGACATAAACCTGTCAGAAAGAAAAGGAAGAAAAAAACTTAAACAATTGAACATAAATAGAAACAAATAGCCTTATGAATAGAAGTACACTTTATTATGGTTTTTGGTATCGTAAGATAGCGCAATTTTAGTCCATCTATAGGCCAGATGGACTAAAATTGCGCTGGGCGGGTAGGTAACGTCGGTCGGCCTCAGGGTCTTAATACCTACATCCATGGTAGTGTTCAGGAAAATGCTGTCTATTTTGACTGAACGCAACCCAGATACTTCGAAATTTGCCATATAGGTGTCTCGCTGTGAGTTATACCAACAACACCGAGAATACAAGGACTCTGACGTCAGAGTGGCGTGACGTAAGCACATCGAGGTATAAGCGAATTCAGATTCACCGCTTAACCCTACTTTTTCAGTGTTTGTTTACTTCCTCACAGGAGCGACGTGGGTTTTTCTCCCTTGTTTTTTGTGATTTGTTGTAACAGGATTAATTAGTGTGCTATTTTTGTGTAGTGGTAGTGGTGTTTCACCGAAACGAAATATTTATAATGTCATATAGTTGCTGTATATCGGGATGCCGCGGTAACTATAAAAATGGACCAAAAGTACACCTTTTCCGTTTTCCAACGGATGAAGTGATGTCTGCTAAATGGGTGGCAGCTATTCACCGGGAAAATTTTTCTCGATCGAAGTTCTCTAGGGTCTGTGAATTACATTTTGCCAAGGAAAATATAATCACTTGTTCTACTGCAACGGATTCCAGAACCGGCGAGTATATAACTGTTAGTTTAAAATTCCTAGACTAAAACACGATGCTGTGCCCACCAAACTCCCAACTTGTCCTTCTTATTTATCAAAAACAATTAAATTTTGCCTTAGTCGTGATGAAAAACTACGCGAATTAGAAAATAAAAGTTTTGCGAATGCAATTAGAAATAGTAAGATCGAATTTGAAGCTTGTGAAAAAGATCTTCATATTATGATTTTGAACAGTTTCTTAATGTTTTAAACTCATTTCAACTGCCTAAAGGCTGGTTCAAAATAAATGATACTAGTAAAGTCAAATTATTCAGATTGAAATATTCTCCCGGGCCTGTAATGATGTGTTCATTGTTCAATGATGAGTTCATTGTCGAAGATAATTTCAACCTTATTAAAAGTTTCAGTCGCGGAAAATTGCTTCATCCCAAAGACGTTATCGTACGAATAGTTTTATATGCATACTTATATAATATTTAACAAAATTTTAGATGATTTCGAGGACACTTTTTTAACAGTTCATAATAAACGGGCATTTCTTACTCAATATATTTTGAAATTTCTCTCAGAAAACGACCATCTACATAATGATAGTAACTGTTATATTTATACAATTCATGAGATTGCAAAAATTGTGATTACCTGTAAAGTAAATACACTCGTTAAAAATTACTGTGGAAAATTAAACGACCGATTGGCGTCATGCAAAATTCGCAAATTGAATACTTTGATTACATAAGTTTTGATAGTAATGGTATTTGCTTTGAAATTTAGTTTTTCCATAATAAAATCGAATGGGATACAAAGAAGGGCTCAGTTGACGACTGGTACCCTCTTTAAACAGAAAGCCCTTCAAAAATTTCAAAAAACCTATTGCTTTAGCAGTTCGCGTTATCCAACGCACAACGATGTGACTTCGGGTCTGCCTGCCTGTTGTGACGTCACTCGGCAGCCTCGAGTCCTTTATATTCTCGGTGTTGTTGGTTATACCCACCTAAAGTGACCATCTTCGTCAAACGGACCATTCAAAATTGACCATTCTCGTCGAACATCTCCCATATATGAAACGGCTTTTGATAAGGTGAGAGAAATGTATCGTCACTTCACCAGGAACGTCGAGAGTCGTGCAACTACACCAAGGGGTGTGTAACTTGAGTGGGTTTTTGATGGGGGCATTGGTACGAAAAAGTGAAATCTATTTTAATTTGCAACAATATTGTTGGTATTTTATGAGTCTTGTTTCAAATGATCGACCAGTCTGACCTATATAAACTACCTTAATTCAGGACCAATTAACTTTTTAACTCTGGAACTCTCAAATTTTTAAGTAATATCAAAACCAAAGATGCCAGTTAAAAATTAGAAAGTTCAGGACTTTACAAATTAATTTGTCATGTATAATATGGAGAACATACTAGTAGATCTTTCAGAGGAAAACAAATATTCTTGAAAAAGAGATATAAGAAAAACAAATCTACATTTTCAAACCGTTTCCACAAACAGATAATTATTTAGAATCATTAGAAATTTCTAGACTCAATCATTATACAAACGGTAAGGTTTTGCTAAACGACTATAATAACCTGATTTATTCACCTTTGTTTTATATTTTCAAGTTAATAAAGATATTTTAATTATCATTCATTGATGTTTCTTATCTCTAATAACTCTATCGGAATTTCTTCATTCCTCTGAGTAGAAGATACCTGGAGGCCTCGGTAGACCAGCGGTAAGGTGAACCGCCTTATACCGTTTGTAAACCGAGGATTGTTGGTTCGAGTCCCACCTTGCTCTTGGGAGTTGTGTATGTCCAGAATTTAGTGGTTCTATATATAAGATAAATTGTTGGGTAATGTGCATCGTTCACAAGCCCATTGGCCGTTCGGAACCGGCGTTAAACTGTAGGTCCCTCGAGTTAAAAAAAAAAAAAAAGTTACCTGCATAAGAGATTAAAACTTTTTATATTTGATTCCGAACTCATGCTGCCCGATAATGGTCGTATAACCATGCGATAAGAGTACCTATATATTTTTCAACTAGTTTGTGATAATAAGCAGAATAATTTTTTTTTGTGTTCATCAATAATTATTTCTCTTTTATTCATTAGATATCTTGCATATCAATAGATAATAATTCAACAATTTCGGAATTTTACTTCACATATGGTCGTTGAACATACATATAATTATCATTTTCATTACTTAATTACGATTAATGCTTCTTTCTATTAATGTATTTATAATTACGATATAAAATGATAGTGGCTTCAATTTACCAATATTTTCTTAACCTATAGTCATACAATAGATAATTCATCAATTCAATAATAGAAATTCAATTAGTTTACCGATTCCATTCACCAATGAACGTATTTTATATAACCTTTAAATGTTGTACTTATCAGACGAATCCCCTGAAAACTAAACCTCTATTCAATGTAGCCATATTCTTGGGAGAAATCGAAATTGCTTTCACCGTCGACAAAGAAACAGGTAAACCTCTGATTTGAGATGAGTAAGGAGATTTTCCCAGATGGAAAGATGATAGAGAAGCAACCGAGATCACAGGGGACTTACTTAATGCAGTGGAAAATCTCATGGAATATTAATTTCACTATTATAATTAAGCATCCCAAGATGGCAGCGTTTTCCTCGAAACTAAATTACACGCTCACGAAGTTTGTAATAATCATAATTACAAAATCGCAAGACTGAACTGTTTTGGTTGTCTAATGACATTTGAAATTTAGGAAATGCACCTTGTTACGCGTGTGGAAGTAGTTCTCTGCGTCAAGAAATATTAAACCTTGTTATGGATCTAATGAAATTAATTCTGATGTTTCTTGATGAGATTTTCATCAGGAATTTTTGAAATTGACTCGTATCACTTCGAGTATATGAATTCTTAATGAGGAGATTCAAGAGTCACCTGATGGCTTCGAAATTGAATAAGAGAAGAACACTCAGTTTTCTAATTCTTCGATATAATTAAACGTGGGCTCTCTGAGTTTTTTGATTAAGAGAAATCAGCTCTTCTAAATAAATATGTAATAAACTTCCAGACCAGTATGGACCCTAGGAGCTGCCAATCCTATGGTTGGATTGGTCTTGGCAAGAATTTTCAAGTGATGCGCCATACTTGGTGGTCCGACATTCGCTAGGTCAGGAAAACTTCCAAAGTGTAAATTTTTTTGTGTCGTTCGATTTCTTCCGGTCTCGAAATGCACCAGGATAATTACACTTTATCATGAGCATGATATGTAGATGGACTCAAATTAAATTTAGTGCATCTGACTGGCCGAGTCTTCACAAAAATGTTATGCATTTTGTTAGGACACAGCCAGCATGATTTGGCATCCTATTTATTTTTGCTATCAATACCATCTTGAGGCTGTTCAGACAAGGTTCTTGAAGTTCTTGGTTTGGAGGGAGGATAAGGTTTAATCACCGAGAGGAGTCATTTATGACGCATTATTGAGTTGATTCGATATAATTTCATTGCATAGTAAGAGGAAAATTTTATCTCTGAAACCCTTGTGCAAATTACTGCACAACAGTAGAGATTGCCATTCTCTCTTGTCTGCTTAGAGATTTCCTTTTCTGAGGCAAGCTTCCCGTACCGTGGAGTTATCCATCTAGATACTCCAAGATCTATAATGCAATCCCCCATTTGGTTCATGGAGTATACATTTAATTCAGTTTCTGGCAAATGTGACGTCGACTTTGACTCACTTGCAGCTATTTCAGGAGTTATGAACTCGGGTTAAATTGAAATCGAATTGAATTGGATTCAACTAAGTTAAATTTCTGATGATTATGTTTTATTATTCTAATTTTCTTTTTTCTTGTTCTTATTCCTTATATTGATTTGCATCTTACATTAGTAAATGTTTTGTCTTAAGATTATATTTACCTTTGAGGATACTGCTTAATATTACTTTTAGTTTGTTCCATTTGGTTTTATGTTATTTTTTGTCTCTGGCGTTGCTTTACAATTCCGATGCGAGTTTTGCCAACTTGGCGCCATCTTGATCAAACGGATTGTTGAAATTTGATCATTTTGTTGGAATTTCTCCCATGGAGGAGAGAAAGGCTTCGAGGGAAGAACGACTTCGTCAGGTATGTCAAGAAGCACGCAAATACACCTAGTGATATATACCTATGTCAAACGGTGTGTTATCTGTTTCAGTCATTGACAACTGGAGCACTTTGAGTTGTACAGAAAAAAATCAACATTAGAAAACAAATTTTTGAATGAGAAATCTTTATTTCTGAGAATGTCTTTCGATTAAAATATTTCTTTGATGAATTACTAATTTCTAAGCAAAGTTGAATGTTCATATCTTTTGCATTTATTTTCTTGGATTATTTACACTGAAATTTTTTTGATATTTATCTCTTAGATTATTAATTTTCTTCCATTATTTCTGAGAAATTATACAGGAGTCACCTATTGAAGTCCTACTGAGCACGTGGCGTATTTCCCAAATATTTATGTTCGTTTATCTACACACTCAGTTCGTCGAAAGTGAACAAAATTGACTAAAGACTGTAGTGAATAACAACAATGTATAACTCCGAAATTTAGTTGATGTGAACTAATTCTAGAACTTTTGCTTTGTGCTATTTCACTATTCAAATACCTTTGTGGAAATTTTCAAAACTACCTACAGCATCTCTTGCAGCGGTATATTTCCCCGTATTTCCCTTTCTCGATGTTCATACGCCAATTGAATTCATGGTGAACATAAGCTCACTCACTAGACGTAGCCTTTGTAGAGATTAAAAGTAGATTATCTCATCTTGAAATAGATTACGAACAAGAAAATAATAACATAGAAATAACCTTGCATAACTAACTCTTTCTTTCGTAAACTTATATTAGTTTTCGTCCTAACCTGGTTTTACTTTCAGACATTCAGACAATTTCTACATGAACGTCAGTTAGAAATTCTTTCCTCAAATGAAACTGAACTTCCAGCTTCATCGAGAAATTCATTGATTCAAACACGTGAGCAGCAGAGCTCCTTCACTTAAGTTGTATTTTTCGCACGAAGTGCATGGCCTTTAGATGCGATTCGAATGGAATAAGTTGTTTGAAAAACAACGCTTTTATCGATTTGGAAATAATTATTTTTATGGAAAAATAAAAAATCGCGAAGTGCATAGCGCACTGAAATTCTACGTTTTAATAGCAAGGGGAAGCAGGTACAGATACGATTGGAATAGTCTCCAAGAAGTGCATAGCGGTTGAGGAAAAGAGTTGAAACCTACGAAGAATCGAACTTTAATATTATCTCAATTCACGTACTAAATTTCAACCCGCTTATCTAATATGCTGTGGAGTTGAGCAAAGTTTCATAAAATGAGAAATATCTACCAAAATTCTTAGTCTCTTGACTGTTTCCTGTTAAACTGCACTGCATTTGCCCATAAAATTTTTGTACATTCAGGCCTACCCAATCTCACTAGTTTTCGTCCGTCTAGAGGTCATGCCCGATCTAACAATACCTAAAACTCTATGATAACATCATTATCCTGGTGCATTCCGTCCAAAACGGAAAAAATAGTGTGACATAGAAGAGTGGACCTTTTGGCATGCTCACTTGCTCCAGAGAATCGTCGAACCACAAAGTGTGATACATTAGCAGAAAGGTCTTGCCTAGACCTATTAAATGATCGAGCAGTACGACAAGAATAGAATAGAAGGAATCCACCCCGCTGATTTTTTCGTTCTAGCAGGTAGAAAGAGTAATCGTGTCTTCCCGTTCAATTATACTGGTTTGTTGTTTTACCGCATTTTTTTCTCGATTTATTCATTGTATGTTCACAACTAGAGCGGTTTGAAAATTTATATTATATCTCGATCTTTCATATATATATATATATATATATATATATATATATATATATATATATATATATATATATATATATATATATATACTAGCTGACCCAGCAAACGTTGTTCTGCCATTTAAATTATTTTCATCTTTCTATCTAACAATCTATCTAGATAGTTATCTATCTAGGTAGTTATCTATCTTTCTATCTATCGTTCTATCTATCTATCTACATAACTATCTGTCAATCTATCTGACCCGGCAAACGTTGTTCTGCCATATATAAATTACTTTTATCTATCTATCATTATATCTATCTATCTATTAATCTATCTGACCCGGCAAACGTTTAAATTATTAAAATGGCTATTAAAAAATATGGATTGTTGATAGAAGGGTGAAAATTTAGAGTTTCATGTATTTTTTAATGCAACATCATAAAAAAATAAAAATAAAAATTTTGTCCAAAAAATTTATTAAAATGTTTGGGGTGGACCACCATACCACTAATCACTTAGGGGTATGAACATTATATTACGACCTATTCTCGGACCGACTATTGTTATTTTCGATTGCCATCTTGCAATCCTATTGCGGATCTGTGGATAAAATTAAAATATGAAAATCGCTATGGAAAAATGGGGGTTGATGGTAGAAGGGTAAAAAAAGTTTTTAATTAGCAAATGAAAAATAGGGGTTGATCGTAGAGGAGTGAAAATTTAGGGCTGTATGTATTTTTGGATGCTGCATCATAAAAAAATAGAACAATTTTGTCTGAAAAATTTAAAAAATTAGGGGAATGAAAAATAGATGTTGGCCGATTTTCAGACCTACCCGATATGCACACAAAATTACATGAGAATCGGTCCAGCCATTTTGGAGAAATTCAACAAATGAAAAATAGGGGTTGATCGTAGAGGGGTGAAAATTTAGGGTTGTTTGTACTTTTGATTGGTGTAGGTATCATAAAAAAAAATAGAACAGAAAATTTTGTTTGAAAAATAGAAAAATTAATTTAAGGGGCACCCTTAACATTTAGGGGGATGAAAAATAGATGCTAGCCGATTTTCAGACCTACCTAATATGCTCACAAAATTTCATGACAATCGGTCGAGCCATTTCGGAGGAGTTTAACTTCTAACACCGCGACACGAGAATTTTATATATAAGATATAACTTTGTGATAAATATGAATATATATATATATATATATATATATATATATATATATATATATATATATATACATATATATATATATATATATATATATATATAACATATATATATATATATATATATATATATATATATATATATATATATATATATAAATATATATATATATATATATATATATATATATATATATATATATATATATATATATATATATATATATATACATATATATCAGGTAGTTAATTCAAAGCATATCAACATCAGGTTGATCTTTTGATCGTGGATTCATGAAGATAGATTAATCCCCCTTAACAGAGTGGCAACTCAATCAAAAATCTTATATCGCACAAGAGGGCAAATCATTTCAAGATTTTTTATTCTTCGTGTCGGTAAAATTAATCGAAAAAAAAATTCTTTTTCTGTACAACGATACAATAGCAGATAGGTGAATTTTCTCAAACCAGTGAAAAAAGATGTTTACTATGAACAACACGGTGTGAATTATTCATTCTTGCTGCATTTTCAAAAAAATAGAACTCGCTTGAATTTGAATTTCACAATACACAGTAATAACTATGTTGTAGAGCGGATAGTGAGAATTTTTATAGTCGAATTTTTTAAGTTTTCATTAAGTAGTATAACATATACTATCGAAAATTTATAATTATAGCTAATTCTTCTGAACATTTAAACGTCAATTCAGAATGATTCGTTTTGTAAAGTCAACATTAAGAAAGTACCTATTATCTGGATAACTTGAGAATTGTAAAACTTAATGGTATGATGATATATTAAAACAATGGTATGATGAAGAGTATAAAATTGCATGGATCGAAAATAAAGTACTGTAAATGCACATTCATTTGAGGATTGAGTCATTGCGGTAAAATCCATATTCTGTGTAATATTCATCAGGCCATATATCAACCTCCGCTCCTCGTCCCTCCAACTCATCATGCGGGTATCAGGTGAGCCGTTCTCGTTTCAAGAAAATCCCTTGTTTCCAACTTTTGACCGAGTCATTATCGGCGAAACTTTGCTCGCCAAATTGCGCCATGTATTATTCTCCCCCGTTTTCACTCGGGGCTATATCATTTAGACAACAATGATGAACAACAGCCTCAATTACTGTGCTATCCCTGAGTATAAAGGGAACAGGAGGCACCTGTCTCTTCCAAGCTCCTCTAATCTAAACGTTACACCAGGCGCCATCTATTGTATCGGAAAATGCAATTGTGCCCGTCAGAAAAAGTGTCGCGCACACGTCGCCCCCGCTCTATGTTCTCGTGATTCTATGTCGTTTCGCGAGAGGCGTCCGACAAAATGGAACTGGCTGGTAACAAAAGGCCAACGTGTTTATGACGTCTTCGTGCTATCATTAGTGGCACCCCCTGCTAATTTACGACGCTTTTTTTCCAACGTTCACCGTATTCTTTTCTCCCTTGTCTTGTTCCTGTGATCTTTATTGGTGTTACTGTATCGCGTTTTCCACGAATCGGTTTTGTTTTCAGTTAGATAATAAGGGTGGCCTAACGGGGCCAATAAAATTGAAATCAGGAGTAGGCGCTAACGGGATATTTATTTTAATTTGGAGCGGCGTTCTACTGATCGACGTCGTAAATATTCTTGTGAAAATTCGCAGTATTTTTCATTTTATTTCCATTGAAAGAGAAGTTATTTATTGACTATTCAACTGGAAGCATAGTACTTAACATGAAGTAACGATCAAATTTGCTTTGCCCCCTTTTGTCTTTTTTCAAAACTGCTGTGAATAAACAATTCATTTTAATTTTTTCAAGTGTGTACTTATATACTGCGAGATTGTCACATATATTCCATCATTAACTTGCACATAAACATATATGAAAGGTAACCAATAAAGCAAGAACATTACAGACATCCAGAACGCATTCAGTGGGAGTATATATTTTTAATACTCATCTATATTCAAAGGATTAAGGTTGATACAGAATCTGTTTCATAGGGCTACAGCAAGTCACTTCGATGCTTGATGTTTCGTTGATGTTTCGTTAACCGACTTGTCATGTGGCTTCATCTGAAGTGGCCGATGAAAGTATATATAGGTATTCATTTTTCGTTCTTCAGGAATAACACCAGGTGATTAAGAGGCGAAGAGTCTTTCTTTTTTTTCAAAAAACTTTGTACATCTTTATCAGAAGTTTATTGTGACTTTTGAATTCCTCCAACCTTGAGATGACGCTATGAATCAAGTATTTCTTGAGAACGGTTAGAGATACCCAAATAACAGAAAGATCGTGTTTATCAATTTATGTTAATTTTTCTTTTCCGTTCGCTATTTTTTATCTTATTATTCACTATTCAATATCATTTTATTATTTCCAGATCAATTCATGAAAAATATACAAGTTGACCATGGTAATTTAATATATTACATAAAGTGAACAAGGAGAATTCTTCAATAATTCAAAAAATTATCCAAGGGAGCTGGTTATAAATATTCCACAAATTGAATTTTACATTCATATATATATATATATATATATATATATATATATATATATATATATATATATATATATAATATTGATTTATGTATTAATTTTTTTAATCGTATAAATTTCGAGATTAAAGAAGCTATATTACTCTTTTCTTGTCACTTTTGACTAGTTAAATAATGTTTCAGAGGCTAAGGAGAATTGAATATTATGTGCTAGTTATTTTTCAGCATCATTGGCAACGTTTGGTAGTTTCTCAAGTTATTAACTATCAACGAATGCCGAAATGACTATACGTGTAAAATTTCTATTGTTCAAGATGCCCCTCTCTGCTTTCATTACATTTATATGTACGTTCAGGCGACGGTGCATCGGACAGAAAAATTTCCTAAAAAATAATGAACTCGTAATATCATTCAGAATAACTCCGGACCATTTCAGGAAAATTCGTCATTTCTTAAGAACGAACGAGACAAACTGGAACTAATGACATTTTTCGAACGCGATAAATATGCAAACAACGTCTCAAGTTTTAATAACAACGGAAATTCCATTATCCGTTACAATTTCGCAAATTAATTTTTATTGACAAAGTTAGTACTGTCCATGATGGCATTCTCGAATTGAGTTAGGAATTGGTGGCGGAAAATTAAAGTATATTTCTTGCGATTATCAGATGAATTGGTAATTTTAATGTGGGGTAATTTGAGTTCTAATTCTCCAGCCCGCCGGACGCCAATTCACTTAGTTAGTTACTTTCATGGTATTTTCCTATAAAAAAAATAATTTGAGACCTTGAAAGTGAAATTTAGTATTTCTGAATTTTTCGTCACTTTCTGTTTGGAGGAACCATTCAAAACAACTCTAAGTAATATATTTAAATTCGGACCGAATTGAATGTTGTAAGCCGTTAGTTGATAGAAATCCATTTCAATGAAAAAGAAATGAATACACTTGTTTTCAGAAGATTTGCACAAAATTTTATCATAAAAAAAATTTCATGATCTTGATATTTCTTGATTAACCGGTGGTGACCTTTCCCTGTGGCAAGAGTTCCCTCCAAATTGTCAATTTTTCTGTATAGCACAATTTTTGTTGCCTTGAATGAAATAGACTAGGATAATTATAGTTTATCATGAATTTTTCAGTATCGTTAGATCTGAAATGACCTTTAGAAGGACGCAAATTGATGCTCTTGGCCAGCAGGATGGGTCCTAAGATGGGAACCATTAAAAACAGGCGATTTGTTTGGAATTTATCCTTATATAAAATAACTTTTGAGAAAGTATGAGAGATTTCGGGTGTCAGAAATGATACAAGGGTTGATTCACATCGTCAGGAATGTCAAGAGTGATTTAACTACACCAAGGGGTGTGAAACTTGAAGCTTAGCTCCATGGGTGTCTATACACTCCTGATTGAAAGCCGAGAACAATGAAATACATCCGGATCTTTTGCGTTATTTATAACTGGAGCACTTTTAGTTTCACTAAATGAAAACTGCTAAGAAGGAAAAACAAATTTTGACTGAGAACCCTTTATTTTGCACATTAAATATTTTTTGCTTTAAATTATTGATTTATATGCATTGCTAGAAGTTTCCGCATCAGCGTCCGCTTTAAACATATATTAAGTATCAAATTTTTCTAGTAATTGGATTTATAGTACAACGAGGATAATAAATGAAAAACAAACTATATCTGGCAAACATACTGTTTGGTGAGAAATTATTCACACAATACTGTAAGTTGAGTATATAATATAAATTTCAACAGTTTTCACTTCGGGGGTTTTATTTCACAATCAATATCCAATATTTATACCGAGATTTATACTCATATTTTCGCGAAATCTCATTTAATAACTACTTCACGAGATAGTTCAACAATAGTTAAAATTAATAACAGTCAGAAGATAAGTAACTCTATCTTTAGAAAATTCTTATATTCATACATCATGTGAAAACCTCCGAGATTTTTCGGAACTTTTGGTAAGACTTTCCGAGACACTGCTCATGGGCTGTGGGGGTGAAGATCGCGAAACCTATTCATCATGTGTTTTCCACACAAGCCGTCCGAGTTTTCTTGGTGAAACAACTCCTCCATGATAAACTTGACAGTTATCCGATCTTTAAATAATAATACATCTCGAAAATTAAGCTTATCAAGAAACTGAGCGATTATTAAGAATTTTGGCTCAACTTTATAGTGTCTAGGAATAACTTGAAGTTGTGTGACTTCTTTGTTACTATTCGTAAAAATAGATCAAGTATTTGGAATGGCGATATGTAATTTACTTGACGTTAAAATTTCTGCAATACTTCTTTCCTATTTTGGTTGATTCAATGAAAGAAACGAAGCGCGACATGTTCAGAAAGATTTCCGCGGTCGGAAGTATTTGAAAAGCTTGGTTCTCAGAATGAACCACGTAAAAGATTCGAAAAATCTGGACGTTTCGGCTGCTTTCGCGAAGCCATCTTCAGGAGAATTAGAAGGGGAATAATTCAGATACGTAGCCTTAATAAGCCTTCTCCACGAATCGAATTAGGAGAAATCGGAAACAATACGATTGCGTGGTCTCAACCTGCCTACTCCACCAACCGTACTACTACTTCCTGTCAACTCTGAAGTCTCAACCTGCCTACTCTTTAGAGTGATCTGAATTAGTCCCCTTCTAATTTTCCTGAAGATGGCTTCGCAAAAGGAGCCGAAACGTCCAGATTTTTCAAATCTTTTACGCGGTTCATTCCGAGAACCAAGTTTTTCAAATATATATCTATATATATATATATATATATATATATATATATATATATATATATATATATATATATATATATATATATATATATATATATATATATATATCAGGCGCGGATCCAGAGGGGGGAACTGGGGGAACCTTCTCCCCCCCCCCCAAATGGCCTGGGCCCCACCTAATTGCTTTTATTGGGAGCTACTCGATTTACCATTGCCCAAAATACCAGTACCTTTTGGCTTTTGAATATATAAAAGTGCCCCCCCCCCAAAAGTCGGGCCTGGATCCGCGCCTGATACATATCTATCAATCCATCTGACCCGGCAAACGTTGTTCTGCCATATAAATTATTTTTTCCGTCGACCTCTAAATAAAAGCTTACTTTAACGTACACGAAATTGATCATTAATAACCCATTTTAATGTGCAATTTCTCTCTTTTTAATGTATGATTGTCATGGGCAACCAAACACAGAAGTACTCAGCACGGAATAGTTGAATTATTCTGTGTCTGTACTGTTATTCCACAGAGAAAAGGAATTCATAATTCAAATCGAAAAATTTAACTCTATACAAAATAAAGTAGAAACTGCGGAAAAAATTTTATGCAATAATCGTTCGAAAGTAAATAACACTTCAGCTTCCACCAGTTCCACATATTCCTTATCGGATATTGTAGGTAATGTTAACTATTCAGAATGTCACATGTCTAATATTCCATCTATGAATTTCTCAAATTGTTCCATCGGGAGCATAAATATAAATATATCGAAATGAACATAGAAATTTATATTGTGTCAAGTGTATCTGTCATGCAAAATAAAAATTTATTTCAATCAAGAATTTATACTCAATTCATGATGAGGTCGACGGAAAAATCTTCTAATAAATTTATTAATGTAGCGATTAATGGTCTCCAACTATTAAAATATCTCAACCATTAATCGCTGTAATTAATAAACTAGTTTATTAAATAACTATTATCTATCTATCTTTCTATCTATTCATCTATCTGCCGATTTATCTCTATCTATCTAACTATCTTTTTATCCATCTATTTTTCTATCTATCTATCTATCAGTCTATCTGACCCGGCAAACGTTGTTTGAATTATTATAATGGCTATTAAAAATATGGGTTATTGATAGAAGGGTAAAAATTTAGAGTTTCATGTATTTTTTTAATGCAACATCATAAAAGAAAAAAAATGAAAAATTTTGTCCAAAAAATTTATAAATATGTTTGGGGTGGACCACCCTAATCACTTAGGGGTATGAAAAATATATTACGACCTATTCTCTGACCGACTATTGTTATTTTCGATAAATGAATATCGCGATATGGAAAAATATGGGTTGATCGTAGAAGGGTAAAAAATTGAGAGTTATATGAATTTTTTTATTCTAAGTCATGACAAAATGAAATTAAAATCTGGCCGAAAAGAGTTTATAATTAACAAATAAAGAATAGGGGTTGATCGTAGAGGGGTGAAAGTTTAGGGTTCTATGTATTTTTGAATATTTTGAATTCAGGGGGATGAAAAATAGATGTCCGATTCTCAGACCTAGCCGATATGCACTCAAAATTTCATGAGAATCGGTCGAGCTATTTCGGAGGAGTCTAACAAATAAAAAATAGGGGTTGATGGTAGAGGGGTGAAAATTTAGGGTTGTAGGTATGTATTTTTGAATGCAGTATCATATAAAAATGAACAGAAAATTTTGTCTGAAAAAAAAATCAAGGGAAGGACTACCCTTAACATTAAGGGGGATTAAAAATAGATGTTGGCCGATTCTCAGACCTACCCGATGTGCACACAAAATTTCATGAGAATCGGTTGAGCCATGTCGGAGGAATTTAACAAATAAAAATAGGGGTTGATCGTAGAGGGGTGAAAATTTAGGGTTGTATGTAATTTTGAATGCTGTATCACAAAAAAATAGAACTGAAAATTTTGTCTGAAAAATAAGAAATAAAATTAAGGGGTGAACCACCCTTAACATTTAGGGGGATGAAAAATAGATGTTGGCCGATTCTCAGACCTACACAAAAAACACACGAGATTTTTATATATTAGATATAATATATATATATATATATATATATATATATATATATATATATATATATATATATATATATATATAAATATATATATATATATATATATATATATATATATATATATATATATATATATATATATATATATATATATATGTATGTAAGTATGTATATATTCAATTTATAATTCTTGGGTTAGGTCACTTATAATTTTGAAGAGAGTTTTTCTTTAGGTTTCAATAATGAGAAACTTTTTTACGCGTTTCGGCGATTAGCCATTTTCAATTCAAAATTTATTATCTAAAATACAAACAAAAGGTTTCACAAATACATCAAACATCAAAAACAATTGTGGCTCACGTATAAACTCAAGTGAAAATTCATTATGGATTGACTATAGCAACGAAGCATTTAACGTTATTATAATTCACTGGTTTAACGGTGAGTGGCAGAGTATGCAAGAACGCATATGGATAGACAGTTTTTATATATTATTTGTGTTTACAGGATGAAGGGTATGAAACATCTGACTTTCCGGTCAAAGTCCTCTAGCAAAAATAGTAAACAATTACATAATCTTCGCGAACATTATCTATTATATTTCCAAAATGAAAATCAATTTCCAAACAAGGGTTGAAAAAACAAACAAAAACAAGGGAAAGTGGAAGTAGAATTGTGATTTAATTATTGAAAAAGATTGTGATAAGTGTGAATGAAGCTACCTAAAGCTACCTTGAGTTAATTGAATTTTTGTCTAAATTTATTTCCAGCATTTCTAAGAAGGTTCTTTGTGTGTTATTTTCCTCAATAGTAAGGATTTTAGTGTTGTCAAAATCGAACGAGAGTAACTCATCTAATGCGTGTTTTGATAGAGCGGTGCATTCGGTAATCAACAATAAAACATGCACCGCTCTATCAAAATAATACTGATAACAACATGAAATCTGTATTCAAAACTCGACCAGACCAACAACACCGAGAATATTCTCGGTGTTGTTGACCAGACTCAATAAAAGAACTCAAACAAAGGATCGTACAGAATTTAGGACTATTTCACTAGAAACCCTCCAGAAGGTCCGCGATCATTGGCTGTACTTCAAAATTTTGAACAATTCTAAGAGTAATTAGTTAGGTTAGTATGTCACTATTTTCATTATCATACTGAATATCAATTGAAAATTTCGTGAGGTTATAAGTACTGCAATTTTGAAGAAAAAAATTAAAAATAGATGTAACTCATTTTAAAACCGACTATATATATATATATATATATATATATATATATATATATAAATATATAAATATATATATAAATATATAAATATATATATATATATATATATATAAACATATATTTATATAAATATATATATATATATATATATATATATATATATATATATATATATATATATATATATATATATATATATATATGCATGTATGCATAGAGAGATAATACTTGCACTTTCAAGGTAATAATGAACATACGAGAACGTGTACACGTGGACTTTTTGCTACACCTCGGAACTGCTAAGACTAACTGGTGAAACATAAAGATGCCAAAACCAACGAAATGCCTTGTGGTGAATGATCATCGCAAATTTGTAGCTACCGCTGGAACATTACAAATTTAGTAGTTCTTCACATTCGCCCTGTAAGGTCGAACTAACTTCGGAACAACTAAATCATAAGATAAAAGGAGCCTAGTGAGGAAAAATCAAATAATAAGCATTCTTGATATCATAATCCGCATACGATAGCAAATATGGAGACATTGCTAGTTTATCCTCATTTTTCATTGCAAAGGCACGAGAGGAACTACTTTGTTTGTTCTAGGAATATTGTCAATCCTCTGCATTCTTCAATTACGAGATGAAGTTCATCCGAGTGCTTGTGCAGGTGCACTGTTTGGATAGAACGTTCGTTTTTTTCAATTATCTCGTATATGGATTTATATTCCCTTTTTAATAACCGGTTGAATGGATGGAAATAGCTAGGAATTTCGAAGGTTCCATTTGATAAATGGATCACCATTTAATTCCGAGTTTTTAAAATAAAAAGGTAGCCGAACGGCGCTCACGAAATTGTTTTACAAACTTCAAGTGAATCAAAATGACGAATGGGGACCTACTTTCGTGGAAACTGCACTTCGACCGTTATCATTCCAATATTGCACCCGAGTTTTCACCTAGTTTTCCAGGAATTGTGGTTATAAAATTATTTCACAATATCAGTACTTAATCAAGAGAATGCATGAAATGAAAGTTCTAAATTACCAGTCAAAAATTTTGTAAAATTTCCATTCTCATCCGATCACTTTTGAAATCGAGATTAACAAATTCATTTGATCTATTTGGTAGTGAGTAGTGATCTGACTAATCAATCTTTCTACCTGTTTAGCTACGATTTTATTTGTTTAGAAAAAAATTACCCATCATTTATCTCATCAGCGAATCATTAGTTACATAATTACATTAATTTTCGTGAAATCCGATGTTGGTGTAATTAAAATAATTTGGTTCCTTGCACATCTGACGGGCGCAATCGAAGTTGAGAAAAGAGTTGAGTTTACTCATGTTTGGGAGGTGCGTGAATTGTAAATTCATAATCGATTCAAGTAGTATATTGAAATCTTACTGAATCGTTATTTAATTTGAACTGTATTGTATAGTATTAGTATTCATTTCTCAACCTACCTTAAATATTCATCTGCTTAATCAACAAAACGAAAGTTTGAGAAAAAATATCATGAAAAATAGAAATTTTCTCAGAAAATTTTCGTAATGGTTAGTCATATGCTTGTCCTAGACATGTAGTGACAGAAGTAGCACAGAATGGTTCTGCTCTGCTACAGAAAACATTTATAATCAATTTTTTTGTCGTTTCCCATTATGTGGTAAATAGTGGATTAGTTAGATTACCTTCATGATTTTTAGTCTTCATTTTTACCAATTTCATGAAAAGTTTATTAAGTGAGTTGGTTTTATATTTTTGTATCCGTTTTAGACCTTCTGGACAACGATTAGCGAATTTTTTAAAGTCTGGTTATGTATATATATATATATATATATATATATATATATATATATATATATATATATATATATATATATATATATATATATATATATATATATATATATATATATATAGGGTCATTCCATGTCAAATCAACACACCCATTTTACCTCACCATCTTAGATTTCGCTGAAATTTGGAATACTCATGGTGGATGGTGGAACTATGAAAAATACCAAAATTTCGGCCAAAAACCGAAAAGTTACTTTTTTGAAATTGCTCTAGGAGCTGCCCTAGTTGAGCTAGAGAGCTGGAAGAGGTGTCATTTTTCAGAATTCTTTATGCTCTTTCCATTGTTCCAGTGATATATAATATGCTATACGTTATAAGGAAAAAGTTTTTGTCAAAATACAAATTCATATTTTGACTCAATATTTTTCCAAAAAGTACATAATTTAAAATTTTCAAAATTATTCTACAAATAGTTTGTACTATTGTCAATCACCTGGCCAAATATAAAAATGGGATGGAAATGGCTTCTTTGTTAAAAAAAAAGTTTAATTGGCACTTGCTTTTCTTCAATAGGCTGTTTTGACCAAATTATAATACCTATATACCCTTAAGAATCATATATTTTGAAAATAATCGGCATTTAATACCATTTAACACTGATATAGATAGATAATTCAATAATCAAAATACTTAACAAAATAAAATATTCAACATAAGATATGAAAAACTGTAAATATCAGTAATCTACTGTTAATCTCTTGACAAAATTAAAATATCTGGAATGATGATGAGTTTCATTGTTGAAAGAAATTAATGACATAAGCTCGTTTTTTATTATACGAGCTAGCCTGCATAGCTGAATTTAACTGAATAGGCATTAACAATAATTTTTGAACAACTACATACAAAACACAAATTCACACTTACCTGAGGAAAAATTAATTATTGAGTTTTAAGTAGCTTTCCCCTGAAAATAATTTTGTTTTTGGGATTTTGGAGAACAGATTCTTCAATATCGGTTGTACCAATATCTGGCGATGAAGTATCAGCAGCAACAAAAAAATTTTACATTTCATTAATGAGATTTTTTTTTCACTTTTGATGTGGCATAATGCTTAGATGCTATTTTTCATAATCAATTGGGGACTCGCCTGGTTCATAAAGGTATACGTTTAGTGCTTGAACAACCACTGAGCTTGGGATACAGTCTGGGTGTATGTTTGGGACTGTTACTTCTGAAGAATCTTCATTTTCAGAATTATTATCACCGAGTAGCTCTGTATTTTTCAGCTTGATCACGCCTTGTCTACATTTATCACGTATCATGGAGCCATTAGGTATTTGTGGAAATAATTCCAGCATCCTCACGATATTTCTCTGCTTTTTTTTGTCTATTATAAAAGCATTTGATTTTTTCGAAGGGTTACATAGGTATTGAAAAATATATTCTCAAAAATCCCAAACATTTTTTTTTTGGGATTTTTGTTTTGTATTCAATTATTCAAAAGTTATTGTATATAATACTAAATAAATAATTGCTTCGCCAAATTCGACTTCCCAAAATGCAGGCGGCCGAAGGCCGCATTTTGGCAAACTTATGAAGCCGAGATAAGGAGATCGGCCCCGAATCGCGGGGCCCGAAGCGCCCCGTCGATCGCCCGCGTCCTTTCCGTAGTGCTTAGGCTACGTCTCGCCTCGATCCGAGACGCCGATCTTCGATATCGAACGTTTAAAGTTTGACGTTTCTCCGAAATTCGCGAAAACGGCTGCATTCCGGACGCTTAAGAACTATTTTCGCTTCACATGGTCTCGAATTCACGTGACCGGCTTTCGAACGAGTAATTGGAGGGCTTTCATTCGTTTCGAAAGTTACCGGGCGCGCGAGGCCCAATCGCGTCGTAGTAACGAGTTCCCGCGTACGGAATCAGCTGACTCCCTACGACGGCTAGGTATGTGACAGCTATGCGGCGGACAGTGGCGTGACACCCATCGGGGTTCGGTGATTTATATTTTCTCGAATCGGGCCGCTCATATATGAGGCGATTAGTTTCAAAACCGGCTCAATCCACATTTTTGGCAAAATTGTTTTTTTTTCATTTTCACAAGTTCTCAATGCATTACATATACTAGCAAACTCGTTTTGACCAAAACCGACTCAATGCAGTATAAAAATGCATTTAAAGTTGTGGTATTAAATCAAAACTGGCTCAATCCAAAGTTCGGCGTTTAGACGCTTGGAGCGCCACTGTCAGTTTGTCACTGTGGTTAACAGGTTGTAGTGGAAGTGTACAGGTTATCAACGTGTATAAACAAATAAACAAGAGTAGTGTGTTTTAATATTCAGAATTATTTTTTATACAAACATGTTAATTATTTTTCATCTCAATTATTTTTTTTCTTCAATAAAAAATTTGTATACATTTTTTTTCTTTTTCTCTGACCTAAGTATTCAGACTATTGTTTTGTTTTTTTATTAAAATAAGGTTTACAAAAAGATGTTTGACTTGAATCAATAAATTGACTTGAGATTTCAACTTATTCCACGAAAGTTATTGATTTGCTCCCCAGATTTCTTCAAAACCGGCTCAATCCAAAATTTAAATTTAAATTTTTGGAAACCTGGATATGATAAAATATTGGAAGTGGGTGTTAAATGTTTGGAGACCTTCCTTCTTCTGAATAAAAATGAATAATAACAATTAAACCATAATGCATGGCTCTAAAACGTTTTTTGTGTCTCCTGTAAAGTTTTTGGAAATGGAATGAGCCGGTTTTGAAACTAATCGCCTCATATAATACTAAATAAATAATTGGTTTGCCATTTTGGACTTCCTAAAATGCGGCCGATCGGCCGCCTGCATTTATAGCAAACTTATAAAGCCGAGATAAGGGAGATCGGTCCCGAATCGTGGGGCCCGAAGGGCCCGTCGATCGCCCACGTCCTTTCCGTAGTGCTTAGGCTACGTCTCGCCTCGATCCGAGACGCCGATCTTCGATATCGAACGATTAAAGTTTGACGTTTCTCCGAAATTCGCTAAAACGGCAGCATTCCCGACGCTTAAGAACTATTTTCGTTTTACATGGACTCGAATTCACGTGACCGCCTTTGGAGCCGATAGTTGGACGGGTAGAGTTCTATCGAGAAGTTTTGGCACGGCGAGGCCCAATGAGGTCGTAGTATCTAGCCGATTACACACGAACTGAGATTGACAGCGAGTAGATTGTGCGCCCGTTCGACAGAGGCAGGGACGGGCTCAGCACTTGACGCGTCGCGTACCGTTCGACAGAGTCAGGGACGGGCTTAGCACTCCTCGGCGTTCGAGAAACTATATTTTTATCGATCTATATTTTTCACGGATCTATTTAATGGGCGATGGAGCCTCTCACTAGTTAATGACTATTCTGTTAAATTCAACTATGCAGGCTAGCTTTTATAATAAAAAATGAGCATCATGTCATTAATTTCTTTCAAAAATGAAACGCATCATCATCCTGGATATTTTAATTTTGCCAGGTGATTATTATTTATTTATTTATTTAGCTTATGGCATGCCACACATATAGATAACACAGAATTAAAAATTTAGAATACGAGCAAAACAAAATAAAGATGTAAAGTTAACAGTAGGTCTGATATTTAAAATTTTTCATATCTTATGTTGAATATTTTATTTTGTAGTTTCTTGGAAGTATTTTGATTTTTGAATTATTTATTAATATCAGTATCATATTATATTTAATGCCAATTATTTTCAAAATATATGATTCTTAAGGGTATATAGGTATTATAATTTGGTCAAAACAGCCTATTGAAGAAGTGCCAATTAAACTTTTTTTTAACAAAGAAGCCATTTCCATTCCATTTTTATATTTGGCCAGGTGATTGACAATAGTACAAACTATTTGCAGAATAATTTTGAAAATTTTAAATTATGTACTTTTTGGAAAAATATTGAGTCAAAATATGAATTTGTATTTTGACAAAAACTTTTTCCTTATAACGTATGGCATATTATATATCACTGGAATAATGGAAAGAGCATAAAGAATGCTGAAAAATGACACCTCTTCCAGCTCTCTATCTCAACTAGGGCAGCTCCTAGAGCAATTTCAAAAAAGTAACTTTTCGGTTTTTGGCCGAAATTTTGAAAGTTTACGCAGCCATATTTTGGTATTTTTCTTAGTTCCAGCATCCACAATGAGTATTCCAAATTTCGCCAAAATCGATGAGGTGAAAATTTAATTAAAAGTGTGTTGATTTGACATGGAACTACCCTATATATATATATATATATATATATATATATATATATATATATATATATATATATATATATATATATATATATATATATATATATATATATATATATATATATATATATATATATATATATATATATATATATATATATATATATAAATATATATATATAATATATATATATATATATATATATATATATATATATATATATATATATATATATATAATATATATATATATATATATATATATATATATATATATATATATATATATATATATATATATATTATATATATATATATATATATATATATATATATATATATATATATATATATATATAATTTTGGCATTTCCAAACTGTGGGAAATGAAGTTGGTGGATTATTTTTGAACATAATATCTGAAATACAGCCAACTAAGTCTCGTTTCAGCGTACACGGAGCTAAAAACCATTTTTGAAAAGGGTTTTTGTATTCTTAAACCCAGGCCAAATAGGGTAAGAGGTTTGGTAAGTTCTACGTGAATGGAATTGATGTAAAGGAAGTGCTTTTGCTGGTACAAACTTTATTTTCCAATTGTCGACATTTGTATGTAAAGATTTGAAGTTTTCTTGGGTTTTGATATTTTTCGCACCTCCACAGATCCTCTAGATTGAGTTAGAGTTGAAAGTTTTGTACATAGAATCAGTTGTTGCTAAGGTGTGTGCCATTTGGTGGTTTCATTAACTTTTCTCAACCAACCCTATTTTAATATATAGGTTTCATGTTTTTTGTAGTTTTTAGGGCCTTGTTCACCTCCACAATGCTCACAAATTGATTATAGTAGGTGAAAGTTGTTTGTAAAAAATAACGGAAAATACGAACTTATTGACGGAGCTTTGCTGCTCACGCGTTTTTTTCTAAATGTTGCCTTCAAGTCATAGATTATCTGAGTTATTGACACTTCAAAGTCCGTGTTCTGAATTATTTTGTCCCGTCATATGGATTACGAAATTAATATTTCATACGCGGATTAAGTGGTTTTTCTTCAATAAAGCATCATCAACAGACAATCATAAATTAACTTCCTACATTGCCTGAGTTACCCAAATTAGTGAACTGTTAGAAGTCAAAGCATCCGAATATCTTTCCATTGAAAGCAAATGTGTCAATTCCTCCTAATAAATAACACGATAGGAAATAACAGATCTGTGAATTTCTCCTTCAGAAACGCTGATTTATATTTGTCAAATTAAGTTGTCTCGGCTGTTCTCTCTCTAGCGATTGAATACTGAACTACCGCCGTTGGGGATATCATTCATAATTCATTCCACACTTCGGTGCTAATTTGGTGCTTGTCAATATTAGTATCTACCGAGTTCAGCTGAGGGTTATTTCATCGACTCGATATATCCTTCTGACACCATATTTCATTGGATAACTATGAATTTCAATTGGTGCATTATTCGTGACAGTTTCAGAAGTTTACATAATGTTCCTTAAACTCATTGAACTATTTTTTCTAGAAATGATTTATCAATTAGGTTATAGTTATTTTTTCGTCTAGATCAGGAGTTGCCAAACATTTTCGAGTAGTGGCGCCTTTTTCTGATTGAAATGGTTTCACGGCACCCCGCCTTGATATAAATAGGTAGAGATATTGAAGAAACTAAAGGTACACCATCATTCGCCTTTTCACGTTGATTTTCACTCTGTACTTGCTTTTGATTACTGCGACCGCAAAAAATCCAATTTTTCAAAGATACGTCGTCGAAAATTTAATGAAAAAAAGATAACTCGATGAGAGTCTCATCTTCATCAGAAGTAAATTCCGATGGAGCACTAGGAAGTATTGTATGGATTTTGAATCCGTGCTAACCTATCGAAATTTTCATTTTTATATTATTTCTCAAACCAAATAATGAGTTGTGATGATATGCCTTTGAAGTATGGTTTTCATATTTTCAGGAAGATAAAGTGCATTTCACGTCAAATATTGAAAAAGAATCTCTGATATCATATTTTCCATAACTTGAGCTTATCATGAGAGCTGATATTTTGTCCGTTGATTTCAGAGGGTTAATTTTACACAGGATCAATTAAAAATAGACCACCTCAAAAATTCCTATATTTGTAGATTTTTACTTAATTTTTTGTTGAGTTATGTTAAATTTGTCACGACGCCGCTGTGAACAGGCCACGGTGCCCCGCAGCGTCGCGGCTAACAGTTTGGCAAACTCTAGTCCAGATAAACAAACAGTATTTAAAATAGTAATACAAATCTGGTTTGTTGATATTCAATAATTGACTGTAAGCAGCTGACTTTTTCCATCAAAATGTCCAAACTAAATCAGAAGGAAGATATATAAGTGAACATATCGCTATGTTTATATTTTGAATTTCTCGACATTGGATTGGAGGTTTTCCAAGTGATAATGGTTGTAAGAGAATTGTTTCATGCAAACAGATACATGGTAAGGTATTCATGATTTTGGCACAATCGTGGAATTGCAATTTTCTATTGAAAATTAGTTCACAAAAGTGTCTCCCTTAATCTTGTTATACTCAGCATTTGAATCAATGACAAGGAAACAATTTTCGAAAATATTGAATTTTAATGCGTGACTCATATTTCGAACTAATACTTCTTCGTCGGATGCTGATTAAATGACAGTGAAAATTTACAATTACAGATATTTAAATACAATAATTATAATAAATATCTTAATGATCCATGAACTCTAGTAAAATATAATGCAGTTCTAGGAAGCAGTTTTGTTTGAATTCCATAAGTATTTTACTTGAGTTTCTAGTCAAGATTGTATATTAGTATAGGTATATGTTAGATTTAACTCTGAGCTAGTTAGCTGATCATTTGGCTCGCTGACTAGCAATCAGGAGGTCCCAGGTTCAAATCCCGTAGTCGAATAATCTGCCATGGGTTTTTCTCAGTGGTTTTCTCACTGCTATGTGATTCTTTACAAAGGCGAATTCCAGTCCACGTTTTATAGTTCATTTCATGATGCAAAATTGGTATGTTTTATTTACTAAATGTTTCTCTTGAAATATCAAACATTGTCGACTACCTCTTGTTACATCGAAGTTAACTGATTGAAAAATAAAATAATTTTTTTTTTCAGGTTACTAAGATGATGTCCTGTTCGCTTCCAATTGTTCCAGTTATACAGACCCTTCATAGCGCACATACAGATTTTCCCCTTCATATAGGTCTTAAGGTGAGTTGTACTGATAGTATGTTAGATTATCTTGATAACATTTCATCGATTATCTAATTCTAAATAATTCAAGAAGGTGTTTAGTTTTTCGTAATCAGTGAAAGTATTGGTCCAAGACTGCCGCGTTTGTATGGAATAATACAACTAGTTTGTTAATTAGGCGTTATGTTCAAACATTTAAATTAAAATATCATAATTATATATTGATATATTACTATTGGAATATTTTGTTCAATCTTCGTGTGAAACTTAAAATATTATGTGTTGTTCAGGGAGTAATTGCAGCAAGAATTTCTGGGAGTAGGACATATAAGAACCAAATTATCAGTCTGATCCACATATGGAGCAGCCACTGGCCCATCACATAACGAGGAATTTAGATTATTGTTTCATTTTCACTGTCAAGTTTTCCATGCTAATCTTGGCTGCATTGTTCTGATGAGGTCCATAAGTCTGTCAGCGGCTGCTTTCATATACATGTCAGGCCGATATTTTCTTCTTGTCTTTTAATAGTTTCCTACATCCGAATGACTTTATTGTGTATTATATATATATATATATATATATATATATATATATATATATATATATATATATACATATATATATATACACACATATATATATATATATATATATATATATATATATATATATATATAATTAGGATAATAATATTTGGGTATAGCAGCAAGCAAAACGTGTACTCTAATAACACTATATTTCCGATATTTCGACAATGATTATTGTCATCTTCAGGGAAGCTACAAAATAAGCACAAAAGAAAATCAAAAAATGCTCCATAACGGTCAACAGTAACAATACTCACTGTGTCTTTGAGAATGATTGCAAAAGATGTAAAAATCGAGATACAGCATTATTGATTTCTATAAAACATTATTGATCGAGAACACAAAATGTGATGATCATCAACTAACATTATAAGTTAAAATGGTCACAATAAAATAAAACAAAACACAATTAATTTAGAGGAAATAAACACGTTGAAGTTAAGTTAAGTTAAAGACTAAAAGAATATAATTATCTACTTCGTCATTACATATTGACTGAAAAAGAGACCATTTGAGAAATGTCGAGTGAGAGAAGAGTTGCCTTTCCTTTTCTGAGTCATTTATACTTCTGGCTATTTTATTTGTTAGCAGTGACCAATCTGTGAACCTTAATTATCATATTTTCACATTGGTGTTTTCTTGTTTTGATGTTGTCTATGTTTTCTTTCTTGATCAAGATGGCTGGTCGCGTCTCTTTTTCAGTCAATATGTAATGACGAAGTAGATAATTATATTCTTTTAGTCTTCAACTTAACTTAGTTTCAACGATGTTTATTTCCCCTAAATTAATTGTGTTTTGTTTTATTTTATTGTGACCATTTTAACTTATAATGTTAGTTGATGATCATCACATTTTGTGTTCTCGATCAATAATGTTTTATAGAAATCAATAATGCTATATCTCGATTTTTACATCTTTTGCAATCATTCTCAAAGACACAGTGAGTATTGTTACTGTTGGCAGTTATGGAGCATTTTTTGATTTTCTTTTGTGCTTATTTTGTAGCTTCCCTGTAGATGACAATAATCATTGTCGAAATATCGGAAATATAGTGTTATAAGAGTACACGTTTTGCTTGCTGCTATACCCAAATATTATTATCCTATTTGCATCCTAACTAGTCAGCAAAGACTACCCTTCTTCTATATATATCTATATATATATATATATATATATATATATATATATATATATATATATATATACACATATATATATTTATATAATTATATATATATATATATATATATATATATATACACATATATATATATATATATATATATATATATATATATATTTATTCATTTATTCGAATTGTTGTTTCCTGTGAACTATTTCTAATCTCTTGATAATTATTAGCAATAACAGGCTTGTTGAATCTCAAAAAACTCGATTTTATTAAAAAGTTGACGTTTCGCCACGACATTCGTGGCTTTATCAAAACTTTTTGATAAAGCCACGAATGTCGTGGCGAACCGTCAACTTTTTAATAAAATCGAGTTTTTTGAGATTCAACAAGCCTGTTATTGCTGATAATTATCAAGAGATTATATATATATATATATATATATATATATATATATATATATATATATATATATATATATATATATATATAATTTGTGGATAAAGTTTTTGTCTTGTCTATTCAATTATATAGGGAAGGAGTTTGTGATTGTAACAGGTATTGATTTGTTGAAATCTTTATTCAAACGTTTCGGGGTTGCCTGTCTCCTTTCTCAATGAATTGATAAAAACCTAGACTTCAAAGGAGATATAGTTATATAGTCCTACTCCGAGTGCCTACCAGAAAATTCTCAGTCTTCATTCAAATATGGTGATAATTAGTTTAGTTGTTAATGTTGTCCGCCTCTTAGGTTATATTCTCAGCATTAACAACCTATACTAATAATCATCGTATTTGAATAAAGACTGAAAGTAGTAGGCACTCGAAGTAGAATATAAAACCGTGAGTCTTTCAAAGTCGAGGTTCTCATCCATTCATTGAGAAAGGGGACAAAGAACCACGAAACGTTTGAATAAAGTTTTTAACAAATCAATACCTCTTGCAATCACGAACTCCTTTTTAAAATATATATATATAAATATATATATATATATATATATATATATATATATATATATATATATATATATATATATATATATATATATATATATATATATATATATATATATATATATATATATATATATATATATATATATATATATATATATATATATATATATATATATATATATATATATATATATATATATATATATATATATATATATATATATATATATATATATATATATATATATATATATATATGTATATATATATATATATATGTATATATGTATATATGTATATATATATATATATGTATATATATATATATATATATGAATGTATGTATGTATAAGAATGATGAAATATTCTTGGCTACTGAACACGTGTGAAATAATACAGAAATCAAATACTAGGATATTAATTCGAAAAATCTGAACATATCAAAAAAATCTTTCTGTGGAATTAATGAACAATACTCATGAGAACCCAATATGTCCGAAACAGCTGTGTACTCATTGAATTTTCAAACAATTTCTTGTGTGCGAAAAAGTCACGAACATGGAATTCTACGCCCATTATTAGTGTTGACGTAATTTCCATACGAAAGGACCGATTGTGCTTCTAGAATTTTTCCAGATGGCTTCTACCTCACAACCAGCTTAAATATTCAAATTACCGTTATAGTTTGTCTATTCAAATGGGAAACATTATAACGAAATGAGTAATTTCCTCCAAGGAACAAACGTGGAAGGCACTGAAAAAGCAGTAAATTTTCGAGGAACACAATGCTACCCAAATTACTCGTATAATATTAGTTAGATATTCATGGACTATTCGTAGGCAGTAAATCGGATTTTGGGGCGAAAAGAAGCACAATCTACAAAGTTTCAACTTGTTACTACATCAGTGCGTCACTAGGTTGACAATAAGCACATTTATCGAGGATTTCGTTGAAACTCCTCTCGGATTATTCTCGTATTAAAATGGAGAAGTAAGTGGTTCACTGTTACATTTTCCTGGAATGCGACGTAACAATACATAAATTTAAGAGAAGAAAATCATATTTAGTGCAGATTTAGAAGAATGTATTTTGTAGACTAGTTTAAAAAATTAAGATTATCCCCGAGATTATTCCATGTTGGTATTGGAGAGTCTAGACAACTATTTATGAACTTAAGTATTAAATAGAACGAAGCAGTTTTTGAGAAAACCGAAATTTTTTTTTCAGGCTCATTAAACTAGATTGATTTTCATGTTCTCCTCCATTCTTATTATGTATTCTTATGTTAATAAATTTGGACTGATTTTCATTCAAATCGGGCTATTTGGAGTGTGCAAGGAGCTTCATGAAAAATAGTTTGAACGATTTTTGCACCCCCTAACCCCTCTTCAAATAGAATTGAGGGGTTGTAAGTTTTTAAGTGGATTGAGGACTAAGGAAGTTTATTTTCACGGTACAGCCTTTTTTTTTCATACCGCTGCCATTTTCATGTGGAGATGTCTAATTTTTTTTCGTGGTGTTTGAGGATCTGCTCACTCGCACAGGTCATCCAGGTTGAGTTCAACACATGAAATGTCTTGCTTTGATTGAGTTGATGCAAGTGCACTGTATTGGTTCCAACTATTCTTCCTAACTGCTGCCATTGTAATGTGAAGGTTTCATGTTTTTTCGTGTTTTTGCGCACCTCTAAAGCTTCGGCTGATTGAGGTGGAGGGTTGAAATTTGGTACGTTTAGGGAGTCTAAATTGTTTTATTTTATCGCCGCAATTTTATGTTTATATCATGCGTTTTTGAGGATATTTGAGCATTGCGCATTTCTATTGCTGCTCCTAATTCAAATATAAGTATTAAATTTTTTACGTGAATTCGGTTGACGTTAGAGAAGTATGAAATCTGATCTTAGTGCCGCAATTTTTATGTAGAAATTTCATGCCTTTTCGCAGATGTTCAAGCTTTGTGTATCTCTTCAGCCACTTCAAAATTGACGTAACGTGTTGAGAGTTTGTGTGTAAATAGAACTAAAGTTAGGGGTAAATACGACCTCATGGAAAGAGCACTACCGCTAACTTTTGAGAAATAATATCTAAAAAGATTCTCTAATTATTTTCATATTTGATATTTTTGGGGAATGTCATCAATATAGTTCAAAAAGTGATCAAATGATCTTAGGTAGGTCAATTATTATTTTTATTTTGTTTTTCTATATGTGACGTAAAAGTATCTGCTAGGCCTTGAAAACTCATTTGACAAATAATAATTTTCTCTAGTTACTACATTGACCTGAAATTACTGTTAAATGTCTTAAACACGAGTTAGACTTTCATTTACCAGTATACTGTCAACGTCGAAACAAACTAGGTAAGAATATCTAATGTATTTAGATATGTTTCACATTTAGAGAATTATGGTATATCCATTTACAATTGAGTAATTATTTATTTTCCTACTTTAAAGTGGCTTGTGGAAATTATAAGGATTGATAAATAAACTTTTCATGAAGCGAGGTCACATAAAATGCCTTGAAACACTAAGATATTGGTGCAATGCAACTTTATAACGTGAGATTTAGGTGGGGTGGTTTTTCAATTGCAGACCTCAATCGCGAAGCAAACGATATCCGATAACAGGGGGCTAAATTACCCCCGCCGAAACACCCAATACGTAGACGAAATCGATGCTATCGAATTTCCTAACTGCTAACGGTCCAACCTTAATTGTTGCCGACGGCAAACTGCCGGCACAAAGTTGCGTATAGTTGCACCAGGCAGCAGTATCGGCTTATGTCTCGCATATGGCGAGATAAGACAGAAACGTCGTTCCACCCTTGTATTGATATCAGGGAAAGGATTCGTTTGCCAATAGCACCGCCAGGAAATTCGCTAAGAGCTTGATATGATTAATAATTAAGGCGGTAATTATAACGGAGGTGAACTTCCAACGCAGCGGCTGAAGTTGAGTTCGGAGAAGTTGGGGTTGTGAAGGTTCGGGGTGGGACCGTCGAGAGGATTATACGTCTTCAGTTTCATCCGGCCCTACGGAATTTTCTTGCCAAAAACTTAGTTTCGTGGTAACCCAGGTACGGTTTATACTCGATTTAAATGCTTCATTGTCGGTAACCTGTGGTAACCTAGAAAGTAAGGTTCTTATATGAAACCTAGGTGATATTTATATCTAGTCAGCCTGAAAAAGTTCAGTAAGCAAAATTACTTATGATTGATATGCTCATCTTCAGTAAGTTGTAGAAATGTGACGTCTATTGGTTGAAAAGTGATATACCCAATTGTGATGTTTTTAAGTTGAGTTAGATTTTTATTTTCGATCAGTTGACAATATTTTTGCTGATATGTCAGAAACTCTTTCCTCAGATGTCGCCATCGAATAGTGTCTCATAGAATATAAGAGAGGATGATCAGATGTCAAAGATGAGCATCGTCATCTATTTCGAAGTCCACTACACGTTGATTCAGTCGATGATGTCATTTCAACAGGACGGCAAATTGAACTCACAGATACCGTACTAGCATCCCACTTTTTCGAAATGTGAAAGACTTCAGTATGAGAGAGCTACAGGTCGAATGGGTTACAATGTGCCTGAATGCTGATCGGTAGCGTTTTCTGTAAAAGACGGGAGAGGAGTATATTTCTTTTCATTTGGCTTATTATTATGGACGTAATGTGAGTCAATCACTTCGACCCGGCAAACAATACTGCAGATTCGACTTATTCCGATTAAAATAATTGTTTTAAATAGGGAATAGGTCTAATTGATTATTTGGAAGAGGGTGGGTAGGCCTATCATTGTGGCGTTTCGACGATCTTCTGACTAGATTATACGAGTAATTATAATTGCATGCAAAAAATTTTTGAATTTGATTCGATATTTGATTTAAATTTTTACACCATGTTTTTAAATTTCAGAAGAATTTTTCAAACATTCTAATAATTACCACATGAATAATTTTTGAATATATCAATTTATATTAATATTTATATATCTTGAGAGGAGTGTTCGTTTATTAATTGTCCTTTTATCTAATTGCCGAGAACCCAAAGAAAGTACAATTGATATATATATATATATATATATATATATATATATATATATATATATATATATATATATATATATTATGTCAAATGTCAAAATTACTTTGGCAATTATGAAATTTAGAGATATTGAAGAGTCAACAGACAACTATGAATGTTTCATCAAATATTTTGCTGCTGTTAATAATTACAAGGTAATTAATATAAGAGCGCAAGGAAAACCACAGAAACCGTTAACCACGTAATCTACAAAATAGATCCTTCATTATTTGATTCAAGGATATATATATATATATATATATATATATATATATATATATATATATATATATATATATATATATATATATATATATTACTAGATGAAAGTCAGTTCGAAATTGTGGAGGGTGTTCAAAATTTCACACGTGATCAATTCAACTAAGCTATGCCGTTTAAGTATTTGTCTTGTCGTGTTCAAAAGTTTTTTCGTCTACTTCGTTCGCTTTCGATTTTAGCTTCATGAATTTTAAAATTAATTGCTCCTGAATTTTATTCGGTTACTTTCATAGGTACAACCCTATCATTTGGCTTTGTCATCTACCGTTCGAACCCCTAATGTGTTTCTAATAAGTTTTATCGCTATTTAATAACGTTACGATTGCTTCTTTGTTAGTTTTGTTGCAGCTTTGTCACGAATATGCAATTAGTGTTTCAGATTCAACACATCAAATTTATTGCTTTTTCATATACTATCATTATGAAAATCTGAAATAACATTCAACTATTCAGTATTGATTATTTTCAAAATGATAAGCATGCTTTCTCTTGAAAAAACACAGTCGAATGTTTTGTCGGATTCAGTGGATCGATAAATTCTTTTAACGATTGGTTACACTATCAACCTTTCAAATAGCCTGTAGCTGGTCGTATATTCAAAACACATTTTCCACCGTTTCCAAATTAACCATTTCTATCGAATTCCTTCTATATTTATTCTAACCAACCTCACACCGGGTGAGCATATTTAATTCTTACAAATCTATGATGATGAAAAAAATTAATCTTGAGCATTTTGAGTGTTTTTGAATTCAATGCCTCCAAAACTCTACGAAAACGACGAAGTTTATGTAAAGTATGCATATGTATATATATATATATATATATATATATATATATATATATATATATATATATATATATATATATATATATATATATATATATATATATATATATATATATATATATATATATATATATATATATATATATATTTATATATATATATATATATATATATATATATATATATATATATGTGTATATATATCTATCTGATTGTTGATGATTTGAACGTTATAACCGCTTCAGTATTTTTCAAAAAGCGCTAAATGCACTTAGTAGAAAATTAACATCGATAATATCATTATTCATTTGCTGACTAAGTATTTGTTGCGCGTGTGGCATTGAAGAGTATAATTGTTGCTTTCACTAGCTAAGAAAACTTCATTTTTGTTATGGAATTCCGGGCTCTCTCAAAAATTTTGATGTATTGAAATTATATTATTAGTTATGAATTGAATGACGAAACGTAAACTATTCTTCTAGTCGGTTTTTCTAATTCAAAAGGCCTGTTATTGCTTAAAAAGACAAATAAATAACAATACAATGCAGGCAAAAGTAATTATATATGACTATATATATATATAAATATATATATATATATATATATATATATATATATATATATATATATATATATATATATATATATATATATATATATATATATATATATATATATATCTTATTGGCTCCAATGCACGTGTGAATTATACAAAACATTAAGATAACCACTACGAGCAATAGAAGCAATAAACTATTGGCTTTCTTGGGATCTCAGTATTGTCCATCTTCTTAAAATGGTAACCATTCATATTCTTCACTCATACCTTCGAATACTAGACACTGTGACATGTAAACACACCACAGCGCCATCTGCCGTACACATCAGGCACAAACCTCTGCATGATTTTGCTGTTGCTTGCACAATATTTAGTCACCCACAGTGTAATGAAACGCATGAGTTATGTGGTGCCAGTTCTTTCCATTTGAGGTTTGTGCGAAAGAATTCGACATTACATATTTAATTATGAACAATTTATCTGAAATTCGGATCTTTTTAAGGACTTTTTGAAGGGGGTATGGAGCCAATTTTTGCTCCTCCAAAGCTCTTATAAATGGAATCAGATAGTTATAAATATGTAATTAAGTGCACTTCATAAATGTTGAGTACCTATTAAGTGACTTTTATCTAAAAAAAGATTTTTCTTGAGATCTTTTAATGTTTTTCTCTACAAAAAAAGTTCCACATTTACTGAAATGAATCTTTTGTAATCCAATATTATCAGAATACATAATATATGCCTAAGAATATATATCTATGTAAAACTGGACGTGGTAGCAAGATCTAAAGAATATAGTCGTATTCAATGCATTCTCTATTAGTTTTCCTATTCATTGCTTGGATACAAATCTTTTTGCGAATTTAAATAAACCGAAATTTCACGCGGGCATCAATAGAGAAATCTTGGACGTCCTTGGGATCACGGTTATTATGAGTGCACGGAGGAATGATTCGCCAATATTCAACGAGCAGGTAAAGGTATAATTTTTCACTGTAGAATAAGGGAAGGTTTCCTGTTGCGTTTCAAGTATGTGTGAGGGAGCCGAGCGACTTAATTACCTATGTGGAGGAACTTCTTTAGCCAGATCAGAGTTTACATTTGAATGTACAAGTGCATTAAGGATAGGTGAAATCTGATGAAATTACATAAAGTGAACTATGAAAATTCTTCAATAATTTAAAAATTATCAGACAGCTTTCCAACGGATCTGGCTATATGTATTCCGAGACGCGAAATACGCATTTACAATCCAACTTTCATTCATATCTTATAATATTTTAACAATACAAATGATAAAATCGTCATAATATCTGACTGTTTAAGTGCTCTTCAATCACTTAATGATATAAAATTCAATTCTACTTTCGCATATATAAATGGTCGTATTCTCAATCATTTACAATCCCTAAATTCTGGTAATATGTCTGCACAGGTTCTTTGGTGCAAAGCTCACGTTGTTATACAGGGTAATGCAACGAGAAATAAAATGGCAAATGCAGCTGCTTTATCTGCTCCTAATCCAGAAGGTCTAGTTCACTCGAATGTATTTACACTCATTAATGAGAAGTAGAGACAAGAATGGGTGAGTGACTTCTATTCTGTGGTCGAAGGTCAGTTTCATAGAAGCATTGAAAAAACCCCTCCAAAAATTTCGTGGTTCAAAAACCTATCACTAAATTAAAACTGTATTAGAGTTCTCTGTAGTTTAATGACGGGACATGCTAAATCTTGAACTTGCGTAAGGAACACACCATTGTGTGACTGTGAGGAAGAGGGTTCTATGGATCATCTATTAATGTAGTCTTGGAATTATAGACATCACTGCTCTCACTTTCTTCTACGGGTTTCCGGAATTACTGACTATCAACCATAATTTAGGATTCCTACTATAATCGAAGAACTTATCTGTTTATGTCATTTTGTATAAATACATACAACGCGTTGAATTAAAAGTATAAAATATTCAACGTGGATTACCTCTGTATCCCTGTCTATTCTTAAACATGTATTCCGTTACACAAGTCTATATGAAGAGGAAAATTGCCATGACGAGCACCTTGGTGTTAGTGTATCCACGTCTTTCTGCTGGCTAATGACTATTATCAAAGCTAATTAATTTAAAACCAAAAAATTAGAAAATCCAACGGTGAATTATTATAGCAAACGTCAAGTAACCCCGACTCAAAAACTGCAAACAGCTGTTTTTATCTTATTAGATCTCTTCAGTGCAGCTTATTTGACTCGGAGTGAATTAACAAATTTCTAGTTGTTCTAATACAAATCTCGATCGGACTACTTAATGGATAACAACCCATAACGTCCTCCACCAAAGATATTGGAAACCAACAATTCATCGTTTAGATGGAAAATGCAGAATTCCGTCGCAAGAATGCATACTTCCTGACATGAAATGTCTGCTCTGCAACTTTGGCCTATGTGATAAAATTTATGAAAGGGAACAGGTGAGGTGGGGTTCAGAGAATGAATACTGGTCCAACCTTCTCCTTTGTAAGTTCGTTAGCATTGACTTGCCAACGCCTTTGATAAAAACTCATGGCAGAGCAGTGGACCCTAGTTTTGATCCAGGGGCCTGAATCAGCGAGCCAAACTCTCCGCTGACTGTTCAATGTATTAAATACCATCATATTGTTGTGAAACCTAACTTCTGTCGTTTTAGTTTTTCAGCTTTTCCCATTATGTGCAAACAACCCTAAATTTTAGTTAAGGTATTCATCAAGTAGGAATTTCTCTGTTATTCATAGGTTTGAATCCATATCAATGAAGCGACAAACTGTAGTCATTTGAATTCGCTAGGACGCTTATAATTGAAGATTATGAAATATCAGCGTAATTGGGCTTCAAACCTCTAATGACGTACTAAGTAATTGCCGCACACTTCAGACAGTTTCGGAATTGGACACCTGACATTTTGGCTGGCAATCCTTTCGAGCATAAAAGGTCCCGCAAAATTGAATGCCCTGGGATCATTCAATGGGAAAACGTTATTTATCCCTGGTCGTTGCTTGCTAACGGACCAATTATAGAACAAAATAGTTCTCATCTTATTTCATAAGCACTTGTTCCTCTTGTTGCTCGTTCCTGCTTTCAGTTTCAAGAATAAGGCCTCGGGCTGATGCGTTTTAGTTATCCTCTTGTAATTAGATTTTTGCGGGGGTATTGAGTGGAAAATTGTATCAGGAAAGGTTATTCAGTTATTTAATATACCTAATACTTTTCCCATTTATACCGGTTTAATTCATGTACAGTGTTTCTTGAAGAGCAGTTGCATCGGCGTTGGAGAATGTTGAGCAGAAATCAGAAAATCACTCGAATAATATTTGCCAGGTTTATTAAGGCTCATGTTATGCCATCCTGGAATAAATGTACGGCAGATTCATCTGATATTCACTTCTGCATTCGTCTCCCTAATAGCGATATTTAAAAATTTTATTTAAACTGAAGATTCTTCAGAGCATAGTGTGTTTGTCATTTCAAAATCTTCACCTCCTCGCTCTTCATTGCAATTGGTGTGAAACTGCATTCGTCCCCTTAATAGCGATATTTAAAAATTTCATTTAAACTGAAGATTCTTCAGAGCATAGTGTGTTTGTCATTTCAAAATCTTCACCTCCTCGCTCTTCATTGCAATTGGTGTGAAACTGCATTCGTCCCCTTAATAGCGATATTTAAAAATTTTATTTAAACTGAAGATTCTTCAGAGCATAGTGTGTTTGTCATTTCAAAATCTTCACCTCCTCGCTCTTCATTGCAATTGGTGTGAAACTGCATTCGTCCCAAAAACTAGCTAATCTATTTGTCGAATTGGTATTCGTTGTTGAACTCTTCATCACTCAACAACTGATTACCTACTCTAATCCTGACCATCTTGGAAGATAGTTCTTGTATTAATTTTAACAGGAAGATTTTTATGAAATTGATGAGAAATAGGTGGTATAAAAGGTAGAAGCTATTATTTTTCGTTCTTCTTTACTAAAGTTATGGCTCGTCGTTGCATGTATAGAGGCTCACGATTTACCGCTGCTAAAGATGTGAATTTCTTTACAACGCACTTCTTCATTAAGAAAATCTCTAAAAGTCCATAACATTTGAGACAATCTCTCTAAATAATGAAGAAAATGATTGTCCATGTTTGAATTTGATGACTTGAATCTTCAGTTAATTAACTGAATTCTTAGTCACATAGTCACATCCAATAATTGAAGCAATACGTGTCCTGACAGGAAAAATAAGACTTGAGTCACCTTTGCTCTGAACATTTTCATTTTTAATTCACAGCAATACCAATCTAGTGGCATTTTAAAGGCAATTATTGAGGAGTGGACTTGGATCTTTGTTGCTCTGAAAAGGAACCGTATTGGGGGTAATGAATCGAGAATAAAACAGAAAATCAAAATTTTGGACTTGAACCACTGTTGTTCTGATGCACCCATATAAAGTGAACAAGAAAAACTCCTTATAATAATTTGAAATTATCAAAAAATCTTCTAAGGGAGGTTATATATATTTTGCGACGCTAAAACTGTACTCACAATGCAACAATGAATTATGGAAAATGTCAAGTCACTCCGACTAAGGGACCTGCGTACAGCTGTTTCGATCTTAGATCGCACAACCCATAGTACCTTCCGCCAAAGATATTAGGAAACAACAGTTCACTGTTTGGATCGAAAACGCCGAATTCTCGAATTCCTGACAAATACGCAACTGTTGTAGAGTAAATATCTTTATATCTGAAGTGGTTTCCGAGGTAGAATGAAACTGTCAAAATTTGGTTGAATTTTTCCAAGCGCCGCCATTTTTACGTAGATATTTCTTTTTCGTGGTTTATGAAAATTTGACAAACCCCCACAACTTCTGCAAATTGAGTACCTAAGAGGGTTCAAACTTGGCACGTAGATTGAGAAGTGAAGTTTCCATCATTTTCCTCTGTCGCGCTACACCGCGCGGGGACTATTCCACTTAAATCGCATCCTGACTTGCTTCGCCATCAATACCTACATGATGCGCTTCGCGATATTTTTCACACTACGTTACTTCGTTAGTTTCAACTTTTTTTATCAACCACGTTGCACTTCGCAATTTTTCAATTCGGTGTACTATTTGAGCATGTTTTTTCGAAAACTAATAATAGGCCAGGCACTGCGTATTTTTTTCCTGCAATCTTCTACAGAATTGATTTGACTATTGGAATATGTTCAGGTGTCTTCTGAATATAAATCATGCGGGGGTGGTCGCGTCAGCCGCCATCTTGGAAAACACGTTTCATCAAATATCTCGTGAACCGTGCATCATATGGCAAAAATATACAATTCATTTTCGTAGATAATGACATTCTCTTCAATTTTTATTCATAACTTCTTTTTGTACAATGCATAGATTTTCATTTATGGCGCTCTAAACTTTTTTAAATTTGTTTATTGTTAAATATATAGTTAACGGTTGATGATAGATGAAAAATAATTACCAAATTTGTAGAGCATAAAATTTACTATAAGTTTTATCTGAAACCTTTTTCTGTGAAATGTATACTTTAAGAGCTATAGCTTGATAAAACTTGCACCTCGTAAATTATCATACGAAATGTTGCTCGTTACTACGAGCGGAAAACATTTCGTATCGCATAAAATGGCATAAGATGTTCAGAAATTATTGATACTACTATTATTGTAATAATTAATGTTATTATCATATATATTTTTCATATTATTTTATTTTATATTTTATTATTTATAATATGAATTTATTTTTATTAATTTTTTTTATGGTAGGGGAAATGCACTATGCACGGAATGACGGAATCCTGAATCCGTGATAAGATTGATTGAGTTGAATAATAATAATAATAATTATGATCAGAAGGAAAAATTGCAGAAGGGGATAACAGATTTAAATTGATGCAAATTAATTTTTTGAAAAGAAACTAAAACATTTATTTTTATAAATACCTATATATATATATATATATATATATATATATATATATATATATATATATATATATATATATATATATATATATATATATATATATATATATATATATATATATATATATATATATATATATATATATATATATATATATATATATATATATATATATACATATATACACACATATATATATATATATATATATATATATATATATATACACATTGACTTTTTATTACTGCTAAGTACAGTATCTAAAGATTTTTTATATTGTGAAACATAAGCCAAGTGTTTTTATTCTAAAGTTTATACGTTATTCTAACATTTATTTTTATAAAAAAAAAGTGGCACGTTATTTTATAAAGCAAGTCTCATTTGTTTCGATGATGAAGAAAGACACTCATCGCCTTGCGGATCTCCGTCTTCTGCCTCCGTTATAATAAGTGAAAAGGATGGATCGAAATTTGAGTCTTCATCAATTTCGTCTTCGATGGCATCCACTGCATCAGGCACATTGTCGCATGTTTATCCACTACAATTAGAACAAATAATTAAACATTTTAATCCAGCTTTTCGGCATTCATAGGCAGCCCCGCAATTTTTGGTTCATGTGCAAGAAATTATTTGTAGTAAATTTGACGGTGCGGGACCCATAGTAGTTCGAACTGGTTCAAGTTCGGTTGAAGCCCGCTCCCTACCCCATTTTTCCGGTTCATGGTAAAATGTAAGCCAAGTTTGAACCTGCTGATAGACTCTGAAGAAATGGTAATGTGCCGTATCTCAGTTTGGAGGTAGAAGTGATAGATTAAGCTTCGTTTTACCCGCCAATTTCTCGAAGCATTTGCATCGAAGATAGTTAGTAGACGCTTCAAATTCGTCACCTCCATACAGCGCAATAAAAAAACGTCCTTCAGCATTAGCAGTTATGTTTGGATCAACGTTCTTTTCGGTGAACAACTCCACAGCTTTCAATAGAGAATAGTTGCAAAGTTGAAAGAACTTTGGTTTTCCCTATTTTATATACACAACGAACAAGTTTTCACTCCAAGCTGTAATAAAGAACACAGAACTGAAGCAGCTACAAAAATTTCAATGCGATGAAGCCGAGTGCAAACCCTGTGTCAATATACAGCATTATAATCTCGTGGCTATTCTGCGTCGACTCGGCATTTACAGCGTTATAACTCTTAAAGTATACATTTAACGGAAAAAATTTCAAATGAAATTCATAGTAAATTTTATGTTCTACAAATTTGGTTATGATCATTTTTCATGTATTATCAACCGTTAACTATATATTTAGCAATTAACAAATTTAAAAAACTTTGGAGCGCTATAAATAAAAATCTATGTATTGCACAGAAAAAAGTTATAAGTAAAAGTAGTAGAAAATGTTATTATCTACGAAAATGATTTCTACTATTTTTGTCGTACGATGCACGGTTAACGAGATATTTGATAAAATGTGTATTCCAATATGGCGGCTAACGCGACCACCCCCGCATGACGCCAACGTGGATTTATATTCAGGGAACACCCCTAAACATGTTTCAATGGTCAAATCAATTCTGTAGAAGATTGCATTACGAACAGTGTTTTTTTTGCTCGTGCGCCTGGCCTATAAGTCAGTCCGTTAGAATGGCATCTCGACGCTATGCATTCCGCGCGAAAAATACGACGTGATGGAGTTCTGTTACTGATGTGTTTTTTCCATTCACATAGCACTTGGAATTGTACAAAAATAACACAGCTAAGAAGAAAAAACAAAATGTAATAAATATTCTGTAAATCAAAAATGCTTCCCGAATCTGCATATGCCTTACGTATCTATTTCCAGACAGGCCCATCTTAAGAGTTTCGGTGCCCCAAGGCACCGTATCTTTTAGTGCCGAAATACTTTTTTATATTTATCTGAAATGAATGTATCTGAAATAATATATTTTTTCATTCACAAAACCAAATAATAATTCAAATATTCAACAAAAATATAATTACGATTATTCTTATGAAAACTATTACATTTTTTAACAACAACTTTTTAACAGTAATTGAAAAGAATTGAGGAAAAAAATGGTAAGGTACAGAGATCACAAAATAACCTAATAAGGTTGTTTTCTTGATTTTGAGTACAGTGGCGCAGCCAGAATTTTGTATTAGGGAGGGTTTCCAGAAAAAATTGGGGAGAGTATAAAAAACGAAAATATGTTATGGAAGAGAAAATATAACGTACATATAAAGTACCTACATTTAATAAAATATAATGAAAATATCTATCAGGAAGTGAGTATACTCAAGTCTCAAACGGCATACACATAAAATACATTTAAAAATCATGAATGAAAATGACAAAAAACTTCAAGGCAGTATACGTTTACTCATGAAATTAAAACAAAAACAAAAAGGGCATCAACATAATAAAAAAAATTAAAATTTACTCATTAATTACAATAAACAAGTAAGACGGCGTGGTTGAAGACTTAAGACATCAAGAATTTCGTCTTCCAGAATAGAAATATCTAAATTCTAAATCAGAGGTTCCCAAACTTTTTTTTCTCATAGACCACTTTGAAAATTTTGCTGGTTCCGGTGGACCCCCTGCAGCTAAAATTCCACCATATTCCCAAAACTCGACAAAATATGTGAAGATTAGATCTTACAATGGATATTTGCGTTGGGTCTGAGTTCCAACCAAGAATTAACAGTTTTCGAGATAGAAGTGAGAATTTATTGGTTAATTAGTTAATTGATTGTGCTGTGAGAGGATGTCAAAAAAAGCAAAGTTGTTGGCCAAAAAGTATAGTTGGATGGAATCACTTTTTTGAAACCTACTCAAAGCACAAGAAACCAATGAATTCTCACTTATCTTATTCAGAAAATTCCCAAACCATCCTCTCCCCCTGCGGAGTGGTTAAAATAAAAACAGAAATTATATATTTTCTTGTTTTGTATTTATTCAAATATGTGATTAATACACTATTACTTATTATTGTTATCATATTACATTGTAAGGTTTACATTACATTGTAATATGATAACAGTCGTGATACAATTAAAATTAAATATTAATAACGTAACGTTACTTCTACAATGACAATCACAAAATAGCCATAATTTTAACGAGAGGGATGTACTTGATGGATTGACAGCAAATTATCAATATCTGGCTTCAGTATTGTTAGAAATAACCGCAAATCTGCTACTTTTTGAGTTAAAAGGTTGGTAACGACACTAAAACTTTTTTCGATGAGATATGACGAATAAAACGCTATCAAAAGCTTTTTCTCAATTATTCACAGTCCAGTATATTTTTCGGGTATTTCTGCCTGCAGGCAAAATGTTTGATACTATTCTTCAAATTTCACCCTCAGCACTATTAGTGCTAAGCTCGAGTAGCTTCTCTTGTAATATCATATTCTCCACTTCTGTTTCATCAAATGGATTCATGATCCATGGTGGTATTTGCATCATCAGAATATCTTCAAAACTGATTTTGAAGTTATCATGCAGGGCAATTAAATGTTGAACGTATATCTGTTTATTCTCATTAAGGCATTCTAGCAGTTAAAAAGTACTCACTTTTTCCGATATTGGCAAACACTATCATCGATTCGCTTTAATTTTCTTTTCGAAATCCAGGAAACAAGGTATATTGGTAAATAATCAAACGAGTTCATGCAAGATTGCAAGCACACACACCACATGTCGTATTTCGTCCCTTTGCAAGACTGACCAAAAGTTGTGGACGACGCTGAACTACTTAAAATATTATCTGCCTACATTGATAGGTGAAGTCAAGCCAACATTTCATCTTTTCACTATCGAAACTAGATAAATTTTCGTGGACCTCCGCTTACGAATTGTGGACCCCCATATTTTTGTCACGCCAACGTAGACCCCCGTTGAGTCTCTCGTGGACCCCTGGGGGTCCACCTGGACCACTTTGGGAATCAATGTTCTAAATGTATATACATCACCAGTAAAATTCCGCGAATAATTTTCAAGAAATTTTGAAGAAGAAAACACTATGTCACAAGAACATGTGATGACTGGTAAAGTTGAGTTATAATTAAAAGTTAATCAAATCATGAAAATAAATTTTCAGTCTGGCTGGGTTTAACCCCTAAAACCCCCCTCTCGCTGCGCCACTGCTGCAAACATCAGCGTCGAGTGACCCAAGAGGTCTTCGAAAATGTATAATAAACTGTTTTAAATCGAATATTTTGCAGGATTTCCTACAAAATTTAAATATTTTTGTGTTGTATTAATTATTTTCAATATTCAGCATCAAAACTTCACCACCTTGAGACTGGCGTAATGCCCCCCTGAGGCCGATGCCCCAAGGCACGTGCCTCGTATGCCTTGCCGTTAAGATGGTCCTGTTTCCAGATGATTCCAGAAGTCTTCAAATATTCTTCTTGCTAAAAGATTTATTCTTCTATTGACTTATCTTTTTTAGTGGGATGGTAAAGTTTCGCCACAGCATTGTATATATTTTATTAAATACTGTAATAAACCCATTTTCTGGTTATCAACTCATCACTATTGATTTTGTCAATTATGTTTCGACTGTTCTTCGAGTTATTGAGCTGAAAATCCTGCTGACGAAAGAGTTCTTCAGTTATTCAATTCTTCAAGCTCATATTTTTATACGATCTTGTTTTACTTCATTTACTGTGTTCATATGAAGATTATTTGCATCGGTACTAGCAAATGTTGCACAGATACCAGAAAATGACTCGGGTAATTATGTTCTGAGTTTATTCAGGTTATTTTTATGCAGATTTTTCAGACATGAGTGATAAATGAGAATTTGTTGTTAAGATTGAAATATTTATTCGAAGCTGTGGATTATTAGGGCCAAAATGTAAGCATTAATTTCAAATGTGCGAAGATGAGAAAAATGATGGTATATAACTATTAATACTTTCAAATTCTCATATTCATTATATTTCTCCTTCATGTGAAATGCGTATGGTATATATCATATTGTGATAGATGTGAACAACATATAACTTTCCCGAAGGGCCATAAAACATCACTTTGGAAGAATAAATAGATGTCAGTTGAATATATGTACATATATTGAATATAAGTGTTACCCGTGGGAAGCATATTTTCCAATTTTCTTAATATGAATGCCCATTACGTGTTTTATTTTTCAGAAGGAAAAATTTCATAGCTTCCACTATATGTGGTAAATATTCGAGTTCTTTTTTCAAAACATTCAATGTCGAGATTCAAAACTATATTTCAACATTGATTCTCTTATTGTTTGATAAAATGAAACTTATAGGTACTATCTAATTTTCAACAACAATTTAAACTATTCAACCTTCATTTTGAAGTGAAAAAGTTGTCGAAACCAGTTGTAGACCATTGTGGGTGGGAATTAGATTATGCAAGATAAATTTTCACTATCTGAAAACTCATCATTCTTCTCTTGTCTTCAGGTTATTATGATTTATATTTTTTTAATTTCTTGTTGTAAAATTGAGTCATTGCATTTCAAAATATTAGAGTCAATTTTTTTTTTATGTTGTGATATTCTATTCTACTTTCAAATTTCTGAGAAATGCTAAATTTTTCATAATATTTCAACTGACAAATGTTCAGATCAGACTAAAGTATGTTGCGAACTATATATATATGTATATATATATATATATATATATATATATATATATATATATATATATATATATATATATATATATTTATATATATCTATATATATATATATATATATATATATATATATATATATATATATATATATATATATATATATATATATATACCGGGTGTAAATGAGTGATGGGCCACCCCTATAACTTTTTAATGGATTCTTCGATTTTATTGAAATTTGGGTGGTTTATCTCAGACATAATTTTGAATTTTTTCACATACAAAATCAATATGGCTGACTTCCGGTTTTACAAAAAACGATATAAAATTTAAAAATTTAAATGGAACACCCTATATATTTTTACATATTTCAATTCAGAGGCTTCAAATACATACATTCCATCTGTCAAATGTCAATTCTAGCGCAGTTTCAATTTTGCTTTTCATTTTGTTTTTTTTATCGTAGATGGCTGCGACATCGTCTAAATCATAGATAATTGATTTAAAATATCGCCCCAAAGTAATAATTTTTCAAAAAATTCATTTTCGTGAAGTTTGTTAACGATTAAATTCTTTTTCGAACCAAAACTCAGTTTTTTAAATAGAAACATACATGGGCCACCCCGTATATCAAAAAGCTCCTTCAAATTTCTTCAAAATGATTCACACATTAGTTTTCTCAATTTCTAAATAACGAAGTAATTATTGAAGATCTTATTCTTATCAGTTCCCTTTGCTCCTGAGACCGACCCTGTTTACGAAATATGAAAAAAAAAATTTGACAGATGGAATGTATGTATTTGAAGCCTTAGAATTAAAATATGTAAAAATATATAGGCTGTTCCATTTGAATTTTCAATTTTTATATCGTTTTCTGTGAAACCGGAAGTCAGCCATATTGATTTTGTATGTGAAAAAACTCAAAATTATGTCTGAGATAAACCACCCAAATTTCAATAAAATCGAAGTATTCATTAAAGAGTTATGGGGGTGGCCCATCACTCATTTACACCCGGTATACATATATATAATAGTTTTTTTATTATTATTATTTGTGTTATGATTCTGTTCGAATTGCAATATTCGGAAATCATATTCTCGAGTTGTACTGGATAAAAGTGAGCCATTAGAAATCGGAACAGCTTATTGTTGAATACAGATTTCTAATTTCCACTTGCAGTTGAATAAGCATCATAACCAATAGCATCCTCCTTCATCTAGAGATATATATTTAAGATATCATTTGAGTGCTTATGCATGAATAATTACCTTATGTTCATTATTTTCATTCCTTCAAAACACGCACAGAAAAAAATAATATGCAATATTTTTATGTGCAAATTAAACCTGAGATTTGGTGCTCTACTCGTGCATTGTCTTCGACAATATTTATATATATATATTATGAATTTTATTGAATAATTTCAAGTTGAGCAATATGCCCGACTTCAAAAGTCTTAAACTTGAAAAAAAATGCGTACCTAACTCAGTTACATAAACTAAGTAACGGATTGAGAGTTACTGACAATTTAGTGCAAAGGCTCCTATGCCTCGCCCATGGGGGGCAATAGCTCAAGCAGTATTTGGGTTGAGGTGAAATTTAGGGGGTTGCACGGGGGCGAATCTGGATAGCTGGCGAGGGTCCTCAAGCGGAACCGGGCAAGGTAGGCTGCCGGAAACTTTGATTTATACCTTCCAGAATTCGGCAGAGTTGGAAATGAGGGGGCTGTGGGAATAACTCCGGCACACAGGGGATCAGTAGAGCGATGGAAAGTGGATATAACAATTCCGATTGGGAATAGCCGCTAGAAGAAGTGAAATATCTGGATATAATCTTTTATTTTTAAATTGCCAATGAGGAACGGTTACTCACAAGTTTTCGAGAAACTAGAGCCTCCTTTTCTTAAGAAATCTGGAACCTGGAACAAAATTTTTCAAAATACAAAACCTTTTTTTCTGTAATGATATGTTATCAAACACGATAGTATTTATTTGATATAATCATCATTGACTGTATATTGAATAAGAGGATTGAGCTTCAGGACATCGCCAATATTATAGTATTTTCCACTCATTTTTATACATACATAGGTATATTAATCATGATTTAACTATTTTATTGATGCCTACATGAGGCAATTGAGCAGAATTTTAAAAAAAGTTATGTTTTGACGATTTGATCATTTTATAATTTAGTTCCGAAGTTTGAAATAGGTAGGAACCTATCTCTAAGCATTAATTTTCAATTTCATTATCATTGGCGACGATTAGGAACAGAGTTCTCATTTCCGAAGGGGAATACTTTAATATCAACTCAAATCCCATTCAAATTTTGAATCCTCTTGCTAACTTTAGAGGGACTGTAGAAAGCAGAAAAGGTTTCAAAAACCCCTGTATATGTACGTTGATTAGAATTGACCTAGATAATACAACACTTAGCATTGTGACTGCCCATTCTTTTTCACATTTGATGTGATGATACCCAAATATTGGCTGAAAATTACTTTCGCGATACCTCGATAAATATATATATATATATATATATATATATATATATATATATATATATATATATATATATATATATATATATATGAAACTGAAAATATTCCCATCTTCCTGGACGGTAAATGAAAGAATTATTAAGTTTGTCATCACAATCGATAGAAAATAATATACAGCTCCTTTTTTCTCATCAGTAGTATTCATCCATCTACCGAATGTGACAACCATCCCAACACTTCAAAACTTTCTTGTAATTTCCCCTGCGTATTCGAATTTCCGAATAACGTCCTAGTTTCACTTCAGTATATTCACCGATATGTCTCGTTAACACGATTAAATGTATGTCTCTTTATATATACATTTATATATATATATATATATATATATATATATATATATATATATATATATATATATATAAATAAATATATATATTTATATAAATAAAAATATATATATATATATATATATATATATATATATATATATATATATATATATATATATATATATATATATATATATATATATATGTATATATATATATATATATATATATATATATATATATATATATAATCTTTTGATAATTATTAGCAATAACAGGCTGGTTGAATCTCAAAAAACTCGATTTTATCAAAAAGTTGACTACTACTTCCATATAAACGAACTATACCGATAATTTTTGCTTTACTTGTTTAATATTTCCCAAAACTAATTTTCTTTTTTAATGTTAATTTACTCTTTCTGAGATCTCTCGGATGGAATTAATCGCCTCCGTGGCAAAGTTTGACCAAATCTCCCATACCGGAGAGTTCAAACAATAAACCACAAATAAGTGATTTTCTTCCATAACAGAGGATTTTATTATAAAAATTTCATTAAAAACGGCTACTTCCATATAAACGAACTATACCGATAATTTTTGCTTTACTTGTTTATTATTTTCCCAAAACTAATTTTCTTTTTTAATATTAATTTACTCTTTCTGAGATCTCTCGGATGGAATTAATCGCCTCCGTGGCAAAGTTTGACCAAATCTCCCATACCGGAGAGTTCAAACAATAAACCACAAATAAGTGATTTTCTTCCATAACAGAGGATTTTATTTATTAAACTATTTTCATCTCCAAATTTTCAATCCAATACTTAGCTACGCCGTTCTGATGAGGACCAAAGAGTCCGAAACACGTGTCAACGGCTGCTTCCATATAAGCGTACTATTCCGATAATTGTACTCCACTTCTTTAATGTTTTCCCATAACTAATTTCTTTGTTGTTAAATAAATAGTACCCTATTATTATTATTTTCAAACATTACGTAGGTAAAGGTTTCCCTTACGATCTAATGATAAGAATTTTGAATATTAATATTAGACTGAATAGCATATACAAAGCAGCCCTGTTTTATTCAATTTTTTCAAATCAATAAATGTCAAAGAAATTTCAATTACGAATGTCATGGTGAGGCGTCAACTTTTTGATAAAATCGAGTTTTTTGAGATTCAACCAGCCTGTTATTGCTAATAATTATCAAAAGATTAAAAATAGATCACAGGCAACAACAATTCGAATAAATATATATATATATATATATATATATATATATATATATATATATATATATATATATATATTTATATATATATCTATATATATATATATACATTTGGATTGGTTTTGTAACTGTATATTGTAGATTGTTGGGATTTTTCGGGGTATAACAGGAGTCGTTCACACGAGCTGGAACTTACCACAGCAAAAGTAAATAAAACAAAACGATCCGTAGTGAGACTCTTGATGAAACTCTTGTAAAAGGCTCCAAAAATAGAGCCGAAACGTCGAGTAAATTAAGTCAAATTTTATTAGTCATTTAATATCTGTTATACCACGAAAAATCCCAACAATATATATATATATATATATATATATATATATATATATATATATATATATATATATATATATATACTAGCTGACCCGGCAAACGTTGCTCTGCCATATAATTTATTTTTATCTCTCTATCTATTCATCTATCTGCCGATGTATCTCTATCTATCTAACTATCTATCTATCTAGATAGTTATCTATCTTTTTATCTATCAATTTATCTCACCCGGTAAACGTTGTTTGAATTATTAAAATGGCTATTAAAAAATATGGGTTGTTAATAGAAGGGTGAAAATTTATAGTTGTATGTATTTTTTAAGTTAACATCATAAAAGAATAAAAATAAAAAATTTTGTCGAAAAAATTTATAAAAATGTTTGGGGTGGACCACCCTAATCACTTAAGGCTATGAAAAATATATTACGACCTATTCTCAGACCGACTTTTGTTATTTTCGATTGCAACCCTATTGCGGGTCTGTGGATAAATTTCAAAAAAATTAAAATCGCAATTGAAAAATATGGGTTGATCGTAGAAGGGTAAAAAATTGAGAGTATTATGAATTTTTTTAATTCTAAGTCATGACAAAATGAAAATAAAAATCTCACCAAAAAAATTGAAGATCATAATTATCAAATAAAAAATAGTGGTTGATCGTAGAAGGGTGAAAATTTAGGGTTGTATGTATTTTTGAATGCCGTATCATGAAAAAAAAAGAACAGAAAATTTTGTCTGAAAAATAGAAAAAAAATTAAGGGGGATGAAAAATAGATGTTATTCTATATATATATATATATATATAGGTGATAAGGTAGCAATAAAAAAGTATTACATTCCATTCAGATAATTTTTTATTTCAAAAAATCAAATATTTGGCACCTATATATTGCACTTCTATATAGTAGTGAATTACCATATAAAATAGCAATAGTACATAACATAACTAAAAGCTAAGCTTCATAAAATATTTGAATATTATGGAAAGTTACAAGATCACTTTTATAATGAGAAAACCAAAACATAAACCTTCATAATTAGTTGAATTCTAACTAAATGATTATTCTGATTGAGTAAATTAATACGGCATGACACATATAGTATTATCAACGTTAGATTAAAAACACAGTGACAATTAGAGGAGTAAAAAAAAAATTATAAGTCATAATTGAAATTAAGTAATGGTAAATTGTTCTTCAAAATGAGTAACTTTGCAGCTTGTCCTCCAAACGTCTGTTACGATGAGGAACATAGAAAAATTGCCCATTTATGATGATTTATATATTTCATGAGCAAATTAGCTTTCGTATCTGATATTTGATTTTCGCTATCATCACTATCACACATATTAGCAATAGACTCTTCTAGACTCTGGCAATGATCTTATCTAATAGTAATTGGTATGTATTCAGTCCTTATCCTAGTTGCTGTGAGATTCACTTAAGTTTCTAAAGCTGTAAGCTTTTCTTTTATTTCTTTTATGAGAATATCACTGAAGAATCTACTTTTGTACTGTGAGTCTAACAATGTTACTACTTGAAATAATAAATTTAAAGTTTAGATTCGTATCTGTATCCACCAATCTTGACACCAAATATCCGTATTCGGATCCATATCCGCGGATATACATCTTGAAGATCCGGCACATCACTGAATATATATATATATATATATATATATATATATATATATATATATATATATATATATATATATATATATATAGAGAGAGAGAGAGAGAGAGAGAGAGAAAGATATTATTCGTTATTTCTCTAGAGAAACGCAAAACCTTCGAAATTTACGGAATTTTAAATTATTGTGGGTGCTGATGTAAACTTTCTTCATGAATTTGATTGATGATCATCCAAATTTGACAATTACGTAAACACTACGTTTTATGTAAACCAATATATACTGAGCCATTTCCATCCGATCAATTAGAGCCACTGTAGATCTCCATGCATTTATTTTGCCTGTACCAAAATGTGTATTAGCTCTTTAGCAGGGGTTCGTGAAATTAATCTTTTAAGAGCATTGTACTTCACGTGGCGTTATGAGAACTTCACGCATTTTTATGAATTCATAAAGGTATGCGGCAGTAAAATGAATCATTCTTCATCAAGAGTGGAGCCGAAATGTGTCATTTTTCAAAGTGTTATCGATGAAATATCTTCAATAGGATTGTGCTTCACGCAGGAATATTATAAATCACGCATTTTCATCCATTGATAAAGTCATACTTTTCAAACGTGAGGAGAAAGAATAATTTTTCTTCAAACAGCGAACAGAGTTCTGTGATTCTCGGAATGTCATCGAAGAAACATCTCTCATCGCGATTAGCAGTCCATGCGCTAGCGTCAATCAATTCGTCCGAAGTTCGATGATCCGTTTGGATACACCGTCGAGCCTTTGGAAATTGTCACAGTGCGAAATATTCAAATGTTCCCGTTGCCCCAAACTTCTCTCTTCGAATTACGTCTATCCCTCATCCGAGGCACAGCAGTCGAGAGCTCCCTAGAGCTACATCGATCAATTAAGAGCCGGTGTTGCTTCACGTCCCCGTGTGGACCTACAATCTGTCACTGGGTCGCGTAGGGTAGGCAGGGGGTGGCGACCAAAACCGCGATAAGACGAGGATTAATCGCTGATTCTCAGAAAATGTATGGTGAAATAATCATCTGTTCTACATCACTATCCGTTACATTTTAATCTTTCCACATTCACTTTATGTGAATACCGGCGCATGCACCATTTTGTGCATCGCCTAAAATTTGAATTGACTGATATTTATTAAAATTCAATTAGAACTATTGAAACAAAATATAATTGTTTACGTTTAATTCAGCAACATGCGATTCTTCTAGCATGACTTTATTGAAAGAGTTTGTTCAATATATCATTAGAAAATATATTTAGGATTAAAGTGGAAACAAAAACAGATTTTGTTACTCATCAAAAAATCCTAATTATCAATATCGAAATATTCACCACTTCTTTGGAAAACCTGAAAATCCTAATTTTTCAAAATTTTAATAAAAATTTCGAAACTATGAACAACGATCTGAACAGTATTAAGGTAAGAGCACCAGTTATCGACACGTTAAGAAAAAAAATCCGTTATTCTGGCACAGATTCCAGTGAATTGAAGTTCATATTAAAACTACCATTGCTCATAGTTTACTTCACGTCGAATCAGAAATTGGGATGATTTTTAACCAAATAAGAAAAAAATTGATTTTTTTATAAATATCTGCAAATGTCCCTAAGCTCGACACTCTAAATTAAGGATGTTCCAGTTCTTAACACTGTAAATGCTCCAGTAGGTGACACATGTAAATAACATCTGTTTTCATCATGGGAAATTACATAAGAAAAATATATGTTGTGAAAGCAGGAAATAATAATAAAATATTCAACACATTTGTGAATTAAATATCTAATAGATAAAATGAAATAGAAAGATTGTAAGAACATAAATGCAACAAAATCTTTCTTTAGTCACTTTTATAGTTCATTAATTGCTAAGGTATTGAGAAAACGGTAGCTGGCCCTTTCCCCAAGTGAACTCAGTTCCGGAGTCTCGACTTTACTGATTATCTGATCGAATGAAAAACATGATATAATTTTTTGCCACTCTTAACTTTGACCCTGAGTCATTCAGTCATCATCCTGATATTGTCTTATATTATTATGATAATATAAAACTCCCTTGTTTCATCAAGTCTTTAAAGCTAGCATTTTCACCAACTTCTTTAGTTTCAGAATGCACCTCTGCCCAGTTAGAATCTTCTGATTCCCAGAATAAAATCCTGTCTGAATCCTAAAAGACGACTCTGGTGGCAATCTTTCTTGGCATCTCTTGCTTTTTTCCTTTCTTATTTACGCCTTTCTTCTTCTCTTTCCTTGCATTTCTTTCTTTTATAGTACTCTATCACAGCAGGTAGGATTTCTCTCTTTCGTTTTTTGGCTGTGAAGAATGTTCTGGCCTCAGCGAAGCTAGCTTGAAAGGCGATAACAAACAGGACAAATGTTATTTATACTGATCCGTATTGAATGAATCAATCATTACAGTTACATTGGGTTCTTTTCACATAAAATTTTTTTTGACCTCGACAACCGTGTCGACTATAGGAGATTACCACACCAAAGATCACACTCCGTTCCAATAGTCGACATGGGGTGACGAATATTGGATCTAGTTATCGTATAGTAAAGTTACATATACATGTCTGTATCAAATGAGCTGAACGTTCAAACCACACTGAGTTATTATCTTATAAAAATGTTCCTTTTCTCGACACCCCTGTCTACTATAGGAGCACTTTTTGGGTACCAGTACTCGACACATGCCAAAAAATATGTCAAAAACTTAAAAAGGCACAATATACTTACCAGGGCTGCAGCTTTGAAGGTTTCTCAGTTCATAGAACACAACAAAAATATTTTTAGTCAAAAAATACCACTAAACAACACCACAACAAAATTAGCTTTTCTTAACCTACACCTTAACAAACACTGGTTATTGGCGGGAAAAGTCGAGGTTGCTTGAAAAACTTCAATTGTATTCTTGTATGTTAGTGAGTTTCCATAGCATAACTATGGAAATGTGCGCTAAAAAGCCGGAGCTATCATTGGTTATTTCGGGAAGCCGATTTTTGCTATGGTTACGTTATTTTCCCAAATAATTACAATGCGTGTCGACAACTGGTGCGTTTACCTTACCTCTCAAAAATTTTTAGTAAACTGGTACAAATCAGCTTCACATATGAAACTCTTTTCGATAAATTGATTACGTTATTATTTTTAAGTATATTACTCTGAGTAAACCTCAAAATATTTGAAAATTAGGAAAGTAAAATATTGTAAATCTGTAAATTACTCAAGATATGCTGAAATATATCAAAACTGGTATAAACCTAGTTTTTAGAATATATTAGCAAGTATCTCACTCTCAACGAGAGAGAATGATTGCAGACAAATCTGTCATGAAGAGAAGAAACAGAAATATCAGGAAACCTATTATGAATTATTATCCAGTGATGAAATAATAATTACACAAGTAGATATTATCAGATTAATTAATCATATCTCCTAGCGCATTCATCAGTTTACACTGTTAATATGCAATGCGCATAAATAGTTTGTTGTATTTTCTTCGGTGACGGAGGTCTGATATTCACGCGTTTTTTTTCCGTTATACGTTATCCAAAAATCACTTCTAGAGAAATGAAGAAACGATCGACGTAGTTTGAATGCCAAATATATTTCAGAGCAACATAACTGCGCTTATTGTGAGGGAACACGTGCGCATAATGGTTGGTAATACAGTCGCCGGAACGTTATTTTATACAAATTTTATCATTTTTTACGTCAGGTAGACCCATCAAGCCTGACGCTTTATGAACAGCCGGGTGTGTTGTTTGGTAGACGACGTTTTAGTACGGATAGATGGCGACAATTTATAATACGCCCTCGGTAGTGAATGTTATCGGTGTCATAAGACTGTTTCGGGCTCGGTAAACCAATGAGTTTTACTGAATGAAATGTGACATAGATAATATTTGCTTTCAAGATTGCGTTTGTGTGGTTCGTCGCATTGTATTTTATGGGGTGAAGGATACATACGTTCGGCACCCTTTGAATTGCGTTCGATGAAAAAAATTCATTGTGCTGTATTTTGAGTTTAATGTCAACGCAGAGGTAGATATTGGGAGATTGCGCCAAGAAAGAGTGATTTCTTCTCTGGTGGTTTTATATTATTCCTTATATATTTACGAGATTTCTGGTATATTTACAAATTGCGCACGAACTATTAGTTGTATAGAATTTTTCAAATTTTCAACGAAACTAGTAGCAAAAAATAATATATTTGACAAAATCAAGATGAATTTAAATTTCCAACAAAAGAAGTGTTAAATGTATTTATATATATATAAATATATATATATATATATATATATATATATATATATATACTAGCTGACCCGGCAAACGTTGTTCTGCCATATAAATTATTTTTATCTATCTTTCTATCTATTCAGCTATCGGCCGATGTATCTCTATCCATCTAACTATCTAGATAGTTATCTATCTATATTAAAACAATGACAAACGTTTCGGTGGAACTTCACCTTCTTCAGATGCTAAAGGGAAACTGTTTGCCTTTAATAATAATAATAATAATAATAATAATAATAATAATGTTTATTCATTAATAGGTTACATCCTAATATGGAAATGAATTAAATTTTAAATTTAATGATATATAAATACTTAAACAAATTGTATACGCATACCAACCAAAGCAAATAACGATATTTCAGGATAAGATTACAAATTCAGTCCTTATACAATATCCAAACAAAACAAAAATTTCAATATAGAAAACAAAATTGGCAATTCTCACACATCTACATGTTCACAAGCAGTTCAACATGACTTGATATACTTCATGATTTCTCTCTTAAAAACGCCAAGTGATGCTGAATCCCTTATTCCTCGCCTTATTCCAACAACTGATAGCCAATCCAAATTCCCAAGCATTAACTTAATACTAGTATATCGATTACATCCCAGAATAACCCTCATTCCTCTTTTTTGTAGTCTTTGTAGAGCAGTCAAGTTACTAAGGTCAAAACAGTACATAAGAGTGGCACAATAATCGCAATGTGGCTGAATGATGGTGTTATAGATAGTTAATCGTGAAAATGAAGACAGATTACCCGCAATACGAGAGAAAAAATAAAATTTCTTCGAAATCTTCCGTGAAACACAAGAAAAATGAGAGTTGAATGTTTAACAGCCATCCAATACAAAACCCAAATATTTAAATTCTTTTACTATTTCTATCTTTTGGTCATCTATATTAATACCAATTTGATCCACATCAATACTCATTAATTTATACCTAGTTGTTAAGATCATTGCTTTAGTTTTCGAAACATTCAATTTCAACTTATTTGCACTCAAGTAAGAAGATATTTTTTGAAGTGAAACATTCATTCTATCAACAGCCGTATTTAAATCAGTATGAGAAGATGAGAGCAGGGAGTCATCCGCAAAGAGATTCATGAAAACACAGCCATGATACAAGTCAATATCATTAATATATAATAAAAACAAAAGAGGTCCCAAAACGCTACCTTGAGGAACTCCATATCCATTAACCACAGCCTTAGAGTATACATCATTTAGTTCAGTTATTTGTTTACGATCAGTTAAATAATCAGAAAACCAGTCCAAAACTTTACCTTCAATACCAATATTTTTTAATTTCATCAATAGTTTCTGTCTATCTATTGTCTCAAAAGCTCTCTTGAGATCTAAAAATACCACAACCTCATAAAAACCCTGATCAATGCTTTTTTTTCTCTTTGAAACAGCCAGCTGCAGTGCAGTTTCACATGAGTGATTAGGACGAAAACCTGATTGATTTAGCATGAATATGTTATTTTTATTTAAATACTCCATTACCTGATTATACACAGCCAATCCTAGTAACTTTTCCAGAGATGGTAATGTATTTATTGGACGGAAATCACATGCTTTATTTGAATTTTTCACTTTTTGAATAGGCACTACAGTGCTTATTTTAAGTTCATCTGGTATTTTAGCGTACAATAAAGATGTATTTACAAAATGCAAGTAAACATGGCCTATTGAATCAAATGTTTGTTTTATAAACTTATTGTTCGATATTTTGCTTTTTAACTTATTTATTATAGACCTCAATTCAGTCATTTCAACAGGTTTGAATTGAAAGAATTTGTTTCCGTGAAAAGCAGTGCTCAACCTAAAAAAACTGTCATCAATTGACTCCACAATTACTTTTATGCTATCAATGAAATAGGTATTGAAATGTTCCGCTATTTCACGTTCATTTTGAATAGTAAGATTAGCATTGTTAATATTAAATTCAATGCCGTTATTGAAAATGTTAGTCACGCCTTTATTTCCTACTAGTTGTTTCAAAGTTCCCACATTAACGGTGCATTATTTTTGTTGGAGTCAATTTTTTTGAAATAATATTGAGCCTTTTTAACTTTCAGTGAACTCGAATACTGATTACGATGTTGTTTATAATTATTCCAATCAACATCAGACTCATTTCTAACAAATTTGAAGTAAGCAGCATTCTTAGCATTACTCTTCACCCTCATATCAGCATCGTACCAATGGAAATTATCTGGTTTTCACTGAACTGATCTCACAGGTGCTATTTCATCCACAACCTCAGTACATTTATTTAAGAAATCTATATAAAATTTATCTATTTCAACACAATTCAACATAAAAGTACATGCAATCAAATTTAGATTTATCCTCAATAAATTACTTTCATTGAGCTTTCTAGTTATTTTAAAATTGTTACCAAGATTGCACCTACTTTTACAAACATCAACTGATATAATAAAATGATCTGCAATTACTGGGCTTTTGTGAACCCTTGTAACAATATCATCGAAGTTTGTAACTACATAATCAACCATTGTGCCACTTTCCAATGTACTACACCTAGTAAACTCAGTGATATGCTGCTTGATACCGTAAACACTAAAAATATTTTTAATTTTCCTACTATAGAAATCAGAGTTCAAAAAGTTAATATTAAAATCTCCAACTAGGATAGTTTTCATTTTACTACTAGTTATGTCATCACACAATTGATCAATGTCGTTCAAGAATTCAGAGTTGCTTGAACTCGGTGAATGATACGAACAACCAACAACATATTTACCTGCACTGAAATCCACACTCAAAAATTGACACCAGTAATTACCCTGAAGAACATAACACCTTCCCAGTGAGTATCTTATATCATTTCGGACATATAACACAACCCCCCCTGTATGCCTTGAATCAGAATCGCAACGTATCGAGCTATAATAAGGCAACTGGATTTCAAAATTTTCAATATCACTAGTTGTACGAGCTTCACTACAAATTACCATAACAGGATTATAACATAATAATTCAATCACAACCTTATCCTTGTTAGCCAGAATACTCTGCGCATTTATATACAAAATATCACTATTAACTAAAATATTAGGACATTCTACTGGGTTTTTTGACTATACAATCTTTTCTTTACAATTGTGGGTTTACCATTTTGGAATGATCACCCTCAGCTATGCACTGATCTAATTTCGTTTTTATCGTAATATAGTATTCTTTCTGCATTTTAGTTTGATCTCTGAAAACCCGAAGGTTAGGTCCAACATTTTTGAAATTTTTTAAAGTCTTAATAACGTCTTCAGGATTGTTGAGAATCACCTTCAATAACCTCGACCTACTCGGATCAAAAGCACCTACTCTAAATGTTTTTATATTTTCCATATTTATCTCAGAATCCTTAAGCAAATTTTTAACTGTATTTAGGTCATCTTCTCTGCGTTTCAAAAAAGATGTAGAATTAGGTTCTTTGATATTAGCGATGATTATATTATTTGCTCTTTTTTGGCTTTCCTGGATTTCAGACATTATTGCCTCAGACTCGACAATATTTCCCGAAGCATTTGAGGCATTGGACGATCTATTTTCCGTTACAACTTTTGTTAATTCCTGCGTCAAAACTGGAAATTGTTTAAATCCATCCTGACAATCATCGCATAAGAAATTCAGACGTCGGTTCTTCAGGTCCATCGTACGGATTTCGGTTTCCGATAGCGATGCACATTCTTTACCACAAACTTTGTTTACAGGTATCACAACTGAAAGTTTTTTTGCTGCCTTCACATTTCGCACAGATGCTAGCCATATTCAATTCCGTACCCAATAATTACAATCAATATTACTAACTGGACGAAAATGTAATTACCTTAATTACTGCCTTTAGCATCTGAAGAAGGTGAAGTTTCACCAAAACGTGCGTCAGGCGTTATTTAATTTAATAAAGATGTAAATTGTTATTATTAACCATTTTTTTAATATGTTTATTAATTTACACACTGTATCGGCCCAATCAATCCAAAATTAGTTATCTATCTTTCTATCTATCTAATTTTCTATCTTTCATTTTATCTATCTATTTATCTACATATCTATATATCAATCTATCTGACTCAGCAAACGTTGTTTAAATTATTAAAATGGCTATTAAAAAATATGGGTTGTTGATGGGTGAAAATTTAGAAATGTATGTATTTTTTAATGCAACATCAAAAAAAAATAAAAATAAAAAATTTTGTCCAAAAAATTTATGAAAATGTTTGGGGTGGACCACCCTAATCATTTAGGGGTATGAAAAATATATAACGACCTATTCTCAGACCAACTATTATTATTTTCGATTGCTATATTGCAACCCCATTGCGGATCTGTGGATAATATGAAAACAATTGAAAATCGCTATGGAAAAATAGGGGTTGATCGTAGAAGGGTAAAAAATTGAGAGTAATGTGAATTTTTTATTTCAAGTCATGACATTAACGAATAAAAAATAGGGGTTGATCGTGGAGGGTTGAATGTATTTTTGAATGTTGTATCATAAACAAAAAAGTACATATATATATATATATATATATATATATATATATAATAATATATTAATATATATATATATATCTATATATATATGTATTGTTTTTGCCTGTGATATATTTCTAATCTCTTTAAAAATATATATATATATATATATATATATATATATATATATATATATATATATATATATATATATATATATATATATATATATATATATATATATATATATATATATATATGTATACACACTAAACACACAAGAGTAATCATCAAAAGAGGCTGAAAATATCTGAATATCTTTAAAAAGTGTGGAAGTTTTCAACAATTGTGAAAAGTGTTATGAAATATTCTGTAATGAGTAAGTCTTTGGAAATATCCGTATATAATATATATATATATATATATATATATATATATATATATATATATATTTATATTTGTATATATATATATTATATATATATATATATATATATATATATATATATATATATATATATATATATATATATATATATATATATATATATATATATATATATATATATATATATATATATATATATATATATATATATTTATATATACATATATTTATATTTTTTTATTTATATATATATATATATGTATATATATATATATATATATATATATATATATATTTAAATATACATATATTTTATATTTGTATATATATATATATATATATATATATATTTATATATACATATATTTATATTTGTATATATATATATATATATATATATATATATATATATTTATATATATATATATATATATGTATATATATATATATATATATATATATATATATATATATATATATATATATATATATATATATATGTATACACACTAAACACACACGAGTAATCATCAAAAGATGCTGATAATATAAGTATATCTTTAAAAAGAGTGGATGTTTTTATTAATTGTAATATGTGTTATGTATAATTTTGTTGTAATGAGTAAGTCTTAATTAATATCTGTATCTTATCTATATATATATATATTTATTTATATATATATATTTATATATATATTTTTATATATATATATATATATATATATATATATATATATATATATATATATATATATATATATATATATATATATATATATATATATATATATATATATATATATATATATATATATATATATATATATATATATATATATATATATATATATATATATATATATATATATATATATATATATATATATTATTGTCCAACTTGATTAGTGTAGCTCGCCCTTTCTAGAATATAAACTCAATTTTTGCGTACTTGGAGCAGTTATTATTTTTTTTGGTAATATATATAAATGCAGAAAACATATTTGAAGAATACTTTGTGATATTTTCACATAATTTCTTTCGTCAAATTCCTCTCCTTCCTCAGTGATTATTCTATAGTGGTCTATCTTTGTGCACCAAGAGGAAAAACCAAGATGACACATAAGCTCTCACCTTTCCTCCGCATTTTATACTAACGATTTCCGCGTGTTGGTTTCCACGGAACCGTTAACACAGCCACAAGAATTCCGCTTACTTCGACGAACAATGCGGGCGTTAACAATGTTCTGTGGATACAAGCAATATCTCTCGGCTTCTGTTGCGAGTGATGGATTATATTGAGATAAATGTACAGGCGCTGAAACAATACTTTCCATATCAATGTCCATAACCATCCGCTGATGTTCGGGTCTGCCGAAAATGATATATTCGACTGGCGAATGGATCGAATGCTATGCGTGAAAGGTTATGGTAAGGGATTACTCATGTACCATTTATTCCGTATCCGATAGCGAAATGTCCGATTTCGTGCGTTCATTTGCTTCGCGAAGGAACCAGATTGAATGATGCATAGGTTAGCATAAACTTTCCCTTGTTTTCCAGCAAGCATTCATACGAGGAAATTTGCTCCCGATGGAATCAGGATGGTGAAAGTCTCGAACGGTATTACATATATTGATAATTGATGAGGAGGTCTCGCTCAGGAAATAAAATACACGCGTGATTTGAGTTTCATAAATATATTACGTATGTAAAATATTACCAATTGATTGGGCCGATACTTGGTGAAAATCCATCACAATAATGTTGGTGAAACTTCGGTTTTAGCAGGTTCCCACTTTGAAAACCTGCTTATTAAAATGGTTGCGATTAGCAGAGTTATACCTAGGATCAAGATTGTTTTTCATTTCATGACTTTTTATGATGCTTGGCACCAAAAACTCAAGTTCATATATTTCTCTCTCTCTCTCTCTCTCTCTCTCTCTATATATATATATATATATATATATATATATATATATATATATATATATATTTATATTTATATATATATATATATATATATATATATATATATATATATATATATATGTATATATATATGTATATATATATATATATAATATATATATATATATATATATAGATATCATAGGAAGCTACTCATTTACAAACTTTCAGCCCTATTGCTTCAAAATTGCGCCCGTTATACAACGCTAAAAATATATAAGCACATACATACGCACATATATATATATATATATATATATATATATATATATATATATATATATATACATATACATATATATATATACATATATATATATATATACATATATATATACATATACATATATATATATATTTATATATATATATATATATACATATACATATATATATACATATACATATACATATATTCACATATATATATTTACATATAAATATACATATACATATAGATATATATATATATATGTAAATGTATATATATATATATATATGTATATATATATATATATATATATAGCAGTCAGAAACAAAAGAACTCTGGTAAACTCTTTTTTTCAGTTCAAGCTTTCGAGATATTTTATTTTCTCTTCATCAGGAACACTGGTATAAAGAAAGACAACGAAAAATTACAATCAGTTAAATGCTATAAAACATCAAGTACTTACGAAAAGTGAGGCTGCAAAAGAAGCCGGCAACATTCACATCAACACAACTTTTTACAAAATACATATCAACAAAAGGTGGCTAAGGACAGGACTCAACATTATGAACGATAACTTATTTACATCATGTATAAAAATAGAAACTCGTTGAATCTCTTCAGTTCAAATGAGAACATGTCTGCTAAATAAAAATAAAAACAAATGATGAACTCGCAAATTGAAATTTGACAATACTAAAGAATGACAGTGTTGACATTTGACTTGAAAACCCAACAAGGAGAAATTTAACTATTGTGTTATTGCCAACTGACTTGAAAACAAAACAAAAGGAACTCTCTGGAAAAGGGAGATTTGATACTGATGCATATTATTCTGATAATTGATTGTGTTTATTGAGGTGTAGCAAATATGTATAGATGACATTCAGTCCCTCTATGTCCTTCCTTGAATTAAGGGATGTCGAGTCTTTGAAGATATAGGTCATCTCCAAAAATACTCTTTTATGTACGTTATTTGAAGTATCCAATATTCTCACTTCATCATATAGAAAATTATGATCTGCTTCTATGGTGTGTTTAGCCAGGGTACAACATTTTTTGTTGTTTCTGATGTCACTTTTGTGCGAAGTGATTCGGTCCTTAAGTAACCTGCCTGTTTGTCCAATATATCTCTTACTACAATTACCACAAGGTATGGAGTATACTACATTTGACCTATGTAACAATTTCTCTTTGTCCTTCAGTTTAGAAAAGAGGTTTTTAATTGTTAAACAATTTTTAAAAGAAAGTTTTATGTTAGGAAACTTTTTGAAAATGTTCTTGAGTTGAATAGATGAACTACCTAAATGTGGTAGGGAAAAAAACTTGTAGGGGATGTTGTTGGCTGGTCTGTTGTTAACTGGAGTAGAGTTGATGGAGGATCTGCTAAAAATTAGATTATTAATAAGTTTTTTTGGATAGCCACTATTGATAAATAATTGTGATAATTTTCTTAAATTCAGTACTCGAAAAGTGGAATGCGAGGTTTTAATAACTCTGTCTTTCATTGCCAAAACTAGATTAATTTTCTGCTTTTTCTGATGAAAAGATTCGTAGTGCAGGTATCTCCCTGAGGAACCAGGTTTGGTGTACCATGATGTAATAATGGTATTGTCCTCTCTTCTAATAACTTTGGTGTCTAAGAAGGGAACACTGTGCTGATTGTCTTCTTTTTCAATTGTGAATTGTAGGTTTTGGTCATGACTGTTGAAGACTTGGAGGATTTCCCCCATTCCACCCAGCGGAACACATAGAATTATGTCATCGACATATTTTTTGAGAAATGGAACTTGAAAAGAAAGTAGGTTTAACCCACAATAAACCAAATCGTCCATCACATACTGTGCCAGAATTGGTGACACAGGACTGCCCATTGGCATTCCTAAGATTTGTTTATAACAATTATCAGAAAAAGAGAACACTGTGGTGTCAAAGAGAAATTCTAAAAGTTTAATGAAATTGCTCATATTGAGGTTACAGTGTGTTGAAATAGTGGTCCAATGTTTTTGTATACTCTTTTTTGCTAGATCAAGAGAAATATTATTGAACAAGGCCTTCACATCGAGACTGATTAAAACATAGTTATCTGGTAATTGAAATTCATTGATAAATTCGCAAAATTGAAAAGAGTCTTTGACAAAAAATTTGTTATCTTGGTTATATGATTTAGTGAGAATATCAGTCACTAATTGTGCAACGCCTCTGTTAGGACTGTTGACACCTGAGATAATTGGTCGTAGTTGCAAAATAGGTTTGTGAATTTTTGGAAGGCCATAGAATTTGTTGATGACTCCATCATATACTTTGTAATGTTTACTGTCTTCTTTCGATAACATATTTGTCTTTTCTATATATATTTGTAACCTCAATATGAGCAATTTCATTAAACTTTTAGAATTTCTCTTTGACACCACAGTGTTCTCTTTTTCTGATAATTGTTATAAACAAATCTTAGGAATGCCAATGGGCAGTCCTGTGTCACCAATTCTGGCACAGTATGTGATGGACGATTTGGTTTATTGTGGGTTAAACCTACTTTCTTTTCAAGTTCCATTTCTCAAAAAATATGTCGATGACATAATTCTATGTGTTCCGCTGGGTGGAATGGGGGAAATCCTCCAAGTCTTCAACAGTCATGACCAAAACCTACAATTCACAATTGAAAAAGAAGACATTCAGCACAGTGTTCCCTTCTTAGACACCAAAGTTATTAGAAGAGAGGACAATACCATTATTACATCATGGTACACCAAACCTGGTTCCTCAGGGAGATACCTGCACTACGAATCTTTTCATCAGAAAAAGCAGAAAATTAATCTAGTTTTGGCAATGAAAGACAGAGTTATTAAAACCTCGCATTCCACTTTTCGAGTACTGAATTTAAGAAAATTATCACAATTATTTATCAATAGTGGCTATCCAAAAAAACTTATTAATAATCTAATTTTTAGCAGATCCTCCATCAACTCTACTCCAGTTAACAACAGACCAGCCAACAACATCCCCTACAAGTTTTTTTCCCTACCACATTTAGGTAGTTCATCTATTCAACTCAAGAACATTTTCAAAAAGTTTCCTAACATAAAACTTTCTTTTAAAAATTGTTTAACAATTAAAAACCTCTTTTCTAAACTGAAGGACAAAGAGAAATTGTTACATAGGTCAAATGTAGTATACTCCATACCTTGTGGTAATTGTAGTAAGAGATATATTGGACAAACAGGCAGGTTACTTAAGGACCGAATCACTTCGCACAAAAGTGACATCAGAAACAACAAAAAATGTTGTACCCTGGCTAAACACACCATAGAAGCAGATCATAATTTTCTATATGATGAAGTGAGAATATTGGATACTTCAAATAACGTACATAAAAGAGTATTTTTGGAGATGACCTATATCTTCAAAGACTCGACATCCCTTAATTCAAGGAAGGACATAGAGGGACTGAATGTCATCTATACATATTTGCTACACCTCAATAAACACAATCAATTATCAGAATAATATGCATCAGTATCAAATCTCCCTTTTCCAGAGAGTTCCTTTTGTTTTGTTTTCAAGTCAGTTGGCAATAACACAATAGTTAAATTTCTCCTTGTTGGGTTTTCAAGTCAAATGTCAACACTGTCATTCTTTAGTATTGTCAAATTTCAATTTTCGAGTTCATCATTTGTTTTTATTTTTATTTAGCAGACATGTTCTCATTTGAACTGAAGAGATTCAACGAGTTTCTATTTTTATACATGATGTAAATAAGTTATCGTTCATAATGTTGAGTCCTGTCCTTAGCCACCTTTTGTTGATATGTATTTTGTAAAAAGTTGTGTTGATGTGAATGTTGCCGGCTTCTTTTGCAGCCTCACTTTTCGTAAGTACTTGATGTTTTATAGCATTTAACTGATTGTAATTTTTCGTTGTCTTTCTTTATACCAGTGTTCCTGATGAAGAGAAAATAAAATATCTCGAAAGCTTGAACTGAAAAAAAGAGTTTACCAGAGTTCTTTTGTTTCTGACTGCAATACCCGACAATTCCCTTTCTTCGTTTCTTAACTTGCCAGTCGAGCTAACCTTCTCTAAAATATATATATATATATATATATATATATATATATATATATATATATATATATATATATATATATATATATATATATATACATGTTCGTATGTATGTGCTTATATATTTTAGCGTTGTATAACGGGCGCAATTTTGAAGCAATATGGCTGAAAGTTTGTAAATGAGTAGCTTCCTATGATATCTTGGATGGGATTGTTTTTTGTTCGAATTGGTAGAGGGGTTGACTCCCCTGGGGGGAAATAAATCTTGTTTACACGACAGAAGGCGCAATTTCGTAGCAATAGGGTTGAAAGTTTGTATCTAGGTAGTTTTGTATGATATCTTGAATGGGATTTTTTTGGTTCGAATTGGTTGGGGGGTTGACCCCCTAGGGACAGAAGTAATCTTGTTTACATGATAAAGGTCGCAATTTTGGAGTAATAGGTTTAAAAGTTTGTAGGTAGGTATTTTCGATAGATATCTTGGATGAGATTGGTTTTGGTTCGAATTGGTTGGGGGGCTGACCCCCTGGGGGATGAGATAAATCTTGTTCACATGAAAAAGGGCGTAATTTTGGGGCAATATGATTGAAAGTTTGTGAGTATGTAGTTTCGTATGATATATTGGATGGGATAGGTTTTAATGCGAATTGTTAGAGGGGTTGACCCCCCAGGGAAATCAAATCTTGTTTACACGATAGAAGGGCGCAATTTTATGGAAATAGGGAATTTGGAAAAAAATCATAATTTAATGAATATATATTTGAAACTGGATACGTTACAAAAATCTGCTCTTCTAATACAGCTCGCTGCGATAGAGTTTTTTTTATTCTCTCTTTATTTTGTTAAACATAACAATTGTTTCCACAAACACAGTGGCTTCATCACACGGGTAATTCAAACTAACTTTACAAATGTAACATCTTACGAATCTAGAAATGGAAAATACAAATGGGGATGGGAAAACCTGAACGTAATCTATTGGCAGGGAGATAAGAGTAAAAAAAGCGAGTAAACATAACAGGTACAAAGATTCAATATTTCAGTAAAATAAATTCAACAGAGGAGAATTATCATTATTCATTTAAGGATAATTTAGATATGAATAATTCTCCTCTGTTAAATTTATTTTAGTGAAATATTGAATCTTTGTACCTGTACCTGTATGTTTACCCACTTTTATACTTTTATCTACCTGCCAATATAATACGTTTGGGTTTCCTCGTCCCTATTTGTATTTCACATTTCTAGATTCGTAAGATATTCCAATTCTATGGTTAGTTTGAATTGCTCGTCTGACGAAGACACTGTGTTTGGCGGAACAATTGTTATGTTCAACAAAATGAAGTGAAAATCAAAACCGAAATTTTATTTAGTTACATTATAGTTATGCAAAATATATTTTCAAGTAGCTGGCAGTCTAAAATCCATTATCTGATCCAATAACGTTAACTTTAGTGGAGAACAATAGCTCTTGCGTTCTGCTGTAATGAAGTTCGTTAATTTTGTTCACATGCCTTTTATTAATCTATGAAAGTATAACAACTTCAATTGCAGATTCAATTTCGTCAACACCATCTACATCGAATCAAGACAAATCCTGAAATCAAATAATTGAGAACCTGTTTTGTACATTACGTGGGTGTAGGTTTCTGTGGTTTCACCTCGGGTTTACCTTACCTAGGGTTGCCATCACCTAAATTGCTGACACCGGACAAAAAATTTGAAAACCCCGGACATTTGGGTGAAATTTAGTACTTTCCCGGACATCCCGTAGATATATTTTTTTCGAATAAAATAAAACATCCTTTATATTTTGATTTTTTAATTTATTTAAACTTTAAACCGCTTGTTTGCGATACAAACAATATAGATCAAAAAATTATAGGTTCGGTTAGATAGGTTAGGTAAGCAAAAGCCTAAATTATTTATCTTGCCAATTTCAACTAAACTGTCTTTCTTTTCCATCAGGAATTTTCTAAAGAGGGAGCAACTCAAATCTCTGAAATTATACTTTATTTTGATCAGAGGAGAATCCGAATGTGTATTTAGCAAGTTTCTCGCTGGATTTGGCTTGTATACGGCTTACGGTTACAAATTAATTTTTATCTATGATTTGTTTTAATATAATGCTCATTTTTAAATCAATCGGGATTCCCCTGACACAAAATTTGTCCGGGTTTTACCCGGACATATTTTGAAAGCCCCGTCTGGGCGACCCCCGGACGCCCCCTAAACTAGGACAAATCCGGGGAACCCGGACGGATGGCAACCCTAACCTTACCATCTAATATTAGCAGAACTGATTGCTGATATCTGACAGAATAGCACGAAATTAGTAACTAAAGACGGCCACAGCCGCAAGAAATTTAATGAAACATGGGTAGTTTTACCATATAATGTGGGTAAGGTTTTCTTTAATTTTCCTTACAAGCACATATTAGTAGACCTGACTGCTAATATTGGACTGAATAGCACGTAATTATTAACTACAGTCAAAGTCATGAATTTTATTACGAAACTTAAACTGTTATTGTTAAAGAAGATATATATATATATATATATGACAGGAAGCAGTACGGTTAGTGGAGTAGGCAGGTTGAGACCACGCAATCGTATTGTTTCCGATTCCTCCTAATTCGATTCGTGGAGTAGGCAGATTGAGGCCACGATTCTGAATTATTCTCCTTCTAATTCTCCTGAAGATGGCTTCGCAAAAGGAGCCGAAACGTCGAGATTTTTAAAATCTTTTACGAGGGTCATTCCGAGAACCAAGTTTTTCATATATATATATATATATATATATATATATATATATATATATATATATATATATATATATATATATATATATATATATATATATATATATATATATATATATATATATATATATATATATATATATATATATATATATATATATATATATGAATCAAAGTTTCAATCATGTATTTTTCATGAAAGTCGAGAATTTCGTGAGGATACATTTACGTATCATTCGTACATTGAATATAATATAGCTCGATAGAATTTTCTGTGATGCTGAAAGGATAGCATTTCTTTTTAGCTCTTCAAATTTCCACCGAGGATGACTGCTCATACCCGCGTATAAATTCAAAGCTTCTTTCCGTGATATTTTGAGACACGTTAATATTTCGAAGCAAATGCTGATTTGAGAAGTTTTCAGAAACATTCTCCGGAAATTAATTTCCTGAACCTCTTTCACTATCGTCTTCACGCTTCAAAACCTCTTGAGCGGCAGGAACGTTTAATGTTTGGTGCGTATTAAACCCTTAAAATTATTGGATACATTATGTGCGGTTTTCTGATATAATCTCTCCAAATTGCCTGGATTTAATGGAAAACAAGTGACAGGCGTTACTTTGCTTTGAACGATCATTTCAGTACTCCCCAGTCCTATTTTATATCAGAAACACTTCAGGTGGTTACGTGTCCTGAGATAATTGTTATTTGTTGTCGTGTATCGCATATCTTCCTTTCAGAACCTTGATGGCTTGGGGGATTGTTCGAATACAAGATATTGCAGAAGAGACACTTGATTTTCGTAGTTAGTGATTAGGGCGGATACTTTTCTTGAATGTAGGTTAAGGGCTCGTTCAGGCACGGCGGGAACCCCACGATTTTAGAATCGCGTGGGAATCGCGCGGGTCTTATTTATATAAGTACTTTTGCAATCGTTCAGACGTAACCGCGCGGTTGGTCAACCCGCGCGGTACCCGTGACTAAACCGCCAGAAAATAGAATCGTGCGGTGCCCGCGCGATTCTGTTACTATGGAGCCTCTCCTCAGCGTTCAGTTGCGTTGTTGGAACCGCACGATTCGTACGCCACAACAAGAACATGCGCGACATCGCTATGGATTGTTTCGACATTGAAATATCTCCTTTGATCAATTCAATCAGTTCATCAGAAGATTTTATTGACATTCTCAAATAGTCAAAAAACTTTTCCTCGACCATTCTTAATTTGGTTTATAATTTTACGAATTGGCCATGTACGAGTCGGTCACTTAATACTGGATGCACCCAATACTGCCTTCTTCTTTTTTTTTCTATGAGCAATCACATTAAACATAGTATTTCTTCGTCAACTTCCATTTTCAAACTAACGCTATCCACTCACGCCAATCGCGTACTAACCGCTTTGTCTGAATACATAACACAATTTTGCGATTCCAAACCGCACGATTCTAAAATCGCGCGGTTCCCGCGTGTCTGAACGAGCCCTTATGCCACTCTCAGAAAGATAACCATTGTTGCACGCCCGCGAGCTATTGAAAGAACAGCTACTATGAGTTTCAGCTTGGATGATGTCAGTACTGCTGAAAAGAGTCAATTTCAATGTAAGAAGAACTGAATAAATCACTTTATAAATTAAGACTTGAATGTCTATGTGTATTGAATACATTTTATTGTATTTTCGTTGATTAGTGGTTTTCATAACTAGTCGGGAAAATGGTATTATTTGGACGAGTTGACAAGAAAGTCTACTAGTCAAAAAAAAAACAGTTTTATGTAACTATATTTTCAACATATTTATATATCAAACAAAAAAGGAACATTTTAGATAAGTATAGTAATTTCGCTACCTGAAATAAAAAACTGATTCAATTTTTTCCTTGAAATCGTAATATTTTGTTAAAATTACATTTTGCATTAGATGTGTTTCATCTACTGCTTTCCCAATAAATTTTTATTCTATCTACTGTTATATCCATATTATTTATATGCTTTATAACCAATGTTGTGTCCTTTTTAGAAATGCAATAAATTTTGGGAACTATTTTGACTTTCTTCTTCACTGGCATATTTCAGCATAGACCTTCTAATTAAGGCCTCTGTAATACTTTTGCATTTCTTTTTATCCATACATCCATAAAAAATAAAAATTCCAAAGAAAGGCTTCAATAACAAACTGTAATAAAAATTAGAAAATAATTTATTTCATTCGAAAATATATTAAAAATTCGCAAAGTTACTGATAGCGCAGCAGGTCGAGATGGGATTCGTACGGAATAGACTGCGCGATTGACGAAAAGAGTTGAAACCCACAAAGGATAGTGTTCCAACATGAACTCAATTCACGTACCTACCAAATTTCAACCCTTTAACTCAATCTGCAGCGGCTGTGGAGTCGAGCAAAGTTTCGAGAAACACGAAAATACAAGAAATATCTATGTGAAAATGGCGGTGGTTGGAAAAATTCACCCAAATTTCGACAGTTTTGTTCTTCCTCAGATACCAAATTTCAGCTCACCTGGTTTAATGGGAACCACTGAATATGCCAATATGTACCGGGATCAGTATATATTTATGAACAAAACTAAATTTGAATTTACTACGTTTATTATCACAAAATATTTTGAAAAATATAACACTGCGATTGCAATTTCGGTCACTAGACCATCATCGGGCAGATTGAGTTAAGAACTGAATACAGAATTATAGATTTGCGCTTACGGGTGGGAAAGAATTATTGCAGGTACCTAAATAGACAAGAGGAACATATTTCAAGAAGGGCTAATCGAGTGAATTTCCCAAATTGGTAGGTACAATACAATGTTCTTTGAAAAGTCGTTATTGTTTGAATACACTAAATATAGGAGAATATATCAGGTCAATCTGGTCGTTCAGCTAGGTATCTTTTGCATTATGATTGAGTTTAAAAGTTTCTAATGATTCTAGGTAAGTAAGTTTGGTTCCTTTCGGTAATTTGTGCATGATTTGAAAATTATCTATTTGTGGAAATGGGTGGTGGTTTTCACGGCAATGATTTGAAAACGTTGAATCCGTTTTATTTCTCAAAAAAGATTGTTGGTGTTCTTTAAATCTTGTCTTGAACGATCGACCAGTCTGACCTATATAGACTCCTTTACATACAGGACAAATCAACTTATAAACTCCTGAACTTTCAAATTTTGAAGTGATATCTTTGGCATTAAATAAAAATCCTGAGAGTTTTGTCTCAGGTTTGAAAGCAATTTTAATATTACATTTAGGTATGACATTAGCAACTTTTTCTGTTAGAGGACCAAAATTTGTTAAAGATGTGAATTTTTCCGATTTTCCTACTTTTAATTGAGGATATATGCTGTTGTACGCTAGTTGACTACGTTTCTTGTTTATCATTTTATCTATCAAACTTGTATGAAAACCATTATTTGAAGCAATTATTTTTATAGTCGAACTTTCTTTTGCTAAATTTGTTAAGGATAATGGAATTGAAAACGCTCTGTGGATCATTGAATTAAAAGCTGAATGTTTATGGGAAAGGGGATGATTTGAATCCGACGGAATACATATATCCGTGAAAGTTGGTTTTCTATATATATCGAAACTCAAAGTATTATTATTATGAAAGATAGTTAAATCCAAGAAGTTTATCTGTCGATCCAATTCTTTTTCAATTTTGAACTTTATATTTGGGTGAATGCTATTAATATAATTCAAAAACTGATCTAATTGTCTCGCGGTGCCCTTAAAACAAGCAATTACATCATCAACGTATCTATACCAAAAACTTATATGTGATGCTTTTGTAGAATTGAATATTATGTTCTCTATATGTGACATGAAAATGTCTGCAATAAGCGGATTTAAGGGGGAACCCATAGCCAGCCCACTAGATTGTTCAAAAATTTTGTTATCAAACTGGAAGTAATTTTGACTAAGACATATATCTAATAAGAAAATGATATCATTTATTTTAATAATATCCATAGTGGATTGTTGCAAAATATCTAAGACAAGTGGTAAACACTCATCTGCTGGTATATTGGAGAACATATTATCAACATCGAAGCTAACAAGAAAAGAGTTAGCAGGAGTTACAAAGTTTTTCAATTCAGTTCTTAACTCAATCTGCCCGATGACGGTCTAGTGACCGAAATTGCAATCGCAGTGTTATATTTTTCAAAATATTTTGTGATAATAAACGTAGTAAATTCAAATTTAGTTTTGTTCATCATGTTAAATTATCACGTAGTAACGACGGATTCCATCAACTATTTAGTATATATTTATATATCAGAGATCAAAAGAAATTGCGAATATCGTTTTCGAGAAGGTCTAAAACTAATGAAAAAACTACTTCCGCACCTGACTGTTGATTTTCGATACAGTGCAGTAGTTTATTAGTTTCGGGGAAAATAGGACTAAAGACTAGATGATGAAGGTTTTCGTTTAACGGATCGTGTTGTGGAAAACATTCTAAAAAAAATTGTTTGCTGGTCTAAACGTGTCCTGGAGCACTATTTCTATTTTTGAAAAATCTATCGAGCAATTTCCATTCAGCACTATTCACATTAAAATAATTTTTTCTGATGAAACTTTCATGCTCAACTTTCATCATCGAACTATAGTTTTTTTGAATATAACAAAACTGAAATCTCAGGAATTAGTAACTTATTCCATTATCAGATTTGCCTCGTTCTACTGGCGCATTAATTTACATAAATGAAGTAGTGCAAGGGGCTCATAAAGGAAATGGAGTTTCGTTTTCTGTTTTCTCATAATCGATTCGAACAAAGTGCCGTAATTGTTATTCTTCATATAGCACAAGAGCTTTAACGTGTTTCGTGCATTCCAGCTATTTGTTATATATTTACTTCGATCCGGTTATTATTTGGTTTTATCGAAAAATGGATGTAGATATATCAAGAATCATTTATCATTCTACCTTGTCCGTTATCCATCTATTCTTGCTGTGTTTTGGAAACAGGTTTTATAACTTCGTGAAAAAGCTCTGCAAAATGCCCAGATATCGATCTCCGTCCTTTATATTTGCCTATTAACTTCAGAATACGAAGAAAAATTACGGAAGCGTTCTTTTACAATTCATTTGCCAGATCATTATTCTTAATGCAAAGAAATAACTTTTTTTAAATTAATTTTTATGATCATTTCAGCTGTGAATATATTCGAAAGGCACTTTATCATATAAACAATTATCGAGGTATTTGTTTAAAATTCATTGTAGTGGAAATTATTCAATTTATGAGGAATCATGTAATGAAACAGAGGTTCGTTTTCAATGTGAGTGAAACTTTGTTAATAACCTATCATGTTTTCTGATTGCTCGAATATAACTCGATTTTTTTCGAGCCTTACTAAAGGTAATTTAATCAATTATATGGTCAATTTAAACATTACGTGAACAAGGAAAATTCTTCAATAATTTGAAAATTTATCAAGGGAGCTGGTTATATGTATTCCTCGACGAGAATTCTACATTCACATCTAACAGATAGAAATCGTCAAGTCACCCCGACTCAAAATATACATACAGCTGTTTCGGTCTTATTAGATCTCATCAGTGCATCTTATTCGACCCGGAATTAATTAACAAATTTCTAGTTGTTTTCCAATACAAATTGTGACAGAGCTACTATCCGGATGACAACCCAGAGCACCCTCCACCAAGTATACTGGAAACCAACAATTCACTGCTTAGATCGAAAATGCAGAATTCCGTCGGGAGAATACATAACTTCTTGACATGAAATGTCTACTCTGTAACTTACGATAACATAGCGTTTTTTAAAACTTTGAACGTACTCACGAAAGTGCGTTCCTGATATACTACGATTTACGCAAATATTCCAAATCAAATCATGAAAAATATACAAGTTGACCATGGTCAACTCAATTTACTACATAAAGTAAACAAGAAAAATTCTTCAATAATTTAAAAATTATCAAACAACTTTCCAAGGGAGCTAGTTATATGTATTCCTCGATGAGAATTGTACATTAACTGGATTGCAATGGATTGTGTATTTTCGATCTGAGCGGTGAATTATTGACTTCCAATATCCTTGCTGGAGGGCGCTCTGGGTTATTATTTAGATAGCTAGCTCGGTCACGATTTGTATCTTGGGGAACAATTAGAAATTTGTTTATTCACTCCGAGTCAAATAAGCTGGATTGTGAATGTAGAATTCTCGTCGAGGAATACATATAACCAGCTCCACCAGATCACCTACGGAGCAGTAGTGTGGCATGGCAGAACCGAACTCACCACAGCGAAGAAAACCTTGGAGAAAGTGCAAAGACTAGCTTGTCTTTGTATAACAGGAGCAATGAGATCGACTCCAACAGCAGCACTAGAGGTAGTTCTGGACCTCACTCCTCTCCACATCATGGTGAGGAGAACTGCTTGGGGAGCAAACCTCAGGTTGGCTAAAGTTGGACTCAAAGGTGCTGCATACGGTACAAGGGACTCAACCCTTACCGGAAGTGCACACCTTGCTGACCTCCCAACTGACGAAATTACCAGGAAATTTAGTTTCAAGAAATTATTTCGAACGGAACTAAATACCAAGAAGGAATGGAGCATAGAATCCATTCGAGCACTGGAGAAGAATGCCATAATATGGTATACAGACGGGTCTAAAACTCCCGAAGGAACTGGAGCAGGAGTCGTTGGGCCTCGTACCAAATACTCAGAACCCATGGGCCAGTTCCCCAGTATTTTTCAAGCGGAAATTCATGCCATAGAAAGGTGCATTCAGTTCAACCTCGATAGAAAATACCGGAATAAGTAAATTGCGATCCTCTCCGATAGCCAAGCAGCCATCAAAGCGTTGAGCTCTTATAACATCAACTCAAAGATCGTTTGTGAATGCCTAGACAAACTAAACGATCTGGGCAGGAACAACAAAGTGATCCTCCTCTGGGTGCCGGGGCACGTCGGAGTGAAGGGTAATGAACAAGCAGACACCCTGGCACGAAAGGGTGCGTCAACGCCACTAATCGGGCAGAGCCTTTCTGCGGACTTGGAAAATCTTACTTCCAAGAAGAACTCAATAAAGCTGAAGAAACAATGAGAGCAACATACTGGCAAAGACTTCCAGGACTGAGGGAGGCCAAAGATCTCCTCGGAAAGTTCAACCGAGCAAGAGCGAAGACACTGATTAACCTCAGCAAAACTAGTCTAAAAATCACAGGATTTCTTACGGGGCATTGCAGACTCAAAGAACACCTAAGGAAGCTAGGTTTAGAGGGGGACAGCACCTGCAGATTCTGCAAGGAACGTCCAGAAACACCCCACCATATACTGATGGAGTGCTATGCTGTGCACCATGAAAGACTGAACACACTGGGATCATACCAGCTGACTGTAGAAGAAATACCACGAATAGACCCCCTTAAAATCCTCAAATTCCTGAAGGTATTGAGGCTTGAGGGGCTGCTGTAAAACGAGAACACATCAAGAAGCAGAAGAAGATGGGGCACAATAGATCTAATAAGGTCGCAGCGCATCGGTCACCATCCACACCTTCCAATACCGATAGTAGCTCGGTCACGATTTGTATCTTGGGGAACAATTGGAAATTTGTTTATTCACTCCGAGTCAAATAAGCTGGATTGTGAATATACAATTCTCGTCGAGGAATACATATAACCAGCTCCCTTGGAAAGTTGTTTGATAATTTTTTGAATTATCGAAGAATATTCCTTGTCCACTTTATGTAGTAAATTATATTTTGTATTGATTGGGCCGATACATGATGTAAATTAATAAACTTATTAAAACAGTGGTTTACAAATACAATTTACACATTTATTAAATCAATAAATGCGTAAATTGTTTTCACATACCATTGTTTCTCTAAGTGAATTATATTTTGTCCACGACTGTACTATAAATCATTCATTATACGTGTTCTTCCTGAAGTACAGTCATACCTATTAATCACTAGTGCATAATGGTTTATTATACACTGCATGACGTCACACTCAAAACATGTCCAAACTTGAGTTTATCATTCACATTGTTAGGATAGTATTGTTATTAGATTTTATGGTTTTATGTAACTAAGATGACTATAAATTTAATGCCTTCGTTTATTTTCAATGATTGCTCTGTTAATATTAATATAAATAAATAAATGCAAAATTATCTATTTCATTTTCAACAGAGTGAAAGAAAGGAATGGAATCGATGTCAAGTGAAATAGTTGACGTTTACGTGAGTATGCAGTTTTCAGTGAACACAGAAAATGTTAAGTCAACACCTTTGATAACTATTTTTATTGTTGAAAATGCAGATTATTACTGATTTTTTCGAGGAAGTCGTAGACAAAGTATAGTATTCTACTCGCACAAAATTACAATTTTTCACTCGGCTGAATTGCGACACTAGCCGCAGGTAAGTGTCGCAAACTTCACCTGGTGAAAAATAGCAATAATTTTGTGCTCGTTGAATAATATACTATTATTCAATGAACATTGATTACGATGCGAAATGAATGTTGTAGATTCAAGAAAATTCTGAACTGCAGATCGTATTAATTAATATTGTTGTACAATATGTTTATATTATCCAATTGTCCTTGTTTTGATTATGGAAACATTATTCGATAGAAAGCTATTTAAAAATTGTTACATTTTATTTTCATCATTCTAACAAAGTATTTTTAATCCTATCTCTATAAATGGACCCGATTGATGAAAACTTTCATGGGACACATTCGATATTATCCCATGTTTCCACAATCATAAACCGTTCTGAAAAGGTTGTAAACGCTGAAATTTCGTTGAATGTTATTATTTACTTCACGGGTAATAAAAACAGTCATAATATACTTTTCTATCGAGCAAAAAATAGTTGAAATTTGCTATGGCATTTTCGCAACAATTTTCATTTTATGAACCGTTTTCATGTTTTTGCAGCCATTGGTATGTTATTATATAGGTTATATGATGTAGAAGAGTGATCGTTCGTATATTCTCATTATTGTTCATTTCCACAGAATCCGCTTTCTCTAATACTGGAAAATATTTGAAACTGCAGTTTAATTTTCTGTAGTGTCATCCAGACTTTAATGTAGATAACGAATACTAGAGAGTACATTTCCTATACCAGCTATTTTCATGTGTTTAATGTTTTCTTCATAATTGGTGGACAAATGGATGATTGTTTTCATTCTTGAGTAGCATTTTTCTTGCGCTTAATTTAATGTCCCACTGGGTACGGTTTGTCAATTGATATTCTCAGTTGAAAATAGCCGATTAATAGTCTCAAATTTTTCCTTTGATATATCATAATTTGATATAATTTGTTTTCTGGATTGCTCAAATTTACTTGATAACAGAAGTTATTTTGTATAAAATAAAGGCGCGGTTTATATATATATATATATATATATATATATATATATATATATATATATATATATATATATATATATATATATATATATATATATAATTTGAATTATTGTTACCTAGTCTTCTATATGTTTATCTTTGAAGTGATTGGGTTTCTAGGTTAAGTAGTAAAATTAATTTATTCTATATAAATGAACGTTTCCGCGTATTTGCCTTCTTCAGTGTATAACAAACCATTGACATCTAAAAACAAAAGAAACATTAGTAATAGTTAAAATATATCTAGTTAACATCTCACTAAGCGTCTATATAGTTTCCTCAGTTTGGTCTAGTCAATACTGTCATTTATGTCATCGTTTCGTTCTGTAGTGTGGTTCTGTGTCTCTTGTGTTCTTCTTCTGTCTTGTGGTCTCTTGAGTAGTGGCGTGTATATATGACTAAGATGTTTTGTGTTTAACTTGTAATTTACCGTCTTTCCATCTTTTATTTGTATATGGATCATTTCTAATATTTCTCGTCGTTTTTGTTGGGGTTCGATTCCTAAAATTGTTGTGTCCTTGTAATTAAACTCGTGTTTTTCTGTACTTTTATGTTTGCTGAGTGCTGTGGATGCGTTTTTGTGTATTGATTTGCATTCAGTCTGTCTTGTAGTCTTTGTGAAGTTTGGCCTATGTGTTGCTTGTCACAATCTTTGTAGGGTATACTATTTACTACTTCTGATTTTTTGGATTTTGGTGTTTGTGCTTTTAATTTACTAAAAATGTTTGATATCTGGTTATGTGATTTATGTACGATCTCACGGTTATACGGTTTTATTATGTTGTTTATTTTTTGTGACAGTCCTTGTATAAATGGTATTGGTATTCGTTTTGTGGTGATTGTGGTTGGTTCTTTCGTCTTTTCTGTGACGTATAGTCGGTGTGTCCTCTGTTTTATGAGTTTTTGTATCGTTGCTTTAGGGTAGTGATTCTCAGTTAAAAGTTCAAACACTATTGGTGTGTTAGTTTCAACGCTCTGTCTATATATCCTGTGGCTGAGCTCTTCTTTTGTGATTGGTGGTGATTGGAATTATAATCCATGTGGGATGAATTTTGTTCTTTTCTATACCAATGTATAAGTAGTTCTCCATTCTGTCTTATTATTGTTACGTCTAGGAAATTCAAGCTGTTGTTCTTTTCTTCTTCAAGTGTGAACTGTAGTAATACATGAGCATTATTAAATTCATTCAAAATCTTTCTTATTTCGGTTGGTGTTATTATTAAACAGTCATCCACGTACCGTTTGAAGAATGTTGTTTTGTAAGTCTTCATAACCTCTTCCTCAACTAATTCCACCACCAGTTCCGCGATTGTGCTCGATATTGGGGTACTCATGGCTACACCTTTAATTTGTTTGTAAAAGTTTTCTTGAAATTGAAAATAGCTATTATTTATTATATATTTTAGTGTTTCAATGAACTTATCTTTTGGTATCAATATATGATATGATAATTATTTCCCAATTCTTTTTAATTGCTGTTTCTATTAATTCAGTGGGAATATTTGTGTATAATGACACTACATCTAGTGAATATAATCGATGGTTGCTTTCCATCTTTACCTTTTTTAGAGATTCCTTCAAATGAAAAGAGTTATTTACATAAAATGAATTATTATTTATGGCATTTGATAAGACGTTACTCATGTATTTGGATAATCTATATAATGGAGACTGGATGCATGAAAGTCTTATACGTCTTTCTTTATTTATATAGAATAAATAAATTTTACTACCTAACCCAATCACTTCAAAGATAAACATATATTTATATATATACATATATATATATATATATATATATATATATATATATATATATGTATATATATATATATATATATATATATATATATATATATATATATATATACATAAGTATATATATATATATATATATATATATATATATATATATATATATATATATATATATATATATATATAATCTCTTGATAATTATTAGCAATAACAGGCTTGTTGAATCTCAAAAAACTCGATTTTATTAAAAAGTTGACGTTTCGCCACGACATTCGTGGCTTTATCAAAACTTTTGAAAAAATTGAAATTTCTTTGACATTTATTGATTTGAAAAAATTTGAATAGAAAAATACTACTATGTTTCACTAAAATTATCGCTAATACTTATCCAGAGATTAGAAATAGTTCGCAGGCAACAACAATTCGAATGAATATATATATATATATATATATATATATATATATATATATATATTATATATATATATGCATATATATATATATATATATATATATATATATATATATATATATATATATATATATATATATATATATATATATATATATATATATATATATATATATATATATATATATATATATATATATATATATATATATATATATATATTATTCTTCTCATCGCTACTTGTAAATCAATTACTAACCAAATTATTGATGGCACCAGTTTGAAATTTTATTTACATGATCTTATATCCTTGTGTAAATATAATTCATGGTAGATCTGAATTTGTCAGTGCTGCAATCAGACAAATTTCAGGCATCATAATTTATCAGTTGTTCAAACCTTAGGCCGGTCCTCATTCAACAATCTCGGAGAAACAATGAACCCTCATTGCTTTACGGACAGATTTCGAGAACCTATCCAGATGCGGAAAATCATTTACAGCTAACCTTCTCTCGTAGGGGGCTTCAAAAACAACATCGTCGCGACGCGCTACGAAAAACACAGAGCAGCGGACACAAGATGACGGATAAGTGCTTTAGGATTCTGTTCTGTTATCTTCGAGTGTTTCCTCGGAGTGCGTTTGAAGAGCTTTTGGTCCCTGACCCTCTATTTTAGGAACGATTTTCATTTGGCCATTCGAACATTCGTTCTTATTCGGGTATTCACCTGGAAGTTCTGGTGGTGTTTAGATGTGAACACAAGTGATAGATTATTGGGACTTTATTTATAATTTCAGGTTACAGGAAATGTTCTCGCACTAATAACTGAATGACTAGAGGCCTCGGTAGACCAGGCGGTATGGTTTACCGCTTGTAAACCGAGGATTGTGGGTTCGAGTACCACCTTGCTCTTGGGTGTTGTATATGTCCGTAATTTAGTGGTTATAGTTTTAAGAGGAATTGTTGGGTAATGTGCATCGTTCACAAGCCCATTGGCCGTTCGGAACCGGCGTTAAACTGTAGGTCCCTCGAGTTTAAAAAAAAAAAACTGAATGACTCATCTGAAAAACTAATATTAACAGCCAAATAAAGCATAGGGAGGGTTTCATAATAACACCGAAAAAAATAAGCATGACACGAAATATTCAAAATATGTTTGTTCTGAAAATATTTTCGTAGGAACTTTGACAAAATGTTTTCAATATTCGCGGTTTTTCGGTGCGTTATATACGTATTTTATATATATATATATATATATATATATATATATATATATATATATATATATATATATATATATATAACGCTTCAAAAATGTTTAAGAGTGAAATCATGTCTTCAAAACAAACATATTTCGAATATTGTGTATCGGGCTGGCTTACCTACTTTCTTCGGTGTTTCCCTTGTTAGAGCAAATCTGTGCTTTATGTACTTGTTAATATTAGTCTTGCATATATATATATATATATATATATATATATATATATATATATATATATATATCTATTTGTTAAGGTATCTTTCGGAATAATGTACATACATAAACAACAAACAACTTGGGGCTTGCTTTCGAGTACCAATTATCAATCTGTTTAGTGCACTAATAGAACTGATCCTGTTAATCAAGTCTCAGCTGTCCTGCAGACTTGGCTAATAGAAATAGTTCTAATAATGGACTAGGCAGATTGACGACACGTACCAAAATTATACCTTTTCCAAGTCCAACGTCTATATTTCACAAAGCCTGAACCCGGTTCAACCATTCGATATTGAAGTACCTTGTGTTACAGTGTAATATTTTCATTATAAAAATAGTAACACAATTGAAGTTGTTTTAGTTTGTTTATTCTTATATAATCAGTGGTGTAAATACTATTGTCCTTTTGTTCATTTCGTATAGGTTTCATCTTCATCATCCGTATACGTTTCAAACACGTGATAGACTAAATTTTGTATTTCATTTATCAGGCAACAATCAAAATTGCTGTTATCGAAAATCATTGTAGTTGGTATATTTCCAGAATTAACGTAATCAACTTTTAATTGATGAACAAGGCGAATTATTCAGTAATTGATAATAAGTGTACAAATTCCAAAAGGTAACTGATTAGTTTTTGACTGACATAACAGAGATGCCTTCATTTGTCCCATTTGAAAAAGTGAAAGGTCGAGGCCAATTTCGTCCTTATCGGACCGTTTGAGTGATACTAACGAATAATCGAAACTTGGATAATGCTAGTCAGCTTTGTGGAATCGACAGTTTTTTGGCAAAGGCGAAACGGGAGGGGGAATTAGCGGAATTCTCAAACCTATAACAAAGTATTCGAAATTCAGCAATTTTTTGTATAAAACTCAGAAAATGTTCCCGATTCTCGATATCTTTGATGTTATTGTGTTAAATCAACCAATTATACTTCACATAACTGTTTATAATTCATTAATTTGTTCAATTTTTTTTCAGGTTAGTACGATGCAGTCATGATATGCCTGGTGAGAAACTCAATCTTATGATTTAAAATGTATTGCTCTGAAGTTTTCTCAATTTTCAGCTCTACTTTGTAAGGTGATATTTAATACTTCTGATTGGTACTAATAAAAAATTTTGCCGATATGAAACTCTTCAATCAGCACGGAAATTGAGGATTTCAGCCATTGATTATAATTCGCGTGATTAAACTAACGGTCTTCGATCTTCATGTTAATCAATCACGGCTACTGGATTCAGTGTTTTCAAACGATTAAAAAGCGTAAAATTAATCTAATTAAGTTAATGAAAATTTATTCCACCGTGCTACGTTCATAGAGAGTTGTTTGAAGAGATGGAGACTGGCTCTTGTAACTGCACTGTTCTATGGAATAGTTTTCATTAGTCGCAAACATCCATGTTGGTTTTATCGTTATAGCCCTGGTTTTCCAATCTCTAAATCCTTTCATGAGATTAACTCTTTGATATTCTCTTAATTTTCTCTAACTGGAATAATGGCATAATGCAGAAATGTCAGAATGAATTATTCAGCCATGGTAATTATTGTTTATTCATCTTTTTTCTTTGCTAGATAATTTTCAGTACTTCTCTAGTCACATTGGGGCGACAACCAATCCAAATCATGAAATATAATATTCATGAAATTTAGAAAAAAATTTGCCAATTACAAATTATTTACTTCCTAAGCTTGATTATTCGGGAAAAAGAAATCAGGAGCTGTTTGTTCATTGAAGTCATTTTTGTTACTACTAACGTGTATATTCCGAAATACAAAAATATTCAGATATTAAAACAATGGTTTATGAAAACAATTTACACATAAAATATGTTTCTCCGTTATATCGAAGTATCTACTTCTGAAAAAGAAATTTCGAAAGAAGAATATAACGTAAATTGAAAATAAAAGCGAGAATCATTCATTTGACTGGTATCATATACATTCAATATTAACTTCAATGTTATATAAAAGGAGTAGAGAATTTAAATGAACTATTGGAAAGTCCTAAAAATCAACAATTTGTTGAATACTTACAGCTTATTGCATGAACAAAAGAACTGAAACCATATTAGAATCATTATTTCCGATACCGTAAAACCTGCCAACTTTGCCCACCAAAATCAGAATTTTTCAATATATCTTTTTTAATGAAATGCTAAAACACATTCTAGATGAATATGGAGAACAACCTAAATGAAGGAAATGATTGTTAATCATCACTTTATTTATAGCATTTTCCATCTACTAGGAAAAAAAATTAATTAGGGGTGGGCAAAGTTACCTGCCAATCTTATAACTTTACCCGGCTGGTAGGATTCCCTCTTGGAGACAATTTGGCAAACGTTAATCAAACTTTGCCCACCAATTAAGTTCATAAAAAGGTTTGGCATGAAGCAGACGTTGGAATTAAATTAAAAAAACAACATGTTAGAAAGTATTTTTATTTAACAGAGGTAAATATATCAAAATCTTCCATTTTGTCGTCAAAATGGCAACAAAAACTTAACTTCTTCAAACTAAATATTATAAAAAAATAAGGGTTTTTTTCTTAGTAATCTATCAGGTAGTTAATATAATCATATAGATACAATAAGATGTCATATTTCAGTCTTTAAAATAATACAAATCCTCAAAGTTAAAAAAGGAACATCAACAAAAATCAAAATAAATTATATGGTTGGAGGTTTTCGTTAAAAAAATAGTAGCCTCCTGCTTTCAGTAGGGGCAAATGTCACGTCTGAAATGCCATTAATATCTGAAAATTTGAAACCTTTTCCATCCTTTCTAAGGAATTTCACAGTAAAATTGTTATCAATCTGAGAGACTTCCAAAATTGTTCCTATAAAGTGCCTTATAGAGTTTTTTGTAGGAAATTGCACCACTATATATGTCCCAGGATCTATTACTGTACCATAAAGTCATGATTTGCATTAAATCATGCAAATTATATAAGGAATTTAAAATTTTTTTTGACCTAAAATGTCTGGCAACATTGCCCATATACTTTTGTTTACTAATACAATACCTTGGGTAGTGTAACCTAAAAACGATTACTGCATTGTGAGAATCACATATCAGCCTTCCCGCAATCTTAATTTCATTATCATAAATTTAATAGACATTGAGCACTGATGCTTAGCTTTTCACCCTAAAAATACTAAAATTCATACAAAATTTCCTTACCTGTTTATTCATAGCAACCCACCTACCAAGCGTTTTGGACAATAATAACGGGAAACAAGAACCTCGCTCGGCATAACGGCCAAGCGGTGTTGTTTCACAACGTTGCCAAATTTAAAATTTTCCATGTTTTCATAACGCCTACAGTGGGCAAAGTTGGAGCCCTTGGGCAAAGTTGGCAGGTTTTACGGTATTGTTTTTTCCTGGTATCTGATGATCTTTAGGCTTCGAACAAGAGAATCATTTCATGCAATAATGATTGAAAGTATAGCGAAGCGCGGTTTATCCATATTTACCGTATGAGCGGACAAAGCAATATTCGGTTCGATAGAATGTCATGCCTATCATGAGCTACAGAGATCGAAACACTGTTTTCCCCGAGGCAGTGCGTCGAATTGCCATACACCTAAAATGCATCCGACAGTCGATCAATAGGGTTTGATGTGTGCGGAAAATTTTATGAAGTGATAAAAATTGCCATTAATTGGATTCATGAATTCAATTGTCATCAGTGTCAGTGTTCAATATCAATCTGACTGAAACTCATTATGGTGGAAGGATTTTACTGTTACGTTTTATCATGAAGGTATCGAGAAAGGTTGATTTTGTATCTGTTCTATGTTTATGCGATTTGTGTTCATTTAGCGCATTCTGAAGATAGTCAAATTATTCATTCATTACTTATTACATTTCGAACCAATTTACATCAAGCCCGTGAGAATTAATTCAATTCTAGAGTGTGTTCCTTCTAAGAAGAAAGAGACGTGAGCAGCAGAGAGAACTCCATCACTAAGATATTATTTTTCGCGAGAAATGCATCACGTTTAACGGATAGAATTATATTTTGAGAAATCACGCTTAAATAGCGAACCTAATTTTAAAAAAAAATTATTTTTTTTATCAAAAGAAAATGTGCGAGGTGCATCGTGGTTGAAGAAAAAAAGTTAAACCAACGAAGGAACGTACCTCAACATCAACATAATCCACGTACCAAATTTCAACACTTTATTTTGAGAAAAATTCGCAAAAAGTGCATAGCGGACTGATGGCAGATCGAGATGCAATTCGAACGGAATAGTCACCACGAAATGCAGCGCGGTTGAGAAAAACAGTTTTATCGTATCATTGAAGATTATGACATTTTTATACTGAATCTTTATTAATAATTATTAAGATCATAAACGCATCAAAACCTACATAAAACCTTAGTTACTCATAATAGATTAGTTACCATAATATAATACGTTAGTTACGAAAGCATAATACGTTAGATACCAAATAATATTAGAACTAGTTTTGATGAACATATAAAACAATATTTTGACAGTTTTCAATCTTGATGGATACACCTTTGCCGATAGCGTCTGCTTGTCCTCTAAAACGTCATCTTCCGTGTAGTGGTCATCTTCGCTAATTCATTAGTTCGTTAGGCTCCTCCAATTCCAATTAAAAAAGCAACTTTCATCATTAAAAACTCATCTGGGACAAAAAACAAAAATTCGTTGACTTGTCCTCTTGTAAATACTTTTGACTTTTTTGCAGTATATCCAACATTTTTCTTCTTGATGAAACGTATTAAAGCGCCGTATTTATCGTTTTCCACACATTCCTTAAGTTCTAACATGGAATATTTCGGCCATAAGGATGAGGCAGAATATTTCTCAGAGAATTTTGCAAAATACACCAGCAACACCGTTTCTTCTGCACCTTGAATATGTTCTTTGTTTCGCCACTCACCAAACTGCCGATATTATTTTTTATAATGGATTTTAGAATTATCCGGAAGCAAGTCCAACCTTATAGTGTTGGCTGCAGCTAATATATCGTCAGGAATATAAAAATCTTGCATGGTTTTAATGACTTTTTGAAATGCCGAAATGAAATGACATAAAATCTTGTTGCTTTTATTTTCACATCGCCGTTGTCAATGATACGATAAAGCTTTGAATGTAACTCGATCCGTCTCGGACATTTCTAGGTGACTCGGCTGTCGCCTCGTCACCTAGCAATGTCCTCGACTATTATAAATCGCATAATAATCTCGTTATATTAATAGCTATAAACAAAAAAAGGATTTTAAGTCAACATAAACTCAGTGTACCTACGAAACTTCAACCCTCTAAATCAATCTGCAGAAGCTGTAGAGTTTAGCAATTTTCGGCTAGCAGTTGTATGTCATCTCTCTGGGTCTCCACTGCATTATTTTCTTGGTCCATTTCACGTCATCTCGGGCAACATGACCTGCCTATCTCCACCTCGATCTTGCAATCCGTTCAATGATATCCGATACTTTAGTGCGTTTGCGAATTTCCGTTTTCCGTACTTTATCTCTCTATCTCTCTCTTTATCTATATAGACTGATACCCAACATCGCTCGCTCCATTGCTCTCTGGCAAATTTTCAGACGACTTTTGCTGTTGAGCGTGAGAGTGGTGGTCTATAGTCCATAAGTTGCCACGGGGAGAATGCACGCATCGTACACTTTTCTCTTGAGACAGATTGGGACTTTTTACGGTCTCTAAGAATATGGTTTAATTTTCCAAAGGATGTCCAAGTCAAGCCGATTCGCCTTGTGACTTCCGTCGTTTGGATGTCCCTGCCCAATTTGATATTAAGTCCCAGATAGATGTACCGCACGGTTTCCAAGTGGCGGTTATCTAATGTTATTTCAAATCAAATCAAACTGTTTATTTTGCCAAAATACTGACATTACTTCAAAACAATTGTAATTACAATTTAACTTTATAACTATTTGACAAAAATGGACTTCCTCGCGATTATAAAATACCGATAACATTTGTCCCACATAAAAGTAAGGCAAATGGGAGAAAGCCCAAAAAAAAATTAACATTTAAACTTAGGCGGTTATCCAGGAGTACAGGGGTTCATCTAGCCCGCTAATGGAGTGAGGGGTAACAGCCGTAAACAAACCGTTCGGGGAAGGAACGGTTATTTGCACATTTTCATGAGAGAGGATTTTGGTCTTCTGGAAGTTCATCTGCAGACCAACATATTCTGACGCTTGCTTAAGTTCGTTTATCATTTCTTCCTTGATGTTAACGTGGAACATTGCATTTTTGTAAATATGTTCAATTAAGTCCGAGTATCTAGAATCGATTCTTGCCCTGTTCATGGCATCCTGCACTGCCCATATCTCAATAGAGTCGAAGACTTTTTGATAGTCAACAAATCCATGTGCAGAGGCACGTTATATTCCGTGCATTTCTCTATCAGTGCGCGAAATGCTTGGATATGGTCGACTGTGCTGTACCCTTTCCTGAAACTGGCGTGCTCAATAGGTTGGTAGAAGTCGAATTTTTTTGTCCAGGCGGTTTGTTAGTATCTTCGTCAGCAGTTTGTACAATGTAGTTAGGAAACTGATTGGACGGTAATTTTCGACATTCGTATAGGGTCACCTTTTTTAAATAGAAGTATTACCTCGGCATTTTGCCACATTTTTGGGATCTTGCCCTCTTCGAGACATCTGTTCAGCAATATAAGCATTGCTTTTTCCAATGTTTCTGATCCAGCTTTTAGCATTTCGCTCGTTACGCGGTCCTCTCCAGGTGTTTCACAGTTTTTCACCGAATTTAGCGCTGCTCTGAGCTCAGAGAGATCTATTTCGGGAATTTCTTCTGAGCCCACGTTCAAGATGGTCGGTTTTTGTTCTGTTTGGTTTGGCTGCGGGACTGATTGGCTATACAGGGTCTGGTAGAACTTCTGTATCACAGTCACTATATCTGTTTTATCTGTCACTATTTCTCCTTGATCGTTCTTCATCTTATGAAAGACCATCTTTCCTTTGGCTCTCTTTGAGCGTAGTACTTTCATGTTTGAATTATCTTCGATGGCATCAAAAATCTGTTGTGTGTTGAACGCCCGTATATCCCTACGTATCGCTGTTTTCACTTGCTTGTTCAATAATTTATATTCTGGTACGTCCCTGTGTGTGTTCCGACGATCCTTTATTAGCTGTGCTGTGTTGGCACTGAGTTTGTCGCTTTTCTTTGTTTTAATAGCGCAAACTTTTTTTTGTGGCTTCTCTGATCGTGTTGGTAATTTTGGTGTTCAGTTGGTCTATGTTTAGCTGTTTAAGAGCCACAACTGGTTGGAGCTTCCTCTCTATTTGCTTATTGTGTTCTTCTTTCTTTTCTGTCAACTCTTTTATAGATGGTTTTATCGTTTTTGTAATCAACTTCTTTCGTTCGAGAAGAGTGTTGAAACGGTTCAGGACAGATATGTCCGAGCATATTTTCCTGTCCGAAGCCAGTATATAGTCTATTTTATTACACGTAATACCATCTGGACTCTTTCACGTCCATTTTCATGTAGGTGGTTTCTTGAAGAAGGTGTTCAAGCAGTAGACATTTTCTTTGCACAAAAAATCCACCATGTTTTGACCCCTGGTGTTTCGTCTTCCTAAACCGAAGTGGCCTATATTTGGCGGATCGGTAGCCTCTTTGGGTCCGATCTTTGCGTTGAAGTCTCCAGTTATGATGGTATATTTGGATTTTTCTGCGTCTTTAGCTGTTGTTAGGTCTTCATAGAACTGCTCGCTTTCATCGTCCGATGATGCACTGGTAGGAACATATCCCTGTATTATTTGAATTTTGTACCTGCTGTTCAGTTTGAGTACGACATATAAATATATATACATATATATATATATATATATATATATATATATATATATATATATATATATATATATATATATATATATATATATATATATATATATATATATATATATATATATATATATATATATATATATATATATATATATATATATACAATGAATAAAGTATAAACTTTAAAATAAAAAACACTTGCCCATAAATATCGACGGCGTAATCTCACTTATTCCTATTCATTGCTAAGGAAGAATGATTTCTGGAAGCTTCAATTTTTTTTAAATAGATGAGGTATTTTTTATTTATACAGTGAATTTTTATTAAATCTTTTATGTCCTACTATTATTTCTAATGAAATATCGAGTCTGGCTTATACTGAATGTTCCACTTCAATACAATATTTTTACAGCACTATGGAACAGGTGAAATTTGTTTTTAATATACACTCAAAATTAATGAAAATTAGTTGGTGCTGCATTATTAAGGTGTTTATAATGAAATCTATCATATATCTTATTATTTACCTAAGGAATATATACTTGAGAACCGCAATTTGCCTATTATCATTACTTGCAAAACTGATAGGCCTTCCTCTAGAACAGAGGTTCCCTAATGTTGATCAGCGGAACCTTCGGATTCCGTGGATGGGTCACCGATAATGACAACGCAACACAAGCATCATTCCTGACGCTGGAAAACCACACACTTTCGCAGAGAATTTAGTTAAACCTTGTATGCTAGAAACTGTCAATTTTGAGAGGCTTCGGTAGCCCAGCGGAACGGTGTATCGGTTGTAAACCGAGGATTGTGGGTTCGAGTCCCACCTTGCTCTTGGGTTATGTATGTTCCATGAAATTAAGAGGTTCAAAATATGATAAAGTGTTGGGTAATGACTTAGTTTCAAGCCCATTGGTCATTCGGAACCAGCGTTAAACTGTAGGTTCCTAGAGATAAAAAAAAAACTGTCAGTGTTTTGCGTATTTTGAGGAAGCATAGTGCAGAAAATTGCAGTGATCTTATGTTCAAACATTTCTCAACAAGAAAGTGAGATATCTTTCGAGAGGAAAAGTTTCAAAAAGATTATTTGAATTGCGACAAGCTTAAAGTATGTCAACAAGAGAGTGTACGAGGTCTTAGAAATGAATAGTCATGATAGGGATCAGCCAAAAAAATAATTGTCATTCAGGATTTTATGGCTTCCATAAATTGGAAACCGCTGCTTAGAGTAAACAAGATGGAAACTTCATATTTATTTAAAAATTAGGAGGAATTGATATGAAATTTGCGTATTTATTCAAATATGTGAAACTTGAGGTACTTACCTATACTGCTTAGATTGGTAAACATTCTACAAACTCAAATATTCACTTTGGTTTGATTTACAATTCTTTGATGATTACATCTGAAGAATTTCCCATAGCGTTTTTTTGAAAACCTGTATATCTAATCTTTACTCAATTATCAATATGCAGCCGTTAACTCCGGATGCTCAAATGATCGCCCTTAGTCTAGTTTCCTGATAAATCAAACTAGAATTCACATATATACAACTACCTTTGGAACTGTCCATAAAGTAAAGTTTAGTTGCTCACTGGACAATATCAATGCGGTAATAATCGGTGATAATTGACTGAAGACCATTTCCCAACCTGGAATTTTGGTTGAGAATATTTGTGCGTAAGAATAAATTAATTGATTATCATAGAAATGGAAAAAACCTTCCATGGTGTAGGTGTCATATCATGATGTTTACTTAATTAAATGGCACATAAGCCTGGCGAATAGCTGTTTGACAACTACGAAGATAATGTTGTAAATTGTAGGAGTAACCATGTAGTTAATGAACAGTGAATTAAGTATGTATATAAAACTTATCCCATCTGCGCGGATATCATAGCGGAAAATACCTAGTAACAAAGTAGCAGAAAGTCGTATATGTTCCGGCTCCCTTTGACGACGCTGCTGCCTCTGGGCAATATTTGGTTTATGACAACATTCATTAACAGTTAGTGATTAACTTCCGACAAGCTTTACCGCGAAATCCGGCCTCTAGTTTTCTGTAAATAGGAGGAGCGGAACTAATTAAGCGAGTAGTAAAAGCAATACGGCTTGGCTTCTGAGTATGACACGTTGCCGAAGACTGTCATAAAGTACGTAGGTAAAGCTGGCTGAAAATGGACAAAAACGTGAGCCTCGCTTGGAAGGCTTGGAATCAAAGGGATATTTTAAAATCTTTCTTAGTTCGGAAAATGGATGTTGAAAATTTAATGTTCAAACTTCGGCGCCATTGCTTTTTTTCACCTCTTGATATTACTCAAACTTAATGATTCTATCCGGATAAAAAAAAACTTTCTTATCCAATACTACAATATAAATGGATATCGATGGTTTCCATAGTTTGCACTTTGAAAATTAACAGCTCGGTTGTATGACCAATAATGGCGTTGCTTGATTCATGTCATTCATGATTTTAGAAAATCATGTCTCAGAATGAATATATCTGGCTAGCTGAAATTTTAATCAGAATGAATCTGCGGACTCAATATGTCTTCAAATCGAATTTCTGCTGAATTTTTCACGAGACGACTTCCTGAACCATATAATTGGAGATGTTATATATATATATATATATATATATATATATATATATATATATATATATATATATATATAATTGGAGAGTTATAGATGGTTGGCTCAGGTTTACCTGTTACATTTTCATGTTACACGCTAACATCGTCCGATATTCCCCATGGAAGCGACCTAGGGCTTTTTTTTAATATACAATTATTTGTCTCAATGCAATATATTATTTCCTTTTCTTCCTGGTGATGATTTCGAATTATGTTGTTTTTCATTATAGAAAGATTTGCATGGAATAAATAATCTTTGAAAATATGCAGAAAAAATGAAAACCTTAGGCTGCTTATCTTGCAGTTTTCGGAGATTCAGGTATCAGCTTTGAAATTTCGAATGGCACTATGAGGCATGTAATAGATATATTGTATGAAAGCCCTGCTAACATTGAGTCTGAAATCAAATAATCTTTTTTTCAAGATTCATTAATTTATTTATTATAAGATATTTCGTAGATAGGCTCTATATGTGCCATGAACAACTGGGTGCGTATGTATCATGATCAATTCTCGATTTCAAAATAAACAATTTTAAAATATAAAATTCGAAAAAATAATTCGTGCAAACGAATCGTAAGGTTTTATTTTTGAAGTGAAAACTTCTTTTGGCGCACCGTACACACTTTTTTCGTAGGCTGAACCGTCACTCTATGAGGTGAAAGGCTGATCTTGAGTAGAGATTTCAATATCGATTTTTCACAAGAAACATTAAAGCCTTTGATTGATTTTTTAAAGATCACATTGGATATAAATATGTCAAATAATAAAAATGAAAGTTCAGCAGAATTCGGAATGACAATTGATGGAGTTTTTTCTAGATATATAAGTACAATTCAATGGAAAGTATTTATTTCTTATTTTATTCATCACAAACGCATTGTATTTTTTGTAGAATATGATAACAAAAATGAATAATTCGATTTATATAGAATTTAATAAATAATAATATTAATTTCTGACTTGTTTCTTATTTATTCTACTAATATGATCCATAATAGCAGTACATAATACATAATATTACTTACTATATATATTGATTGCTATTGCCAATAAAGTTTTCACTTCTGCCGTGCGGTCTTGAAAACACACTCTTTTTTCAAGAGTTCAGTTTCTAAAGAGCATTCATATGGTGTATACCGTGCCCTTTAGTGCCATTTGAAATATCGAAGTTGAAACCTAGATCTACGAAAGTAACTACAGAACAAGTGATAATATATATATATATATATATTTATATATATATATATATATATATATATATATATATATATATATATATATATATATATATATATATATCAATGTCATCCCCCCCCCTCAAATTAAAAATCGACCTCGAAACCGACCTGTTTTTCGAAATTTCAAAAACTTCATATAAAACAAAATATTAATGTAGAAAGTTTTATCTGAGACACCTGGTATTATATTCTTGAAGGAATATATATATATATATATATATATATATATATATATATATATATATATATATATATATATATATATATATATATATATATATATATATATTTATTTCACTCTTCTTTATAAATCGTAAATCGAATATAATTCCGGCAAGTTAGTTTTGTGCAACACTGCGGCCAAAAAAGGTATATTAATACGAATTTTCGGGCGGTTTTCCTATTGAAAATGTGAATTAATGGCCTCACGTCGTTCTCCAAGAGAAGATACACGGGTCCCTGCTCGATCATCAAGCGAATAATTTAGTCGTGCTGTCTGTTAGCTGGCCCGTTGCCAGACAGCTACGGAGACTGAGAGCCACACACGGCCCGCCGCCTTCCCCAAAGGCACATCCCTAACTCACACATCCGGCCCGAGAAGGGTTCCAGCCAATTTGGGGCGCGAGCAGTCCTTTACTTTACACCACTACGATAACGATGATGAAGTAACCACCTGATCTTCTGACTTCTTCATTCGTGCATTCCGGTGTTAATCCTGCTTGCTAATTCAGGACATATAACTTTTAAAATTATCTAACTTTACGTAAGCCAGTCTGACGTAGCGGATTGTATGATTCAATGCAACGCAAACTGAAGATGATGCATCAAAATAAATTGAGGAGGATGATACTTGGTGAAAATTAATAAACATCGAAAATATATAATGAATTTTCACTAGTTTAGTTCAATATGTGTAACAAATTTCGGTATAAAGAGTAACTCTGTTATCTACTATAGGTACATTAAAGTGCTGAAAATTTAAAACATATCCCATTTATTAAGAAGTTTGCATATAATTCATAATTCATATATTGAAATATATGAATCACTGAAAGTTTTTAGCAATTCGCGTTCTGGCAACTAATCCCGGTCACCCCACTTAGTGTTTCGGGCCTGTTCTAACGATCTAAGATATTTCGAATAATACAGTGTTGCTCTTTCCATCAAAAATTAGCTTCATCTTCAATATATGTCAAATGACAAACCAGGTATATTATTTTTGGATTTTTGCTCTATACTATCAGAGTTTGCAGAGAAACTAATTTTATATTATAAAGGTTCCTTCAAGGTACGACTATTCTTATCATATATTATTTGAAAAACGGAAATTCATTTTAGTCTGCTTTGAAATGATATGTCATGTTCCTATATCTAAAACTAATGCTTTTCGAGAAAACATTAGTTTTTATTAAAACTTCGATAGATCGGCATTATTTCCTGTGCACAGATTTCATTGCTCAATTTAATTCAAAATTCAGTTCAGTTGAGCACTCTTCTTCTTCTTGTGGTGCCGTACCTGGTTTCGGGCGTAGGCGACCTCTCTACAACTATTCGTGCTGTGCGTGATACAGCAATACACGAATAGAAGGGATCTACAGTTTTACGACGGTTCCGAACGTCTTTACAGAGAGGCTTTACTTTGCAGATTGATGGTTTGCCATTGCCTTCCGAGAGGTGGCTCCGCATAAATTCGTTGGTTCGGGATTCGATCCATCGACCTTCTGTTCAGTAGCCCAACGCACTGGCCACTGAACTACGGACCCACTATAGTTGGGGAAACCATTAAATGAATTTTTATGTTTCTCAAACAAACAAAAATGAATGAACAGCGTCACTAAGGACGTATTTTATTCTGATCAAATCCTAGAAAATAAACTATTGCATTATATCGACAGCACAACATTCAGGAGACAACCTTGGACACGGAGCTCTGCCTCTCAGGCCTTTTATTTCTTTTTCGAGTTATATATGTGGTATGGCATTAAGGTATAAAGAAAGTGTAGTGAATTAGACAAAATCGTTCCTCTTCCATATCCTGCTGTTGAGTTGTTAATCATTGACTTGATAATAATTTTGCAAAGATAGTTGCAGTAAAGTCAATATATTGATTCTCCGCATTCTTTTTCTTCTAATGAAACTGATTTATACTCAACTAAACCAAATTCATATTGAACGTCGGTGTTCACGCTTATGACGCCAAAAAACACAGGATATGATGTAGGTATATCATAAAATGGCTGTGATTATTTTTCACTGGAGCTTTAACATGTTTACAAGTTGGTTTAAAAAATTTTTAAGTTCTCAGTGAATATTAATTAGAGATATTCGTTTACCATTGTTGAGATGATATTTTCATGAAATGGCCCCAATTATTTCACATCGAAGGTTAAACATGCTTTTCAACATGAAGCACGAAGTAATTTGAAAGTTTATTTCAAAATATTTGAAATTCTCTGTAAAAACTATTAAGAATGACTTCCATCTTATCATTACCTTTATATTTTTGGTAGCATCATCACAGATTTGGCTTCATTAGCTGACAAACGATTTTCTGATACAGTTTCCGTGTACATGAGTTTCTTGTTACCGACTACATAGATAGATATGTATCTTTGTCGATATGTTACTTCGCGGGTTATAACTTTCTACAAGCTGCGTCGTCAGCTTTGTCAGCTTGCGTGCTGCTTTCGTCAAAGGAAATGTGTGGCGTGAATATTTCTTTCGGAGCGGTTAATTTCGTTCATTAATAAACATGACATTTTTACTACTAATAGAAATTACACGTCGTTCTAGTTGACTCCACAGAATGAAACATTCAGTTATGCGGTAATATAAATTTCTTTGTTTCCATTAGATATTGTTCAGATTTAATTGACCACTTCAACTTATTTTCATCGTATACGGTTGGTTGATGTTCTGTTCAGCCCAGAGACGAACATATGTAATGAATTTAATCAACAGTAAAAACACAAGAGCTTTTTTTTTATCGGATATATTTCTCTGTGTAACGAAACAGTTTTGCCAATCACAAATTTTACGAGAAAAACTGATATGATAAAATCGCGACACCGAAGGTGGAGCGATTTTATCTAATGTCAGTTTTTCGAGTAAATTTGTGATTGGCAAAACTTTGAGTTGAAGAGAAATTTATCTGATAGAAGAAAAGCTCGAGTGTTTTTTGGCAAGATAAATTAACGACAGAATATATGCTCAGTCGAAACTTCACCAAAACGACTCATCTTTAAGTTTTTTATATCAACAAAGTTAAATAATCACCACTGACAGAATAAATATTAAAGTGACATCCATGGCTAATAGATGTAGTCTAGTTATGAGGAACAGGCGTTTTTATCGGTGATAAAAAAGGATGCACCTTTTTTATCGCTGTCAAACTGACAAAAATGTCATCGTTAAATAGCACATTTTATATAGGAGTTAATTTATCGATAATAATAATAAAATAAACCGGACATCCTACTGCGTAGCACTAGGAATGATAAAACCCCTCGGCGCATGTGCATGTCGTAATGCCTATCTAAAAAACGCTATATTTTTTTATTCTTCGTGGGAAAAAATTGGGAGAAAACCTTATGAAATCATATGTGTTTTATCGATATCCGTTGGAATTTTTAAAATCGGACCAGATACCAACTTTTTGTCGTGAGACTATAACCCCTTTAGCTTCGCCTCGGGGTAATAATATATATATATATATATATATATATATATATATATATATATATATATATATATATATATATATATATACTATATAAATATAATGTGTATTTGTGCGTGTGAGTGTTCGCGTGTGTGTGTGAGAGAGAGAGAGAGGGTCATCTTCAAATCATCGCATACATGCGATCAACTCTTATTGAATCGTACTTTATTTTCTAAATTAATTTACATTGAAAATCTCTTGAATAACTCATTCTTTACTGGGATCTGCAGGTTTCGAGACTGATAATTAATAAAGGTTATCAATTCATGTAAACTATACATGCTCACGATTGTCAATTTCATATATCATAAAAAGTGAACAACGAAAATTCATCAATAATTGAAAATTATCATAAAATCCTTCCAGGGAGATGGTTATATGTATTCCGCAACGCAAAATCCTGATTCACAACGCAACAGTGAATTAAGGAAAATGTCGAGACCCCCGACTCAAGATCTGCATACATCGGTTTTCATCTTATTAGATCTCTTTGGTGCACCATACTTGACACGGAGTTAATTGACATATTTCTTTTAGTTTGCCAATATAAATCGCGGCCGAACTACTATATAGATAACAATCCATAGTGCCCGACGCCAAAGATATTAGGAACCAACAATTCACTATTTAGACGTAAAATGTAGAATCCCGTCGAGAGAACAAATACTTCCTGACATGAAGATGTCTACTCTACGATAGTGGTGTATGGTTAAATAAAATACTCTAATTTGAAACTATGCTATGAAAAAAAATTATTACTTCAAGTCGACGCATACTTATTATCAGCATAAAAATTTTCATTCCTTAAAATATTCAATTACTTATATGTTATAAATTCAACTACAAATTGGTACAAATATATCAAAACTATGGTTAATAACAACAATTTACACGTTCATCAGACAAAATATGCATAATGCACGTTTATGTGAAACTACACTCCAGATGCTGAGAGCAGAATGAATTACATTTCTGTATGTACATTATATATTCATTATTTAATGAGAGATGAATAAACGTAGGTCATGCGTATTTTGTCTAATAAACGTGTAGATTGTTTTTATTAACTATTGTTTTAATATGTTTATTGATTTCATCGAGTATCGGCATTATCAATCCAAAATAGTACGAATATATTTACATATATGAGTGATATATGAATAATAAAAGCTTTTCAGTTGGCTCTCATTGAAGAACTTGTGTTTTTAACTGGGAAACATGGCAATATCTATGTACACCTGCTTGAAATAATTGTTCATTTCACCAATCACCCTGTCTGTTATTTCTTACGGCTGACTTCTGCTTGACTGATGCTCAAATTGCAGGTTGTTCTGCTAACACGTGAAATATTTTAAATACTATTCAATTTCTTTTGAATTTTTGAGAGGGTAGTTATTAACGTTCAACAAATATACATTCGCACTGTGAACGAAAAAGGTCTTTTCTTCTACTCGAAAGACACGTAGTGCTAAAAGTAGCCACACGTTACGTTATACTTGCGCAAGTTTAGAATTTCATGCGTTTCTTTACGTATACTCTTTCGAGTGAACTTGTTTAAACGCAACGTTGCCCGAGTTTTGAAACGGAAAATTTTGATCCGTCTAAAAACTCGCGAAAAATTCTTTCATCAAACTGCAAGTTCAATCGAGTAAGTATAGGTATTGTAACGTATGTGGCTACCATTATTGCATATTGAATTGGGGATATATATTTCACAGGGCAGGTAACCCATTTATTTGTTGCTCAGTTTATTTCAACCATTATTTGGAACTAATAACAAAATTCGTTGTTTTACATTCCGTTGCAAAAGTGTTTTCCGTATTTTCCTCGTGAATGTGTTTCAATGAAGCGGATACGATACCTATTCTAAAATCGGATTTTCGTGCGTAAGCAGTGTCTGGGTAATAAATTTTCGTATATAAGTCCTCAGAGATCATTGCCATTGAAAAATTCGGCGACTCTACGGTTTGTGTCATGGTTTCGCGCCCGTAGACCCTCGCAATCGTAAAATATGGCATCAATAAACAACGGAAACGAAATGAAGTGCACTCTTCGGCGTTGTGCGTTTTTAATGTCGAGCACTGCCAGAACGAAACTGTCAGATGCGAAATACGACCTTTGGACATAGAATTTCCGCTCAATTGTAGGTATCTGAACTATATCTCGGGTTTCGTTGTTCAATCTATGAACCTTTCAATTGATTGGAAATACCGTATGTATTTTCCGTGCATATTAGCTTAGTAGGCCAAGCTACAGAGATTTTTTCATGTAAAAAGTGTTAGAAGAAAACCAGCTCCGCCATTGTGTGTAAAATAGTTCCACATGATATAGTGATATGTTTTTCACACGACTTTATTATTTATGTCTTTGTTATTAACAATTTTATGCAAAAAATCGCAATTTTTTTAGTTTTTTGCTTATAAAATTGAAACTATCTGAGTAATCGTGGTGAATCGAAAAAAATGAGATGTCGGACGACTCGATCAGACCCTTAGTCTAAGGGAAAATTGGAAAAAACCGTCCAAAATGCAGTTTTTTCAAAAGTCCATAACTTGGTTATTTTTTGAGTTGTTGCGTAGATCCTCCTGTTAATATTATTTATCAATATAAACTTTATTTGTGCGAAGAGCAGGAACTGTCCGATGCATAGTTTTTGATCTGTGGCCATTTGATTATGTTACTATGCAATTTTCCAGCAGACCTGAATGCGACAGGTATGGTCCGATTTCAATTTAATAGAAAGATTTTGAAAGTAAAATTCTCATAGTTCAAAACGTTCATCTTGGTTTTCCATGAAAAAGCTGAGAAATATGTTAAAAATAAAGCTGAACATGACTAAAAATGACCGAGCGCGTAAGAGTAGTTGAAGAGTGGGGGAAGAGCAGCAGGCAAGGAGAAGTATGACATTCGAAAACGTCGGCATTTTGAACGTGACAGTAATTTCTAAACGTTGTCAGATAATAATTGTAAACCCCCACTCTTCAACTACTCTCACGCGCTCGGCCGTTTTTTGTCATGTTCAGCTTTATTTTTAACATATTTCTCAGCGTTTTTATGGAAAACCAAGATGAACGTTTTGAACTATGCGAATTCTACTTTCAAAATCTTTTTAATAAATTGAAATCGGACCATACCTGTCGCATTCAGGTCTGCTGGAAAATTGCATAGTAACATAATCAAATGGCCACAGATCAAAAACTATGCATCGGACAGTTCCTGATCTTCGCACAAATGAAGTTCATATCAATAGCTAATACTGGCCGGAGGATATACGCTACAACTCAAAAAATAACCGAGTTATGAACTTTTGAAAAAACTGCATTTTGGCCGGTTTTTTCCAATTTTCCCTTATACTGAGGGTCTGATTGAGTCGTCCGACCTCTCAGTTTTTTCGTCTTTTCATTTTCTACAATAAGTCTATTGACACCATCACGATTAATCTGATAGTTTCAATTTTATAAGCAAAAAACTAAAAAAAACGCGATTTTTTGCATAAAATTGTTAATAACAAAGATATAAATGATAAAGTCGAGTGAAAAACATATCACTATATCATGTGGAACTATTTGACAAACAAAGGCGGAGCTGGTTTTCTTCTAACACTTTTTGCACAAAATGCTCACTATAAATCTCTGTAGCTTGGCCTATAGACGTTTCTGGCGTACCCATAATTCGTATGACTTATTGACGAAACAAAAATGGAGTTGAATCAGTACGTCAAATATAATGTTTAGAAATGACTGGCATCGATGTTGAAAACAGAGAGTGGATGAATATTTTGTGTATATGTAATGCTTTTTTGTGTGGATCTACAGTTAAACATTAAAGTCATAGACGTATACAACACAGAGGAAGAAGTCACGATGGGAATAGAACCCACGAACTCCAGAATAGAAAAATGCATAGAGCGAGCTATACCTCTCGACCACGAAGCCTCCCGTATGTTAGACCGAGAGATACTGGAAGGATTTGTGGAGTCATTTCTTACAGTATGGCGCTTTTAGGGGAGTACATATACGTAATAAATTGAAGGAAAATTATGTTCTTACCGGTGGTGCGCGGGTCGCAATTGCAGAATAATTAATTGAAATTGCTCGAAAATCCGGAGGTGTCAAACAATTTCTTTCACAAAATTTCGAGTTCTCAGTCGTTCACACGAGCTGGAACTTACCACAGCCAAAGAAAAGAAACCAAAACGATCCGTAGTGAGACTCTTGATGAAACTCTTGTAAAAGGCTCCAAAAATAGAGCCGAAACGTCGAGTAAATTAAATCCAACTTGATTAGTCATTTAATATCTGTTATACTACGAAAAATTCCAACAATCTATAATATACAGATACAAAACCAATCCAAATGAATATATATATATATACTAGCTGACCCAGCAAACGTTGTTCTGCCATATAAATTATTTTTATCTATCTATCTTTCTATCTATCTATCTATCTATCTACCTAACTATCTATCTATCATTCTATCTGACACGGCAAACGCTGTTTAAATTATTAAAATGGCTATTAAAAAATATGGGTTGTTAATTGAAGGGTGAAAATTCAGAGTTGTATGTATTTTTTAATGCAAAATCATAAAAAATAAAATAAAAACATTTTGTCGAAAAAATTAATAGAAATGTTTGGGGTGGACCACCCTAATGGGTATGAAAAATATATTACGACCTATTCTCAGACCGACTATTGTTATTTTCGATTGCCATCTTGCAACCCTATTGCGGAGCCGTGGATGAAATAAATGACAAAATGAAATAAAAATCTTGCCAAAACAATGGAAGTTTATAATTAACAGATAAAAAATAGGAGTTAATCGTGGAGGAGTGGAAATGTAGAGTTGTATGTATTTTTGAATGCCGTATCATGAAAAAAAAATAGAACAGAAAATTTTGTCTGAAAAATAATAGAAAAACATTATAAGGACCACCCTCAACATTCAGGGGGATGAAAAATAGATGTCCGATTCGCAGACCTAGCCTATATGCACACAAAATTTCATGATAATCGGTCGAGCCATTGCGAAGGAGTTTGACAAATAAAAAATAGGGGTTGATCGTAGAGGGGTGAAAATTGAGGGTTGTATGTATTTTTGAATACTGTATCATAAAAAAACAGAACAGGAAATTTTGTCTGAAAAATAAAATATAAAATTAAGGGGTGGACCACCCTCAATATTCAGGGTTATGAAAAATAGATGTTGGCCGAATCTCAGATCTACCCGATATGCACACAAAATTGCATGAAAATCGGTGGAGCCATTTCGGAGGAGTTTAACTTCTAACACCTTGACACGAGAATTTTATATATTAGATATACCAATCCAATAAATTTCCGTTAACGTAAATATAGCGCCCAGATATTGAATCGAACAATAAATAATTTATATAAATAATTGTCCCAGTCCAGTGAATACGGGACGGAAAACCCTTTCAATTTCAATCTGGCAGATATAGACACTTTTCCCGATTGTCCCATTCATCGCGTGGGCTACGCCTGCCAATATACCTCGCGTTTCCTTTGTTTTACGAACAAAACCGTTTGGAACTTCTGTTGCATTAACAGCCTGCCATTCTAGTAGAAATATCGCAAGACTGAAATCAGAGGAAACTGAAAAGTAAACATTTCCAGAACGCCGAGACGAGTACTAATTAAACAGTAACAATTCCGGTATTAATAATTTGTATGACACACATAAAAGTTTATGCCTTTGCTGTAGCCATTGGCGTAGAACGAAAGGTACAGAATTACTGTCGGTTCAACTTAAGACTATTATAGTATTTGTTATTGATAAATCAATCATTGGTATGATTATACGATCATGGAACGAAGATTGAAAAGAGAAATGTTTACTTTTAACGACTTACTGTTTTCTCCTTAATTGCGCGAACAATTCGAAGAATATTAGGACATTAATTATTTTTTAAGATTATCACAGAAAATTCTGTTCCCAGAAAATGTCACAAATTTTATTTCTAAAGTTTAACTATTTTCAAGTATAGTTTTTCATTTTGTTTCATTCAATCGCATGAATAATTTAAATAATAATAAAGCAACTCTATTCTTGAAAATATTCAAAGTATAAAAATGTGTCCATCTGAACTCTGTTTTTGAAAAATTATCAATTTTTCAAAGGAACGTTATAATTAGTAGAGTATTTTTTTCATCGCATTATCAATCGTTATCATTAAACAATTCACAAACTTTTTTACAGATATATATTCTTATATATATATATATATATATATATATATATATATATATATATATATATATATATATATATATATATGTTTTGGGTACGTATCCTTATGTACTCGAAGAACAAATCAGGAACTACGGTTCCCGCGTAAGTATGTTAATCGGACACTCACGCGCTTTAGTTGACCAGTTAAAAAAAGAAATAATGTACTTTTTTTTCACAACGATCTATTTAAAATGCCTCCAATTATCACAACAATTCCTAATCACTAATTTGTAATATATATAAACATATATATAAATATTTGTTACGTGCTAACTGCCACGAAGCAGGAGTGTTTTCTATCTATATTAAAAGTGAAGAACGAACTTTCTGTCACTAAGACTTAAAACGAACTTACTTAAATAAACGCTCAACTATCTGGCTTTGGTATTTGTGTCATATTCCTACGTTCCCACGTTATTTGCGCCCTTAAGGTTGACAAGTGCCAGAACACTCGGAACGTAGGTCCATGTAAAATTTCCAAAGCTGACAGTTTTAGAGCCATAAATTGAATGTAATGTATACAATAGTCTAGACAAAAAGGATTCACTACCTATATGAGTTTATCAGTCATAGAAACGAAACATGCCGCCCGCGTTGAAAGGATCGCCTTTCAAAGCACCTAACACAAGGACACGTTACACATAATGTTTCGAAGCACCTCTAATCATTGTTTGATGGAATAGCGCACAGTTTATTTGCTGCCCGTTTCAGTTCACTTCCTGAAGCGGTTTTAACGGTGGCAGCTCGAACTACTCCATCATCGCCGGGGTGGACTGCAACAATTCTCCCGGATTTCCAATGGTGGGGTGGTACATTTTCTTGGCGAAGGATGACTAACTGTCCAACTTCCAAATTTGAACCCCTAGATTTTCTCCATTTGGATCGTTGATTCAATTGGGCAAGAAATTCCCTCTGCCAACGTGACCAAAAATGCTGCTGCATCCTCTGAACGCGTTCCCAACGCGTGAGACGATTTATCTTGATGTTCTTTATATCTGATTCTTCAATAGACATTAAGTTGTCTCCAATGAGGAAATGCGCTGGAGTTAGGAAGGCATAGTCATTTGGATCATTGGACATGGGGGTTAAGGGACGAGAATTCAAAATGGCTTCGATTTGCGCGAGAAGGGTGCAAAATTCCTCGAAAGTTAGATTGGCATCGGAAGCAACTCTTTTCAAATGATGTTTAGCAGACTTAACAGCTGCTTCCCAAATCCCACCAAAATGTGGTGAATTAGGCGGTATGAAATGCCACGTGACTGGATCCGAGAGCGATTCTACTATAGATTGCACTTGCGACTTCGATAAAAAATTATGAATCTCTGACAATTTTTCACGCGCCCCTTGAAAATTAGTTCCGTTGTCAGAGTAAATATCAGACACCTTGCCTCTTCTGGACATAAACCGTTTCAGTGCAGCCACGAACGCATCTGTCGTCAAATCCGAAACTAACTCTAAATGAACAGCGCGCGTAGTGAAACAAATGAACACTGACACATAACCCTTTCTATAGCGTTTACTTTTTCTACTCCCTTCCTTAATCATAAAAGGACCACAATAGTCCACTCCGCATACTGAAAATGGCCTAGAAGGTTTGACTTGGGATTGCGGCAGGTCTCCCATTTTTGGCTGTGTACTTATAGGTTTCGCGCGAAAACACGTAACACAATTCTTCAGTACACTTCGTACAGCATTTCGTGCATCAATGGGCCAAAAATTGAGTCGCACGGCTGCCAAAGTGGTAGAATTGCCCGCATGCAAATTAGCCAAATGTTCGCGCTGTATAATTCTTTTAGTTAATATATGATTTTTAGGTAGAAGCAAAGGATGGCGACTATCATATGCTATCAGATCATTCCGAAGTCGGCCACCTACTCGAATTAATGAATATTTATCTAAAAAGGGACTGAGAGCCAGTAACCTACTATCATTATCAACGCAACCATTTTCATTCAATTGTTGTATTTCCTTTGAAAAACAATTATGCTGGACAATTCTCACAAGCGAATTTCTGGCGAACTTTAGTTCATCAAATGTTAAATAACCTGTCCTTCTAGCAGTGCGTTGAAGACAATTATGACGAAATCGAAAACAGTATGCCACAACACGAAATAATTTAGTTACTGACGAAAATTTGATGAAAATGTCTTCAAATTCCAAAGAGGACCTAGTTACATTACAGGTAATTACTTTATCGACTCTTTTTAACTCAGGTAGATCATTATTTTTTATAGTATTGCCAATGGTAGGAATTAAGGGCAATTCGACACTAGAATATAACCACTGCGGTCCGTGCCACCAAAAAGCATTACTAATTATTTCAGACGGTGATATTCCTCTGGTAATCAAATCCGCAGGGTTTTCATGCGTTCTCACGTGATTCCATGAACCTTCATCAGACAACTGTTGAATTTGACTTATTCTATTAGCCACGAAAACGTTGAATTTCCTTGATTCCGATTTTATCCAAGCTAAAACAATAGTGGAATCCGTCCAGAAATATTTCTTAGAATATTTTAATTTTAATGTTTTAAGCTAGTCTTCTATGAGTTCAGCCAACAACAAGGCTGCACATAATTCCAATCGTGGAATGCTTATAGCCTTAAGAGGAGCCACTCTTGACTTAGAGCATAACAAATTGCTAAAAATTTCATTATTTTCCGCCAACACTCGTACATATATGCAAGCACCATAAGCCAGTTCACTGGCGTCAGAAAACCCGTGCACTTCAATCCAAACCGGATGACTGCACGGAACCACGTTTCGACTAATTTCCAACTGATTTATATCAGTAATTGCCTGCCTATAATTTATCCACTGACTATGTAAATCGAGTGGTAGAGATTCGTCCCAATGAAGTTTCATTTGCCACATTTTTTGTAGCATGATTCTAGCACCAATAGTGATAGGTGTTATCAATCCTAGTGGATCGAAAATCTTGGCTATTTCTGATAGGACTAAACGCTTACTTATTTTCTTCGTTATCTTCATAAAATCTATTGCAAATTTGAAGATGTCCTCATTAGCATACCATAACATACCTAATGTTTTGGTGCCTTCGCCTTTATCCAGATCCAGAATCATGTTATCCTGTCCATTTTCCATACCTGCTAGTACTTCAATTTTATTGGAATCCCTTTTACGAAGCTCAAACCCTTCTCATTTCAACTCATTAATGACATCATATATAATGTGTTTCAATCGTTCAATTGATTGAGAACAATTCAATAGATCATCGACATAAAAATCACGTTGAATGATGGAAGATGCTAATGGAAAATTTTCTGCCTCCTCTATAGCTACTTGATTCAATGATCTCGTTGCCAAGAATGACGCAGGGGCAGTTCCATAAGTCACGGTTTTCAATTCATAAGTCCTTATTTCTTGGGTTGGGTCAAATCGCCATAAAATTCGTTGGAGCGAAGTTTGCGAATTATCGACAAGAATCTGTCGATACATTTTAGCGATATCTGCATTTATAACGTACATATGAGTTCTATATCTACTCAAAATGGCAAACAAAGTTTCCTGTACGCACGGTCCAACTCCTAAAATGTCATTTAGGGACACCCCTGATGTCGTTTTGGCGGAAGCGTCGAAAACAACTCTTAACTTAGTTGTAAGACTACCTTCCTTCAAAACGGCGTGATGCGGAAGATAGTAAGATATTTGAGAATTTAGTTCCCTGGCGTTGACTAATTGCATGTGACCAAGGTCTAAATATTCGCTCATGAATGTCTTGTAATCTGCATATAACTGTGGCATCGACTTTAATTTCCTTTCTAAGTTGAAAAATCTTTTCAATGCGACATCTCTGGAATTGCCCAATTCGTCAACATTTCCCTTGAAAGGAAGTCTGACAATGAAACGGCCTTCATGATTACGTTGAAATGTAGAAAGAAAATTATTTTCACAATTGACTTCTTCAGTTGTGCGAAATACACTTGACCTTGAATCATGAATTTTCCAGAATTTTACGACATTATTTTCTAAATTAGAAAGCGATAAATGACATAGAACATTAGATTCCTTTACTTTCGATTGAGCGCTTATTCTTCCGCTAATAATCCAACCAAATTTAGTTTTTTGAAATATTGGCTGATCCTTGTTCGTCCATATTTGACCAACGCTCAGTAAGTTATAAAAACTTTCAGCACCAATCAACATATCAATTTCGCTAGACAAATGAAACTTTGGATCGGCAAGTTTAATATTTTTTGGAACCTTTATGTTTTTTATAGCTACCGCTACAGTTGGAATCCTATCAGTAATTCTATTGACTATGTGACATTTTAACTTATCACTAAAACTAGTTGTACGGGAGAAAATGGAAAACAGTAGCACATTTATTGATATTTTTGATACTTGATTGTCTCCCGTTATTTTAATCATAGAATCCTGTAACGTCAATCCTAGTTTATTTGCATATGATGAAGTCATTAGATTCACCTGAGAACCTGAATCAAGTAATACCCTGCAGTCGTGCATATCCCCCTTTGAGTCCTTAACGGACACTATTGCGGTGGAAAGAAGTACTTGTTCATTATCAATTGAATGCAAACATTGACTTGACTGCGCCTTTGATTCATCAGCTGTTGTGGACCGCGGTGATTCTTCGGATTTATCATTTTTATTGATTTCGTCTGATTCGACCAATGAGTTTTCGAAATGCAAAAGACTATTATGTTTCTTGTTACAACTGTCACATTTTTTAGACTTGCACACGAAAGTCTTGTGGTTCGCTTTAAAACAATTTATGCATAAACGCCTTTCCTTAATTTTTGTTAACCTATCACGAACCTTCAATTTTAAAAATTGCTTACATTTCTCTATTGAATGATTTTGCGAGCAAAATACGCATTTAATGAATCCGCCTTCAATAGAAGTTAAGTGAACCGCTGATTTTCCCGATGAATGTTTAGATTTTAAATGTTTCGACTCTTCTGAATATGCCGACAAGCCTTTGTTGATAATTTCAAGCGTTTGACATTTACGATTAAGAAAGTCTATTAATTCGTTAATTTTTGGAATTTTTCCTGAATCTAACGATGCTTCCCATTCTTTAATAGTTTGTTTGTCTAATTTATCGCTTATGAGAATTATCAAAATATCATCCCATTCATCAACAGACCTATTGAGTGATTTGAGTGCACGCATATGCATTTGTAGAGAATCTACTATAATTCTTAATCCGTGATACGACTCCTTGAATGCGGTCGGAATTTCTAAAATTGCTCTTATATGCCTTTGTGTAATTAAGCGCTTATTGTCATACCTCTTTTTCAATAGTGACCACGCCTCTAAATAATTGGCAGACGACATATCTAATGAGAGCAAAATGTTACTCGCTTCGCCCTTCAGTGATGATTTTAGGTAATGGAATTTTTGTATATTAGACAAAGATTCGTTGCTATGGATCAATGATGAAAAAGTATCGAAAAAAGACAACCAGTGTTCGTATTACCTAGAACACTGGAGTATATCAATGCGTGGAAGCTTTAATTGATTATGGACACTTGTTTCACTAACTAGATGAGCGCTATTATTTTGATTATTTCTAACTACCTTTGACAACAGATGTTCCGCCTTTGCAGCAGCAGCAAAATAATTATTTTCAAATGATTCGCGTTCATCGCCTTCAATCTCATTTTCATCAATAAGTTCAATTTGATCTTGTATATCATTAAATTTATCGAAGATCATTTCTACCTGCCTTAACCTTTTCTCTGTCTCATTACCCTTCAGATCTTCAACTGAACTAACAGAATGTAAGAATTTTTGAAAACGCGTAATTTGTGCTTTCAATTGACCCCTTTTTGTTATCAATGATTTCAATTCGTTAGCCATTATGAATGCAAGGAAATATATAAAGGAATATTAGGTACAAATTGGAGACTAACCTTCTATTGACGGTGAAATTATAGACCTCTGGACTGTGTATCTTCTAAAACACCTGCGTAGATCCGGCTCGAAGGACCAATGTTTTGGGTACGTATCCTTATGTACTCGAAGAACAAATCAGGAACTACGATTCCCGCGTAAGTATGTTAATCGGACACTCACGCGCTTTAGTTGACCAGTTAAAAAAAGAAATAATGTACTTTTTTTTCACAACGATCTATTTAAAATGCCTCCAATTATCACAACAATTCCTAATCACTAATTTGTAATATATATAAACATATATATATATAAATATTTGTTACGTGCTAACTGCCACGAAGCAGGAGTGTTTTCTATCTATATTAAAAGTGAAGAACGAACTTTCTGTCACTAAGACTTAAAACGAACTAACTTAAATAAACGCTCAACTATCTGGCTTTGGTATTTGTGTCATATTCCTACGTTCCCACGTTATTTGCGCCCTTAAGGTTGACAAGTGCCAGAACACTCGGAACGTAGGTCCATGTAAAATTTCCAAAGCTGACAGTTTTAGAGCCATAAATTGAATGTAATGTATACAATAGTCTAGACAAAAAAGATTCACTACCTATATGAGTTTATCAGTCATAGAAACGAAACAATTCTGTTCCCAGAAAATGTCACAAATTTTATTTCTAAAGTTTAACTATTTTCAAGTATAGTTTTTCATTTTGTTTCATTCAATCGCATGAATAATTTAAATAATAATAAAGCAACTCTATTCTTGAAAATATTCAAAGTATAAAAATGTGTCCATCTGAACTCTGTTTTTGAAAAATTATAAATTTTTCAAAGGAACGTTATAATTAGTAGAGTATTTTTTTCATCGCATTATCAATCGTTATCATCCAACAATTCACAAACTTTTTTACAGATATATATCCTTATATATATATATATATATATATATATATATATATATATATATATATATATATATATATATATATATATATTCCAAGAGATATCATTTATTGGTATAACAGGTTTATTTCAAACATTACATTTTAAAATTAAAATTCATTGGACGTTTCAATGGAGTTTCCATCTTCATCAGCTAAAATCGGGATAAAATGATGAAGATGGAAACTCCATTGAAACGTCCAATGAATTTTAATTTTAAAATGTAATGTTTGAAATAAACCTGTTATACCAATAAATGATATCTCTTGGAATGAATACGATAAACAGGTAAAAATCAAGAATTCATATATATATATATATATATATATATATATATATATATATATATATATATATATATGTGTATATATGTATATTACATTTCTAGCATACAAAACCATGTGAAAATCACATTTCTTCTACCTGAAGAAATGTAAATTACTCATTTTAATTTGTTGGAGATCATTTTTATTGTTCAGTCTTTTTTCCTGTAATTTTTTTCATGTGCATTTTCAAAAAAATCTTTTGTCTCATTCAATTCATATTTTATCTTCGTGACAAATTTTTGTACAGAATAAGAATAAATATATATATATATATATATATATATATATATATATATATAATTATATATATATATATATATATATATATATATATATATATATATATATATATATATATATATATATGTATATATATATATATATATATGTATATATATATATATATATATATATATGTATATGTATATATATATATATATATATATATATATATATATATATATATATATATATGTGATAAACTTTTTCTTTTGAATCGTTCAAAACTGAAAATGATATTTCCGTGTGTAAGGTTAAATATCAAGAGTAAATTACGCTTGACTTTGTCCTGTAATAGGTAGATTTAAGTGATACGAAATGTGCACTCAACAGGGGTAATGCTGTTATATATTTTTCAGTAGCTCTTGTTTGAAATGTCTCTCTCTTCGTTAATATTTACAATTTCTCAGTGTTCTTATCATGCAGACTAAAACATGAATTTCGTTATTATTTACTCGTCATTCCCAGGTGAAGCGGAAAAGCAAAAGCATTTCAAAAATTGATCCTCGTTCCTGGCCTTAGTTTACACCACACATGCTTTACTATTTGATTTCGGTAGCTAACAATTCCTGCATTATTCATTTATATTACGGAGCTCAGTGTTGACTTTTACATTGTGTACCATGTTGCTACGGTAATGCCGTTTGTGTATTGCGAACGTACATGCAGGAATCTATTCCTAAAAATAGGTCGTTTTATGGCCCCTAAGGCGTTTGCAGCTGCAAAGAGCCCGACTCAGTTCGGGAAATTAAATAACTAAATATTATACAACAGAAATTTTACTACGTTCAGGCGGCGCAGTCAAAAAGCCATGAAAACGGGGTAGATGCCAATCGCGCGCACTTAGGTTATTATTTTCATGTTCGTGTTTTTAAAGTTCTGCGGATGTTGAAAAGAATGATTTGTAGAGTTGAGAATCGTATTTTTCTATGCTAATTCTGTTGAGTAAATATAATATTACGTGAACTACTCCTTCTAGATAAGTTCAATATTATTAAGTTACGGATAAAATTAATATTGATCAATACAGACAAATGTGTGTTGAATATCGTAAGAATTGATTTCATGAAATTTTTTTTCATATTTTATTACTTTGTTTCGAATATGCTACGACCGCTTTGGCTTCTAAATCTTTATACGTAGTATGAAAGTTACTGCAAGCTCTCTATTCTGAAACTAATTTTATGAAATATGTTTCAAATCAAGAAGTGGGAAGCTACACATATTTTGTTGGTCGTGGTACAATCGACAGATCTTTCAAAATTAGTTGATTCAAAAATATGCCAACAAGATCGTCATTCAACTCTTTCTACCATAGTACAGTATTTTTCAGCGATTTTAATCTGTTTTATACCTGAAGAATTGATGAATTTGAAAGACTTATGCATTTAGGTTTGATGTCAAATGTTTTTTGAACTTCGCATCAAAACCTCTATCTATTTGAGTTAAATGCTTTTCTGAACTTCCCTTCTTTCTATTATACATTCTGAATTTTATAGCTGAAACTAATCTTTCTATACTTCAATACCATATTCTATTATAGTTACTTTTTAGTGAACAACTAGATTTATCTATGCTGGAGGCCCCCTCTTGATTTGAATTATATGTGATTAAATTAGTTTTAGAGAATAAATAGGTTTCTAAATTTGTTAATTGTGTAAAAGCAAAACTGAAAGAATATGTGGAATTTCATTTTAACGACTCCTAGGAATCTATCAAATTGTGGCACTCAGCAATTTTTGCAGATACAAAGAATAATAAAACTTAAATATACACAAGAAATTCTTTCAACAAAATGAAAACTAGCAATATTTAAGCGTCTTTCCAGAAACTACTGCTTATATTCGTAAACAGGTTCTTAAAAATGATTTGAACTTCATGAATTTTGCAGTCGTTGATATTCTTATCAAAACAATGGTTAATAAAAACAATATATACGTTTATAAGATAAAAAACGCATGACGCACGTTTCGGTGAAATTTCATCTTCTCCAGATGCTGAATGGAAAACGAATATATTTTTCCGATAAATCCAATACAAGAAATTAAAAAAATAACAAATTGTGTAGAAACTGTGAATACATAGATAGTTACAAACAATTAGTAAAAGAGGAGGAAAGTTATTATAAACTGCTAGTCAGGTAGTAATTTTGAAAAGGTTGAGCAGGCGGCTTGTAGTATGATCAATTTGGCTATTCATTAGGCGACCTGAATATTTGTATTTATTTATCTGTAATGATTCCAGGAAATTGAGTTTAGTTCCTTCTCTTTCAGCATTTAATATTTTAAATCTGTCATTTTCTTGGATTGATTGGTTTGCATAATATGAATGCGACTTTTAGTTAACAATTATCTATGAAACGTGTAAATTGTTTTCATTAAACATTGTTTTAATATGTTTAGTAATTTACGTCAAATCTCGGTCTTATCAATCCAAAACGTTGATATTCTATATAATGTAATTGATTGAATAAATTTTCAATGAATTCTAAACCTGGTATATGTTTCAAAGTTTATCAATTAACATAACAGTATTTAAAGGTTAGTTCCTATTATGGAAAGTATGTTTTGGAGAAAATTCAAGATCTTGTAAATAATTTTATATTACTCTGAAAATTATTCATATAGTGAGCTCAAACCCAATCGATAAAATTTTGATAGACTATGAAACATGCAAACAGCTATATATATATATATATATATATATATATATATATATATATATATATATATATATATATATATATATATATATTTGAATTAATATCACAGTCGTACTTATTTGTATTCAGAAGGTAAGGGAATCGACTAGAAGTTGAAAATTACTCTCTTTATTCCATGCCAAGCTTTCGAAAACCTTTTTGTTTCTTCTTCAGGGCTACTACAAAGGCAGTTAATAATTAGCATTGGTTTTTTTATAATTTTTAAAATTGTAATGAACTTACGGAAAATGAGATCAACAATGTTTCTCTGTTATCGTGCAAATGATCATTAGATTGGCTAAAATAAAATTATACTATATTAATATCACATCAGTAAACTTATCTCATAAAAACACACTGACAATTGACATCACTTGATCATTCAAACATATGACAGAATTTCTATGGTGAATTTACACAGATATCATAGGCTAGACAACTTGTTTCTTTTTCTTAGCAGTTGACAATAGAAAAGTATATATGTTACTTAAATTCTGCACATCCGATTTTTTATTTATGCTATTATGTTCACGTTGTATGTGTATCATCTCCATTATTAATCTTTTATTGTAACTAGAAGTTTTATCTAAAATCTCTATACTCTCTAAATCTATCTGATGTTTTTGCTCTACTGAATGTTTGGTCAGGGCACATCTCACATTCTTCTTTTTTATGTCGCTCTTATGTATGTTCACTCTATTCTTTAACCACTGTGAAGTTTGACCTACATATGTAGCTTGACAGTCGTTGCAATTTATTCTGTAAATTACATTTGAATTAAAATGTTTTGGGGTTGGATCTTTTAACTTTGTGAATAGTTTGAAGACTGTTTTTGAATTATAGGTGGCTATTTTCATATTTTCATTCTTGAAACATTTCTTGATTTTTCCTGTCAAATTTTTGATATTTAGTATACTACCGTACTTGGTAAGATCATCACTATCACTATTTCTTTGTGGTGTGTTGTCGTCATGTTGTACTAGTGTTGACTCATACAAAAGTTTTTTAACCATCCACATTGGGTAACCATTATTGATGAAGATCCTAAGAAGTTCTCTCATGTTTTTTTGGAGAAATTGTTGGTGGCATAGTCTTAGAATTCTGGTTTTCATTCCTGTTATGATATTGATTTTCGTCTGTATCGAGTGATCCGACAGATAGTGAACAAATCTGTCAGAGTTGGTGTTTTTTCTAAACCAATCTAGCTTTATTGTATTATTTGAGCGATGGACTCTCGTGTCAAGGAAGGGCACCGAAAAGTCTGCATCTTCTTCTTCAATGGTAAACTGGATGTGTCTGTCAAAGCTATTGAAAATCGGTAGTAAATCTTTCACTCCATCTATCGGAGAAACGACAAACAAGTCATCTACATATTTTTTGATACGGAAAAGTGGCAATGGTAATTTGGAAACCGTTTCATCCAGCATGAAGTCCATCACATACAACGCTATAATTGGGCTAGATTTTGATCCCATGGCACTTCCAAAAACTTGTTTATAGAATTTGTTTTGAAACGAGAAATAGCTATTCTCTAAGATGAACTTTAATATCTCCATAAATAGACTTTTTGGCATGGTTGTGTGTTGTTGAATTATGTTCCATTTTTCATTTATAACTCTAATTACTAGTTTGTTGTGAACATTTCCATACAGATTTACAACGTCTAGAGACAGAACGACATGATTTGGTGGAATCACTAAGTTGTTCATTTGTTTTGCAAAGTCAAAACTGTCTTTTATGTAGTACTCGTTGTCTTTATCATAAGCACTTTTTAATATATTAACTATGAATTCTGAGAGATGTCTAGTTGGTGATTGAATGCACGACACTATGGGTCTGAGAGGAACACCCTCTTTATGAATTTTGGGGTTACCATAAATTTTCGGGGTTACCGAATTGTAGACTTTCATGGATTTAGCTTTTTCTCTAGTGATGACCTCATGTGTTAGTAGGCTTGATATGAAACTATTACTTTTAGTCTGTATATTTGGTGTTGGATCTCTGTGGAGTTCTGTGAACTCATTTGAGTTAATGATGGTTAACATTTTATGTAGGTAATCTGATTTTTTCATAACTACTGTGACCGATCCTTTATCACTGTTAAGTATGACCAGTTCATTGTTAGATTTTAGGAAGTTCTTTGTTGTATTAAATAACTTTTCAGATGTATAGTTTTTGTTTTGGTTGCAGTGTATGAAATTGGTAGTGACACTTGTGGTTTGTGCCCTGAGTAGGTCTCTTTTTTCGTTTGGAATCTTTTGTATCAGGTCTTCAATGTCTGCAATGAGATTGTATATTGGTGTTTGGGCTGCTGAAACAGGCACACTAAACTTGGAACCCAACGCTAGCATGGTTTTAACATCTTCTGGTAGAACTACATCTGTCAAATTTTTTAGCCATTTGTCTTGGATCTTAAAGTGTTTTTGTTTGTTTATATCTTCTAACTTTTTTATCTTGTTAATATTTATCAGTTTGATCTTCTCAAAAAACCTATTATATTGTGTGTTTTGTCTTCTCTCATACTCATCGATAATGTCCGGTGTTAACTTAGTTTTGAGATCATTTATTAATCTGTTGTTTGTCTTTTTAATTATATTGATTTGCCTATTGGTATTACTGATCTCAAGTCTAATAATTGTTATTGATAGATTTTTGTTTAGTTTTTCTACTTGTCTGTTATATCTGTCATTACAATCTGCCTCGAACAATCTTAGAACATTCTTTAGGTTATGTTTTATGTGATTAGGTGTTAAATTTCTCCTCTTACATTCAAGGAGAAAGATTCTTCTGTTTACCATGGATGCCAATTTCTTGTTGTTGGATGACCATTTCTTCATTTTTATCGTTGTTTCTCTGCCATGTAGTGAGGTGATGGTCTCAAAAAATCCCATTATTTAAATGTTTGAATTAATATCACAGTCGTACTTATTTGTATTCAGAAGGTAAGGGAATCGACTAGAAGTTGAAAAATCTAATGATCATTTGCACGATAACAGAGGAACATTGTTGATCTCATTTTCCGTAAGTTCATTACAATTTTAAAAATTATAAAAAAACCAATGCTAATTATTAACTGCCTTTGTAGTAGCCCTGAAGAAGAAACAAAAAGGTTTTCGAAAGCTTGGCATGGAATAAAGAGAGTAATTTTCAACTTTCAGTCGATTCCCTTACCTTCTGAATACAAATAAGTACGACTGTGATATTAATTCAAACATTTAAATAATGGGATTTTTTGAGACCATCACCTCACTACATGGCAGAGAAACAACGATAAAAATGAAGAAGTGGTCATCCAACAACAAGAAATTGGCATCCATGGTAAACAGAAGAATCTTTCTCCTTGAATGTAAGAGGAGAAATTTAACACCTAATCACATAAAACATAACCTAAAGAATGTTCTAAGATTGTTCGAGGCAGATTTTAATGGCAGATATAACCGACAAGTAGAAAAACTAAACAAAAATCTTTCAATGACAATTATTAGACTTGAGATCAGTAATACCAATAGGCAAATCAATATAATTAAAAAGACAACAGATTAATAAATGATCTCAAAACTAAGTTAACACCGGACATTATTGATGAGTATGGGAGAAGACAAAACACACAATATAATAGGTTTTTTGAGAAGATTAAACTGATAAATATTAACAAGATGAAAAAGTTAGAAGATATAAACAAACAAAAACACTTCAAGATCCAAGACAAATGGCTAAAAAATTTGACAGATGTAGTTCTACCAGAAGATGTTAAAACCATGCTAGCGTTGGGTTCCAAGTTTAGTGTGCCTGTTTCAGCAGCCCAAACACCAATATACAATCTCATTGCAGACATTGAAGACCTGATACAGAAGATTCCAAACGAAAGAAGAGACCTACTCAGGGCACAAACCACAAGTGTCACCACCAATTTCATACACTGCAACCAAAACAAAAACTATACATCTGAAAAGTTATTTAATACAACAAAGAACTTCCTAAAATCAAACAACGAACTAGTCATACTTAACAGTGATAAAGGATCGGTCACAGTAGTTATGAAAAAATCAGATTACCTACATAAAATGTTAACCATCATTAACTCAAATGAGTTCACAGAACTCCACAGAGATCCAACACCAAATATACAGACTAAAAGTAATAGTTTCATATCAAGCCTACTAACACATGAGGTCATCACTAGAGAAAAAGCTAAATCCATGAAAGTCTACAATTCGGTAACCCCGAAAATTTATGGTAACCCCAAAATTCATAAAGAGGGTGTTCCGCTCAGACCCATAGTATCGTGCATTCAATCACCAACTAGACATCTCTCAGAATTCATAGTTAATATATTAAAAAGTGCTTATGATAAAGACAACGAGTACTACATAAAAGACAGTTTTGACTTTGCACAACAAATGAACAACTTAGTGATTCCACCAAATCATGTCGTTCTGTCTCTAGATGTGGTAAATCTGTATGGAAATGTTCACAACAAACTAGTAATTAGAGTTATAAATGAAAAATGGAACATAATTCAACAACACACAACCATGCCAAAAAGTCTATTTATGGAGATATTAAAGTTCATCTTAGAGAATAGCTATTTCTCGTTTCAAAACAAATTCTATAAACAAATTTTTGGAAGTGCCATGGGATCAAAATCTAGCCCAATTATGGCGCTGTATGTGATGGACTTCATGCTGGATGAAACGGTTTCCAAATTACCATTGCCACTTTTCCGTATCAAAAAATATGTAGATGACTTGTTTGTCGTTTCTCCAATAGATGGAGTGAAAGATCTACTACCGATTTTCAATAGCTTTGACAAACACATCCAGTTTACCATTGAAGAAGAGGATGCAGACTTTTCGGTGCCTTTCCTTGACACGAGAGTCCATCGCTCAAATAATACAATAAAGCTAGATTGGTTTAGAAAAAACACCAACTCTGACAGATTTGTTCACTATCTATCAGATCACTCGATACAAACGAAAATCAATATCATAACAGGAATGAAAACCAGAATTCTAAGACTATGCCACCAACAATTTCTCCAAAAAAACATGAAAGAACTTCTTAAAATCTTCACCAATAATGGTTACCCAATGTGGATGGTTAAAAAACTTTTGTATGAGTCAACACTAGTACAACATGATGACAACACACCACAAAGAAATAGTGATAGTGATGATCTTACCAAGTACGGTAGTATACTAAATATCAAAAATTTGACAGGAAAAATCAAGAAATGTTTCAAGAATGAAAATATGAAAATAGCCACCTATAATTCAAAAACAGTCTTCAAACTATTCACAAAGTTAAAAGATCCAACCCCAAAACATTTTAATTCAAATGTAATTTACAGAATAAATTGCAACGACTGTCAAGCTACATATGTAGGTCAAACTTCACAGTGGTTAAAGAATAGAGTGAACATACATAAGAGCGACATAAAAAAGAAGAATGTGAGATGTGCCCTCACCAAACATTCAGTAGAGCAAAAACATCAGATAGATTTAGAGAGTATAGAGATTTTAGATAAAACTTCTAGTTACAATAAAAGATTAATAATGGAGATGATACACATACAGCGTGAACATAATAGCATAAATAAAAAATCGGATGTGCAGAATTTAAGTAACATATATACTTTTCTATTGTCAACTGCTAAGAAAAAGAAACAAGTTAGCCAGCCTATGATATCTGTGTAAATTCACCATAGAATTTCTGTCATATGTTTGAATGATCAAGTGATGTCAATTGTCGTTGTGTTTTTATGAGATAAGTTTACTGATGTGATATTAATATAGTATAATTTTATTTTAGCCAATCTAATGATCATTTTCACTATAATAGAGAAACATTGTTGATCTCATTTTCCGTAAGTTCATTACAATTTTAAAAATTATAAAAAAACCAATACTAATTGTGAACTGTCTTTGTAGTAGCCCTGAAGAAGAAACAAAAAGGTTTTCGAAAGCTTGGCATGGAATAAAGAGAGTAATTTTCAACTTCTAGTCGATTCCCTTACCTTCTGAATATATATATATATATATATATATATATATATATATATATATACACAGGGTCGCTGATATGTATGGAAACGGTCGATTATTTACTAAAGTAAGATAGCTAGCGAAAAATGTTAAGATACAAAAGTTATAGGATTTTTAAAATCTATCACCATAAATAAAAATTAAGTATACAGGGTCAGTCAAAAAGTACTGAAGAAATAAAATTGTTTTTTCTTTAATAGAACACCCTATATATTATAACATATTTCAATTCTGCTCGAAATTCTGAACAAAAGTTACATAGCACATCATTTCCTAAATTCAACCGTTTTCGAGATATCGAATTTTGAAAATAACCTTTTACTACTCTCTAATTTATTGAAGAAAAAGCACGAAATGATGGATATTCATTATGGAAGTCACACAAAGTGGAGTATATGGATATGATTACAATTTAATTATTTTTTCACACGAAATGAAAAACATAATTGTTAGGGTTGATAATTGATAGGGTTGATAAACATGCAGGAAACAAGTTGTAATAAACAACAAATTCTATTTAACAAGGTGCTCAAACTGTTTACCATTTCCCTCCTGACAGTAACGAACTGGCTGAACAAAGTTTTGTAGTGAATTTAAAATCATGTGAGGAGGAATGGTAGAAATTTCTTTTGTATCTTAACATTTTTCGCTAGCTATCTTACTTTAGTAAATAATCGACCATTTTCATACATATCAGCGACCCTGTATATATATATATATATATATATATATATATATATATATATATATATATATATATATATATAAAGCTTTTTCATTTTCTATTCAACCGTTCATTTTTTGTTTCAGTTTTGAACTATTATTTTTTGAGATACCTGCCAATGTTGCAGTAAGAGGACACAAACTGGTTATGAGAACGATTCCATATAACGCATGTAGTACTCAAAATCTCATAAAAAAATGTCCTAATTCCACACAATAGTACAGTCGATTTTCAAAATCTTGTCTAACGTTTTACGTCTCCGGCGTGACAAAAAAGCACTCTGCGATGATTCTCTCTCTAAGTTCATGGATTTTAAATGGCCATACAAAAAGAAGTATAAAGGAGATAAATCCGGCGATCTAGCTGGCCATTCGATTTTACTATTGTATCGAAGTAGGAGATAAGACATTTTAAACCATACATTCCTCAAATTGAATCGTTATCTCACAACCACTTTCGTTTCCTCTCACAGCAACCTTGGCAAGTATATCAAAAAATAATCTTTCAAAATTGAAAAAGAATGGACAGTTGAATAGACAATAGGAGAAGCTTTACAATGATGTGTCAATCGACCCCTCTTGTCATTTTAAATTTTTGAAGGATTGGCACTGGGAACAAGGATATAACTTTGAAACCGAGTTAAAAATTAGTCACCCTTCAATCAAATATTGACCTTGGACGAAATCAGAGATTTCAGGGGATGCAAATTTTAGTTTGGATACCCGGTAAGTATTTGTATTTTCATAAGTCAGGCTAACGAAATCTTGTCGCGATGTAAAGAAAACGGAGAAAGAGGTGTACTCACATCGTCGTCCACGTCTAGAAGGCTCTGATCGATAAGTTGTTCTTCTTCCGATTCGGACATCAATACTTTTCTCGTCGTGCGACTATTCGATATTTGATTGTTGTGTTGAGCATTGGTGCACCAAGTTATCGATAGAGTACGATCCTGAAACACGCCAAAAACGAAATGAGTACCGAATATACAAGTAGTAGTCAATGTACGTTTCGTGAATTTTCTCGTGAACTAACCTGAAAATGCTTCCCCTTGAGCAGCGCCGCTTCTGCATCCTTTCTGACTTTATAATTGAACGTGACGCTTGGTAGAGCGGAATCAATGACGTATTCTGCGATCTCGCCAAATTGCTGTAAAACGAGGAAAAAATTGAACGCAAACGTAAACTAAGTAAACATTTAGAGTAAGAGCCAGCGACGATCAGACCTTCGTTATTTTATAAAACCTGAAACTTCCTCTGAGTATTTGCCTAGAATAGGTAAAAACAATCCCCGACTATGAAGTTCGGATAACGGTGGCTTTGGATGGTAACAGGTACCAAAGTTGCACCTTAGTTTCGTTAAAGTATAAAGCTCAGTTTTTATATATTTCATTTGGACTAATATCAGAAGTTACGTCGTCCATTGTCAGACACTTAGTATGGTTGCTACCCCCTGTCAGACACCCTTAAATTGTATTGAATTGTAATTATGGAGGGTAGAGGTAAGGAGGACCATCTCATATTGGAAAACAGTCGCAAAAGTGTCCAGTTGTAAACTGCAAATTGCAGTTCCAAAACCCTCCAGAGTGGCGCCAGAATAGCAAGAGAGCATGAAATAGGAAGGGATTCCATGCCGCGCTATTGCCAACTTTTGTAATTGGGATTTTGAAGTTTGAAAGCTAGGTTATGTAGTTTATTTTTGAATGGGTGCTTTTATTATCTTATTTATTAGTTTATTGAATTAGTTTATTTTTGAGTCACTGTATTTTCTTTTCATAGAACTCAGTTCATCTTCCAAAATTTTTTCAAGATACCTACTAGTCCAAAAATGCCGCTCTTCTGTTTAAAATGTGTAAAACTGTAATCGACTCATCGTGATATTCAAATCGCCATAAAAGATGCGCATAACATTGAACCTAAATCTACAGAGTACGATGAATCTGTTGGTTTTTAAGTGTCGGGAATAGGCCTGGGTAACACAGTGAAATATTGGGTGTTGAAACAATGACGCTAACACAACCTAGTGTTTCAACACATTGCGTTAGCAAAATTGTGTCACGATGAAGTCGTGAGTCATGCGTTGCCTACATTTATTAAAAACAAATATGGCACTCTTAAAACTGAAACTGAAGCGCAATTTAAACACTTCTTATAATTTATTAGTCTTCTACAAGAATTTGTTAATGAGGTAAATAAAAGTAAAAACGACTTCAATATGACAACAGCGCGTCATTTGAAATGTACCCACTTGCTATTGTGGCGCCACCAATTTGACGATTTTTGACGGACACTTTTTCCTACACAGAGATGGTCCTCCTTACCTCTACACTCCATAATTGTAATTAAACTTACGTTATATTATAAAGGCTGAATTTTTCGTATGTTACTTAAGGAAATACCAAAATATGTTTTCCCAGTGGTCAGACAGTTTCGATGGTTCTTACACCTTGTCAGACACATTCAAGGTCTACCGAAGGTGCGAGAGCGAAGTATATACACGCAAGCGGGCGCGAGTGAAATAGGGCGTTCGGTCTATTGCGATCTGTCACTGCGCATCATATGTCGTTTTTTCTTATTTGTGTAGTTATTAAATAGATCTGATTCAGTTTTAATAAATTTTTATCATGGGAGACATATTAATTTGTGTTGTGTGTGGAAAAAGTAATGGCAAAATGATATTGTTTTCTGAACAATCATTGAAAAAATGTCAAGCCGTTTTGAATGCTAGAAAAAAACATATCCTCAAATATAAAGACATTATTTTGCCTGATGAATATACACACGGTGGCTATCACAGGGAATGTTATAAAACATTCACAGGAATTTCGGACAGATATTTTATTTCATTTCTGGACCTAAAAGTGAGAAAAAAACTCGAACTCCGAGACAACTTTTCTCCAGCCACGTCATTGATACCTGAGTTGACCATAGACCCAACTGATTCGCAGTCTTCAACAGAATCATCAACATCACAATCAATTTCAATTTATCAATCAATAGAACTGCAACCTTCAACTTCTCCAGGAAGTTCTCATTTTTACAGTCTTTACCAACAGAATGTTCAACAATATCAGTATCAATTTTTATTTCTAAACCAATGGAACTACAACCTTCAATTAAATTTTAAAAAAAAACGTAATACTTCAAAATTTCATCAGAATTTTGATTTATTTCTTTTCTGGCATGAAAATTTTCCTAAATTATCTATTTTCTGAATATTTAATTCTTAGTGAAATTATATATCATTATTTAGAAGTAACTCTATATTATGAAATTTTTCCATAAATCCAAAAAACATATAATACTGAGTAAATAACACATGCGCAGTGACAGATCGCAATAGACCGAACGCACTATTTCACTCGCGCCCGCTCGCGTGTATATACTTCGCTCTCGCACCTACGGTAGACCTTCAATGTGTCTGACAAGGTGTAAGAACCATCGAAACTGTCTGACCACTGGGAAAACATCTTTTGGTAGTTCCTTAAGTAACATACAAAACATTCAGCCTTTATAATATAACGTAAGTTTAATTACAATTCAATACAATTTAAGGGTGTCTGACAGGGGGTAGCAACCATACTAAGTGCCTGGCAATGGACGACGTAACTTCTGATATTAGTCCAAATGAAATATATAAAAACTGAGCTTTATACTTTAACGAAAGTAAGGTGCAATTTTTCACAACTTTGGTACCTGTTACCATCCAAAGCCACCGCTATCCGAGCTTCATAGTCGGGGATTGTTTTTACCTATACTAGGCAAATACTCAGAGAAAGTTTCAGGTTTTATAAAATAACGAAGGTCTGATCGTCGCGGGCTCTTGGACTAATTGATAGACCCATGCAATCGGGACGATGAATGGAGAAAGAGAATTGGCTGTCACGGACAAGGAAGATATATAGGGTCCGTAAGAACAGTCCTTGAAGTTATAAACTTATAAGTTTTTTCTCGGGGACTAATTCAGGGAGATGCCTCACCTGTGGCGTGAGGTACGAAGAGAGAGAGGTTTTTAGTCGGTCGGTAACCCAACACCAATCATCTACCAACCCGACATATTCCTGCCATCATGGCAAGGAAATATGGTTACAGATTTTCCCCTCCCACAAAAAAAAAGAGTAAAAAAAGTAAACATTGATAACTCACTGAATTGATTTGGCATAATTCTATTGAATGAATAATACTATTAATCACTTAGATTTAACTATTACCAAAAAAGGCAACAAACACGAATTTTCAATTTTTCGTAAACCATCTCATACAGATATTACAATTCATAACACATCACTACACCCAATTTCACATAAATTAGCAGCTTATCATAATATGATTCATAGGCTTTTCAAAATTCCGTTGTCCGAAGCTGATTTTCGAAAGGAATTGAATATAATTAAAAAAAATGGCAGTAAATAATGGCTATTCACCCAATATGATTGACAGCCTCATTCAGAGCAAAAAAATACAAAATGGCAATTTCCGAAGTTTACCCACTTACATCCGAGAAAAGTATAGTATTTAACAGTTTAACATACTTGGGCAAACCTTCCGAAAACCTGAAATTGTTTTTCCGTAAACAAAATTTCAAAGTTTCACATAAAACCAACAATAACATTGAAAAATTGATTAAAAACAACAAATCAAAAATTTATAGAGATTAACGTACTGGTGTTCATAAACTCGACTGTAACGATTGTGAAAAATACTATATAGGACGTACAATTAGAAATTTCAAAACTCGAATACACGAACAACAACGTAGCTATATTAAGCAGAAAACTGACTCTAATTATGCGTGCCATCTTTTTCAAGAAACCCATACCTTCAATCATAATTATAAAATATTTCAGTTAGAAAATAGTCTCCACAAAACCAACTGTTGGGAATCCCTTTACATCAATGAATAGAAAAATTCCGAAAACCTAGTTAACGACCAGATTGAAGTAAACCCTTCACCTCTCCTTAATCTGTTCAATGTACCAACCAATAACTCTGAATGAATTGCTTATTGTTATTTAGTTTCTCTAGGAACCCCTCTGTTATATTCAAATTTCGTATAAATAGATTGTTTTGTAATACCATAATTTATTCGAGACCAGACCACCGAGGAAGCAGCATCGCCCTGGGAAAGCGGTGAATTCGACGGCAAGCGACTGAAGACGACGAGAGTGAAAAGGACATCGATGGACAGTGATGCTAGTTCATTAGACACGAAGTAACTCGAGACAGGATCCGAAACGCAGATATTAGGCGGAGGACAGGAGTTTGCGACATCGTCGAGAGGGTGGCTCACCTGGCCAGAAATAACTCCAAATGGACGAAAACACTAATGCAATGGAGACCAAGGGAAACAAAAAGAAGTATAGGACGTCCGCAGGCAAGATGGAGAGACGACATCCAGCGTCATGCGGGAAAGAATTGGATGAAGACCGCCCGAGATAGATCGACATGGAAGTCACTGGAAGATGCCTATGTCCAGGAGTGGACGAACACAGGCTAAGGAAGAAGGAAGAAGAAGAAGTAACTCGGACCGCTAGTAAGGCTCAGCGCCCAACAGAGGACGGCACGGTGGTATGGAAGCGGATCGTCAGGTTCGAAGACGAATGATGCTCGTTGCAGACGACGAGAGTGAAGATGGATATTGGATCACGATGTCGGAGTAATGGCCATTGCAGACGACGAGTGTGAAAATGGATGTTGGATCTCGAGGTCGGAGTGATGAGCATTGTTCAAGATCGAACCAACCTGGGTTGAAGCGAACATACTTCCAGTCGACAGAGAATGCCACGGGCAGTCGTCAGGTATGTTTACTTGATTTCAAAATTAATGCGGCGCGACGCAGAGAGACATACACTAGGGTCTTGAACTATAGACACAAGGAAGGGAACAGGTTCTAGTGCTGACCGCAGCACGAGAGTCCTAATCTAAGTGTGAGACTGGAGGTTTAGTAGGCTAATGCCCGGAAACCAAAAGAACAGAGGTGTTTTTAGTGGGTAGCAAATGTTGATATATATTTATATATATATATATATATATATATATATATATATATATATATATATATATATATATATATATATCAACTATTGAATCCCACACAGGCAGGGCTCGCAACCGGTATCGCTTTTGAAGTTTCCACCTCGATTTAAAAAAAAAGAAAAACCATAATTTAGTACGAGATGAAGTCAATGTTAGGACGAAACGCGTTCACTCAATAGATTTTCATTTCAACCTGTGAAAAGTTAGTTTTTATTTCTTTATAAAGTTATTGATAACTCACCTGAAAATGAGCAATGACGCTATCTTGTTCCTCAATTTCATATCCGGAAACCAAGATTCTAGTCGGTCGATGGTCGATCGAATGAGTAGTTGGTTTAGTGAAACCAGAGTGCAGACTAGTCCTATCAATTTTAGTAGTAGACTTCACGGCTGGAAAAGAGTAACGATTTAGAAAAAAAAATAGTCAAAACAAAAAACTATCGATGCACTTAATCATCGACAATAACTCACCGGAATTGTCTATCAGGTTATTTTTGCTCAACAGATGTCTCTGTATGGGATTAAACCTCCTTCCTCTGGCTCTTCCTCGGAGCATAGCAGTTTTAGCTTTCAGCTCGAAATATTTCTTCTGAATCTCGGTAACATCTGCTCCCTCCTGCTGCTTAGTTATCAGGTCCAATTCGATATCTAGCATTTCTTTCTGAGCGTCTTCTTTGGTTTTTTTCAGGGGCACAGCCGCTTTGATCGCGATAGTCGAATGGGCGATGTCCTTTCGAATCTCTTCGATGGACTCTTGGGTTTTTTTGATGGTTTCTTTGATGAGGTCTCTTTGGGTACCGGCAGGTACTGAAAACAAGAAATAAATTCATATTACAACAATTAAAAATAACAATTTACACATTTATTATAAAAAATAACGCATGACGCACGTTTCTGTGGAACTTCACCTTCTTCAGATGCTAATGGCAAACTAACTATGATTCTCTGTTATATCGAAAACAAGAAATAACAAATTGTGTAGAAGGGGTAAATAGAAAGATGGTTACAAATACTTATTAGAATAGGAAGAACCAATTCTGAACTGCTAGTCAGGTATCGGTAATTTTGAAAAGATTGAGAAAGGGGCTTGAAGTATATTCAATAGGAGACCGGAATGCTTGTATTTATTTATCTGTAATGATTCTAAAAAATTAAGTTTAATTCCCTGACTTTCAGCATTTAATATTTTAAAATAGAAATTGAATGTGTGATTTTCTGGAATTAAATGGTTTGCATAATGTGAATCCGACTTTTGATTAACAAAGCTACGTTTGTGTTCTGAAATTCTAGTTTGAAAACTTCTGAAAGTTCTACCTATGTAAAACTTATCACAATCACCACAATGAATTTTATAAACTCCTGATTTATTATCTTTATGAACTTTGGATTTATTATTTTTTATATGACTTTCTAAATTATTACCGGTACGATAAGCAATGTTAATGTTGTGCTTAGATTAGAGAGATTTAAGTTTTTTACTTGAATTTCCGATGAAAGTGAGGCTGTTATATTTGATATTATTTTTAGTAAGGGGGTACACCTGGCTAATCACATTCTTGAACAACTTTTTATCTATCATATTATGGGATCATATTTATTATTTACGACAATTTGTTTGATTATATTTTTCTCGATGTTAAAATTGGCGTTTGAAAGTGGAATATTTACTAAACGATGTACCAAACTATTGAAAGCTGCCATTTTGTGTTGGAATGGATGTAGGGAAGTTTCTTTTGATAAATGTGTAAATTGTTATTATTAACCATTGTTTTAATATGTTTATTAATCTACACCATGTATCGGCCCAACCAATCCAAAATTAGAAATAAATTCAGTCGAATTAGAATTCGAGACGTGTAATGCAAGTATTCAATTAACTCTACTCACATTTCTCCATTTTCTCAATGAGAATCTTCTGTTGGCTGAGCTGTTTCTCGAGTAATTCCTGCTTCCGTTTCCTGAGATCCTCCTTGATCTTCATCACTTCTTTCCGCTGCTCGTCTTGGTTCTTCTTCAATTTCTCCTTGACGGCCAGCAACTCTTGATTCTTCTTGATGGCGGCGGTGGCCTGTGCCTTCGTCTCCTCTTTGTTCAGCGCTGCGCTCTTCAAGGAGTCGCTCTTGGCATCACCGACGGCCTCGCTGCCAGGCGGCACCAGATTCGATTCTTCCGCTCTAGGTTGCACTAAATTTAGGACTTTATTAGTGTTGGGTGCGACAACTTGATTCATGCCCAGACGCTCTTTGATTGGCCTCGGTGGCACGTTTTCCTGTTTACCTTTACGGCGAACAAGAGAGAACACTTTGAACTAAAGGCATATATGTGATAAAACTGTGTTCTTTCAAATACTACGAGTCGATAATGCTCGATATACTGACCAAATGTCTGCGTAAATGGTTAAAACCAGACATATTATAATACGAAAGGTCACAATTATGATTTTTTGAACGATTCAATATCCATATTAATCTAAACATAATCTCATTGAAAAAAATATTTTCTACGTAAATGTTTGTTTACAAGCTATCCTACTTCCGAAATATTTTATTTACAATAGATAACTTCTGACAAATTTCACAGTGCAGATGTAGAATATCATATTTCTTAGGGAAAAAAAGTAGATCTCATTAGGATCTTTCGATAGTTTCTTATTAACAAGATAGTAAAGCCCAATTTTCATAAATATTTGCAAAAATTCGTTCTTCTCTATTGAACCTACATATCTCAATGTAAACAACTGTCCTAACAAGACTACGATAATCCAAAATATGCTACCTCGTACAATTCAGTTCTCTACACAAAAATCTTTTTGTTTAGGGTATTATGTCTTCTGCATAAATTCATTGAAGCATGGCAACTTTGGCGAATATCTTTTTGGTTTTGAGAACTTATCATTTTAAATCCTTCTTCAATTCAAAAAAAAATAAATAAGCCATTCAAGTAAATGAACCATTATTTTGTAACTTTAAGACTATGTGAATTTTAGCGAATAAGACAAGCTTATGTTTTATTGAAGCTCAAAGTATTTTCAAAATAGGGACCAAAATTAGATCAAATTTTCAATAAATGTGTGTACAGGGTGGGCAAATTTCGATGTTTGTATGGGGTATCTCGGTAACTATAGGAGATACAAAAGAATAGAGGGCACATTCTCCAAAAATTATTATTAAACATCTTCTATGTTGTACTTTTTTGTCTCTGTTTAATGATCCGCAATTAATAATATTTTCTTTTAATCCCTTGAAAATAGTTTCATTAGGTTGTCTTCTCTCTGGATAGCGATTGAAATATATCTCAGATGCAATATCACAACTCTAGTCTATAAACTGTGTAATTCATGCCTTAAGTTTTATAAAGGTCAGACGGGAAGATCTTTTCATAGTAGAATCAGAGAACACGAAAGACGTTATGTTAATAATAACAGCGACTTCCATTATTCTAACCATTTAATAGAAGAAACACATGATTTCAACGATAATTTTAAAATTTTACATACCGAAAATATGTCTCAAAATTTAAATTTTTATTAGAAAACATAATTCTTCAGACCTTTTACTCAAGTAGCAAAGTGAACTTGGTAATTCCCCGTTATTAAACCCGGTATTTCAAACCTCTTAATAGTTAACCATTCCAAATAAGTCAATTCCTGTTATACCGTTCTGGGAATTATAAATACAACCCCTTGTTATTAATAATACCCATTAGTAGAATATTTCAGATAATATATAAGCACTGTGATATATTTTAAGAATTAGTTTGTAACTAATTGTATAAATCGCTAAGCAGGAGCATTTTCCTGCTTTGTATAAATAACCAAATAAGTTTTGCTTGTAACTGAATGGCTGGTCAAATTTGTACATCAGGTAGATAATTCTACAAACCAGAGTAACCAATTCAACTTAATATACATTTTTCACTCTCGCAATTCCACAATAACATTCCGATCTTATTATATCGTGCAAAATAATATACCTTAATATAATTTACATTTTCTAGTCATGCACACTATGCAAGCAAATCAACCCATGTTAGTGAAATTAGTCGAATTCATAAACAAACATGCAATGCAATCAAATATGAAAACGATAATTTTTCATATTAAATATAAATGAGAAACAATTTACTGTGTTTCTATCACTATTAAAAAAAATTGTAGTAACAACGAAGTAAATTGTTTCTTATTAAAATTTAAAACTGTATGATCACAAAGTAACCGACAAATACATCCAACATTTCTCATATTACCCCAAAGTAGCCTAATAATACGAACAGATCACAACAAGTGTCCCTTGAAGGAGCAGTCTCGGAGATTTTAGAAGTGAATGTGGGAACTCCGCAGGGCTCTTGTATTTGTCCCACTTTATTTAATATATTCATAAACGATTTGCCTCTACGCTTAAGGGAATTTGGCCTTCCTATCCTTTACGCGGATGGTACTAACGTTATCATAGCGGGTAAAAATATAAATGAGATTAGAGAGAAAGCACACGCATGTATCGAATTAATGCTTAACTGGTGTAAAATAAACAAATTAAACTTAAACGAAAACAAAACTTATTCTTGCGACTGAGAGGTAAATCGATAGTAAGCAGCCCTGATACAAGGTTCCTGGGTATCCACCTGGACCGGAAGCTCACTTGGTCACCTCACATTAATCAGCTATCGCGGCAGGTAAGTTCATGCTGCTATCTCTTACGAAACCTAAAATATACAGTTTCAACTGAAGTCCTTAAGCTTGCGTACTATGGGTTATTCCAGTCCAAAATGTCGTATGGTATTATTTACTGGGGACAAGCTAAAGATGCAGGTAAAATTGGAGTTACCCAGAGACGCGCGGTCCGTTACATGTTAAACCTGAAGACACAAACTGACTGCAGACCGTACTTCAGGGAATTGAAAATACTTACAGTCACTGGCCTGTATCTTTTTAGACTAATATCAAGTGCTGAGCCCGTCCCTGCCTCTGTCGAACGGGCGCGCCATCTGCTCACTGCAATCTGTAGTTCGTGCGGAATCGGTAGGATACTACTATACTTGTTGGGCCTCGCCGTGCCGAAACTTCTCGATAGAATTCGACCCGTCCAACTGTCGGCTCGAAACGCGGTCACGTGAATTCGGGACCATGTGAAGCGAAAATAGTTCTTAAGTGTCGGGAATGCAACCGTTTTCGCGAATTTCGGAGAAACGTCAAACTTTAAACGTTCGATATCGAAAATCGGCGTCTCGGATCGAGGCGAGACGTAGCCTAAGCACTACGGAAAGGACGTGGGCGATCAACGGGGCCCTTTGGGCCCCGCGATTCGGGGCCGATCTCCTTATCTCGGATTCATAAGTTTGCCAAAATGCGGCCGTCGGCCGCCTGCATTTTGGGAAGTCGAATTTAGCGAAGCAATTATTTATTTAGTATTATACTAGTGAGCGGTCCGATTCGAGAAAATATAAATCACCGAACCACGATGGGTGTCACGCCACTGTCCGCCGCATAGCTGTCACATACCTAGCCGTCGTAGGGAGTCAGCTGATTCCGTACGCGGGAACTCGTTACTACGACGCGATTGGGCCTCGCGCGCCCGGTAACTTTCGAAACGAATGAAAGCCCTCCAATTACTCGTTCGAAAGCCGGTCACGTGAATTCGAGACCATGTGAAGCGAAAATAGTTCTTAAGCGTCCGGAATGCAGCCGTTTTCGCGAATTTCGGAGAAACGTCAAACTTTAAACGTTCGATATCGAAAATCGGCGTCTCGGATCGAGGCGAGACGTAGCCTAAGCACTACGGAAAGGACGCGGGCGATCGAAGGGGCCCTTCGGGCCCCGCGATTTGGGGCCGATCTCCTTATCTCGGATTCATAAGTTTGCAAAAATGCGGCCTTCGGCCGCCTGCATTTTGGAAAGTCGAATTTGGCGAAGCAATTATTTATTTAGTATTATACTATTAGTAAAAGAAAATCAAAGTAACTTTAAAAAAATGAGTGACGTGCATAATTACTTCACTCGGCATGCAGACAATTTGGATGAACCTAGCTATCGCTCAAACAAATCCCTCATATTTTGCAACAAAATACTACTTATAACCAACTTATTAAAATAGAAAAATTCTATGAGGATCTTCCACTTGGGCAATTCAAAAAAAATCTTAAGCTTTTTCTTATTGACAAATGCTACTGTGACCTTGGTGAATTTTTCACATAAATAATTGTGCCATTTTGTATTAGTTATTTTAAACTTAATTGTTTTTTTTTTAAATTCAATGTGCTGTGACGTGCTTTAAAATACTACGTATTTGTATAAAGTAAATAAAGTTATCTATCTATCTATCTAACTAGTAATATTGTCGTTTTCGTTAAAATGAGAAATTAAAATATTAACTACTCACGAAATTTACTATTGACTGTAATTTTTCAGAAGAAAAAAATCCTGGAAATGCTTCACTTAAAAATTTGACGTCTTCATCAATGAGTTCATAGAGTAATTAGTTTGGTTAGTTAAGAATTTTCATTAGTTTTTTCTGAAGCTAGAATAATTTGATTCAACTAAGGTAAGTACCTGTAATGGGATTTCGAACTTTATTTTTAGAAACCCAGACGATATTATTAAATCGATTTGGAATATATTTTCCGATGCCAATATTGGGTTTTATATTCTTTATTTTTTTGCGTTTCGACACTTTCGCACATTTCCTTTTTTTCGAAAGTTTTCCGGATTTGGAAGTTTTCTTTTTACACTTCCAAACGAACGCTGACGATACTTTAGGCCACTTTTGCATTGCGACCGAATTTTTTTCATCATTATTCACTCTCTCTGCGTCCCGTTTTTCCGGTGCCACGAATCCAATGCATTTCCTGTCTAGTTTCAATACGGTCTGGATGGGCGAAGATATACCTTGGAGGTCCTTTCCCAACCCTTTTCCTGGCTCGAACCCCATTCGTAGCATTAATTTGGCACCAATACCCTTGGTGTGGTTTTCCCAATCGCCCATTTCTATTTCGTGCTTTTTTGAGCAGTCGTCCTTTCGTTTTTCGTTCAGTTTTCCCGAACAGTCTTTATTATCAGTTTCCTCGTACCCTGCTACCATATAATAATTCTCGTCATTTTCGTACGACTTCCTGGTTTTTACGATTCAATCAGTTCATTGATATTATGACGGAAAAAAATGGACAAACTCTGTCATAGTTACCCGCCTACTTGAATTACGTATAAAAAAACGCAAAAAGTAATGTAGGAAAATATTTTTTTTAACTCGAGGGACCTACAGTTTAACACCGGTTCCGAACGGCCAATGGGCTTGTAAACTATGTACATTACCCAACAATTTTTACTCATACATAACCACTAAATTCCGGACATACACAACACCCAAGAGCGAGGTGGGACTCGCTCTTGGGTGTTGTGTATGTCCGGAATTTATTGGTTATGTATGAGTAAAAATTGTTGGGTAATGTACATAGTTTACAAGCCCATTATTTTCGCTATTGAAGACTCAGGCTGGCTTCAGACTTGGCGGAACGCGGAAATGTCAAATTCCGCCTTCAAAAGTTGACTAAATTTCAACAATTTAACGCGGAATGACCTTGGGAATCGTTACGAACGTTTCGATTGGTATAAAATTCAGATTTGACATTTCCGCGTTCCGCCTAGTCTGAAGCCAACATTACACATCAAAATCGACCTGACATATGATAATATCGTTAGAAGTAGAAAAAAAAATCCGTTCCAAACCACAGCCAACTATGATTTCCATTCAAAAAAAAAAAATCTTTAGGCCATATCTCGAAATTTCACTTTTTTTTCAAATTTTCTCGACGCCGCTGGATTATACAGAAAAAAGCGCCTTAAGGTTTTCGCCAGTGAATTTGTCTCGAAAAAAAGAGATCGAGAATGCTCCCTTCATTTTTTGTATCTTCTATAGTTACCAAGATACCCTATACAAACATCGAAATTTGCACACCCTGTACAGTAACAGAATTCTGAAAGGGTTCCAAAAACCAGAGTAAAAGAGAGTGATCGAAAAATTTTTGGATCACAGAAAAAATTCAAGGGACAATATTGAAATTATCAAAAAAAGACAGACTTGTAATGATTACGTAAATTTGAAAAAAAATTATATTCAAACAATTGTCAATATAATGAAAATTAAGTTTCAATAAACGTGTTTTTATTTTTTAATATGAATTTCCATCAAGCAAAGTTACTTCGATTCAAGAGGATAAACTGAAACCGTCTCTGTTTTCAGACAGTCAAGTCTGGTTAAGTTGAAGGGCCAGACGACTATACTGTATTGCCTTTTTGTCGTGAGTATATTGTATAAATCCCAAACCAGGAACATTTTCCTGCTTTGTATAAATAACCAAATAAGTTTTGCTTGTAACTGAATGGCTGGTCAAATTTGTACATCAGGTAGATAATTCTAAAAACCAGAGTAACCAATTCAAATTAATATACATTTTTCACTATCGTAATTCCACAATAACATTCCGATCTTATTATATCGTGCAAAATAATATACTTTAATATAATTTACATTTTCTAGTCATGCATACTATGTAAGCAAATCAACCCATGTTAGTGAAATTAGTCGAATTCATAAACACACATGCAATGCAATCAAATATGAAAACGGTAATTTTTTCATTTGAATTGCTGAGGCCGTTCCTCGATGAAAATCAATTGTTAACATGGTTGGGTTTAACGATTTTCTCATATGATAAAACAATAACAGTTGCACAACGCGTTTCCCTGACACTACAGCTTCTTCGGGTGCGAATTTCAAACTAAAAGTAAAATATCTAATGCAAGGTTTATGAAGACTTAATGATAAGGAAGAAAAATCATAAAATGGCAATTTCACAAGTATTCCCATTGATCAAACCAGAAGGAATTAAATATAATAGTTTAACTTATTTCGACAAAGCTTCCAACAAATTAAAAAATCCTTTTTCTCTAATCTAGATTTCAATTTAGCATTCACAACAAGAAATAGTCTAGGACAGTGGTTCTTAACCGGTGGTCCGCGGACCACTGGTGGTCACTGGAGGCACTCGAGGTGGTCCGCGAAGCCATCCTGAAAATTTTGAATAAGTCATATAGTTGTAGAAGTCCCGTTCGGTCATTTCAGCCCCCTTCACTCTGCGCATCTTTTTAATATTATATGCAATGCAATGTGATGAATCCGAGGACGTTTGGCAATGCTGTCAATAACTTGTATTTGCTCGATTTCTGCATGACAATAAAGCATTAAAAGAAAAGTAACTGTTTTCCAAATGACTGGAAACGAGGCAAGGTGTTGATGCTATGGATGAAATAAGTCTATATTTTGAGGAATATCGTCTTCGATGGCAAATTCTTGCGGAAATTTGTACGGATGGTGCTCCTGCTATGCTTGATTCCAGCTCTGGTTTTGATGCATTGATAAAACCATCTGCAAGATCAACATATTGCGTTAGTCGTCGCCAAGCATTAGCTGCCAAAAAACTCTTCCTGAATGCTTGGCTATTGCGTTGAAAATAGTATGAAAGTTGTAAACTTCATCGAAAGCAGTGCACTGAATACTCGTCTTTTCAAACAGTAATGCTCTGATATGAACACTAAAGTCTTCTTTTCCACACAGAGGTGCATTGGCTTTCCCAAGTAAATATTATTACAAAGTTGTATGAACTGAGGGAAGTGAAAATGTTTGTAACTCTTAGAGGAAAACAAAAAATTGCTGAAACAGTTTTCTTAAGCCAAATATCAAATAAGTTTTCATTATTTATTTATTTATTAATTTGTTTATTTGGTCTACTTACTTCTTCGTTCGCGTGGAGTCATAAGCGCACTATATAGGTATCTTACACTTTCAAGTAAATTTGTATGTTTTTCAGAAATACGAGTATTAACGTATTATCATAAATTCAACTCGAAGAGTCAGAAAATTCACGGCATTGACAATTAATTTGCATATGAAGGTAAAATCAATGTGTTTATCTTTAAGAGCGAGTTATGGATCAACAAGATCAGAAGTGACAATATTTCTGCGTTCGATAATTTGTATAAAATAATAGGAAACACAATGCCAAGGAAAAATAAGAATTACAAAACAAACATGATTAGGTACATTTAAAAAATATGAAAAGTGAATTCGGTCGTTATTTTCCGTACTGCGAGGACAAAAGGAATTCAGAAAATGGTTCGCAATCCTTTCATTGTCACAGTTTTTGAATTCTTGCTGAAATTGAAGAAAAATTGATCGAAAAGCAACGCGACAAAAAAATTGAAATATATATTCCAGCCAGGAATAAATCTTGAAGATTTTTTTTATTCAAAAGGTAATTTCTTTCCCAAAGATTGGAGATAAACCTCATTTGACTTCGTTTTCATCGACGTATTTATGTGAGCAGGGGTTCTGGATGCTTTTGATAATGAAAAACAAGCACCGGAATCTTGCCGACATGTGTTTTCCTTTCAGTAGCACTGAACCAAATTGAAATTCAAAGGTTAGTTAAGATTATGCAGTCACAAAAAACCGTTTATTTTTATCGACTTTGTGAAGGTTAAATTACTTACAAACAGTTGGTGGTCCCTGACAAGTCAGAATTTTTTTTAAATGGTCCCTCTCATTATGAAGAGGTAAAGAACCACTGGTCTAGGAAGATACATAAAAAACAACAACGAAGATTCAGTATATGCTAAACATTTAATAAAAGAGAAACATGACTTCCATTCCGATTTCGAAATTCTACACCTCGGAACAAAAGTTTCAAAATTAAATCTTATGGAAACTTTAGAAATTAATAGTCATAAAAATTCCCAGAAGTTACTTAACAACCAATCGGATGTGAACAGCTCCCCGTCCCCTCTTAACCTTTTCATGAATGAAGGTAGTTTGTTCTTAGAATCACCAAAATGGATTTCCCAAATTTAAATTTGTACTTCATAAACCTTGCATTAGATATTTTACTTTTAGTTTAAAATTCGCACCTGAAGAAGCTGCAGTATCTGCGAAACACGTTGTGCAACTGTTATGTTTTTATTATATGTGAAAATCGTTAAACCCAGAGTTTCATTTCTCGAACATGTTGATAATTTTGTCATATTAAATACGAATGAGAAACAATTTACTTTGTTTTTATCACTATTAAAAAAAAAATTGTAGTAAAAACAAAGTAAATTGTTTCTTATTTATATTTAAAAATGAATCATCACAAAGTAACCGACAAATACATCCAATATTTCTCATATTACCCCGAAGAAGCCTAATAATACCTACTCGTAATATTTTTGTTTTCGTTATAAATGGAAAATTAACTCGCAAAATTTACTATAGACTGTAATTTTTCAGAAGTAAAAAATTTCTGGAAATGCTTCACTTAAAAATTAGACGTCTTCATCAATGAGTTCATAGCGTTCCTAATTAGTTCGGTTAGTTAAGAATTTTCATTAGTTTTTTCTGAAGTTAGGATAATTTGATTCAACTAAGGTAAGTACCTGTAATGGGATTTCGAACTTTATTTTTAGAAACCAAAACGATATTATTAGATCGAATTGGAATACATTTTCCGATGCCAATATTGGGTTTTACAGCCTTTATTTCTTTGCGTTCCGATGCTTTCGCAGATTTCCTTTCTTTCGAAAGTTTTCCGGATTTGGAAGTTTTCTTTTTACAATTCGAAACGAACACTGACGATACTTTAGGCCACTTTCGCATTGCGACCGAATTTTTTCCATCATTATTCACTCTCTCTGCGTCCCGTTTTTCCGGTGCTACGAATCCAAGGCATTTCCTGTCTAGTTTCAATACGGTCTGGATGGGCGAAGATATACCTTGGAGGTCCTTTCCCAACCCTCTTCCTGGCTCGAACCCCATTCGTAGCATTAATTTGGCACCAATACCCTTGGTGTGTTTTTCCCAATCGCCCATTTCTATCTCGTGCTTTGTTGAGCAGTCGTCTTTTCGTTTTTCGTTCAGTTTTCCCGAACAGTCTTTATTATCAGTTTCCTCGTACCCAGGTACCTTATTTTCTGAAGACACGTTATCATCCGATCTTTGATCGTTCGAATTTAGATTGGTAGTATCTTTTAGAATTTTGTGCGAGGTTTTATTTTCGATATAGTCTTTTTTATGATTTACGAAAAAAATGCCATAATCGTTTACTGCAGTCGTTTCTCCGTCTAATTTTTCTGCGTTACAGAACGTCGAGTAAAATTTATTGCGAGTTTCGCAAAACGACTGGTCCATTCGTTTGCCGTGGAATCCCAAATCTGAAATAATGATGAGTCCCAATAGAATTGTGTGAAGGATCGGCTGTTTAAAATTAATCGACACGAGAATGAGGCGATACAATGTGATCTTCTCACGATCAAAAGTTATAATTTGCCATCATCTGCTATTATCTGCGAATCGACCGCCTTTTTCGTCCACGACGTTTTTGGATGAAAATCTGACAGAAAATCTTCTCATAAATTTTTTATAGTTATCCCAGTATCGCTCTCGATAATGTTTATTGTCATTATATTACACGGTATATTAGTCCGATGGAGACATTTTGTCGAGGACCTATATGGATGAGAATATATATATATATATATATATATATATATATATACATATACATATATATATATATATATATATATATATATATATATATATATATATATACATATATATATATATTTATATATATATATATATATATATATATATATATATATATATATATATTTATATATGGTTTGTGGCGCCCAAGGCAAGACTTTCTTCGGCGCCCCCCCCTCACTCCGGTAAAACGTATAATTTGTGTTTTCAGTTTTGGTTCAGGGGGTTACACTCCATTATCCACCACCTATGGACCCGCCCTGTTCCCGACTGGAAAAACCGGCAGCCATTATGAATAAAATCATCACGGACGACCCACCCCACTACATATTTTAATTTATATATATATATATATATATATATATATATATATATATATATATATATATATATATATATATATATCAGGGGCGGCTAGTCAAAGGAGGCTAAGCCTCCTCAATAATATTCCGTGTATCACTAATATAAATATATTATATTGAATAGTCAGCATTCAGCATATTCATATTAATCAAAATCATATTATTTTATGCACCTACCTTCCTTTCAACCTACATTATATAATATAATTTATTAATTAAGATAGAAGGTATTTACATTTACTGCATTTCATTCATTTCAAGATTTGTGGCAACGCTGCGGAAGGCTTAGAAAGGTACCTATATTCTCAACGTTCATTATGCCTGCCATAGAAAAGCAAACAGCGGTGCAAATACTCCGAATGAATACCTACTTCATTGCAATAGAAATGCAAAACACATGTAAATGGCAACACCGATAAAGTCCAGTCTTATACAATGTCGACCAATCACAACTATAGAATTTCGCGGGACATCGAGTAAATTCGTTGATTGAATCGTAGTGTGAATTGTGATCGTAATTCGTAGTGTCTATGGCTGCCGAAAACAGCTTGGGTATTGTTTTGAAATGAGTTTGATTACTGAAGTTAATTTCAAAAATTTCAATGGTGACTTAGTGGAATATTTGTTATCCCATAACTTTAGTGCACTTAGTTATGATAAAAACATTGAGACCTACCCCTGAATTGAAGAATTTAGTGCAGCGTAACAGAAAACAAAACCGCGGTTTTAATACAAAGAATTATGAGAGACATCCTTGCCTAACCGGATCACAGGTAAAAAATAAATTATTTTGTTGGCAGTGTTTACTTTTTACTAGTGAAAATGTCTCTGTTTGGGGCCGCTTAGGGTTTGAGGATTTAATTCTATACCTAGTTGAAAGTGAGGAATTTTTCACCGATAAAGTAACTTTAAATACAGCACGCGGATTAATATCTTACTTACAAGATAAGGAATTTATATATTTTTTAAACATCTTCAAATTAATTTTTGAACAAACCTAAATAGTTTTTCAAATCTTACAGCACAAGTTTTCAGATGTAATTTACAACGAAATCGGCTCAAGTTTCTTTTGGAAAAAAATTCAGAATTTCGTGCAGTTTATTTAAAAAAACTATTTTCTGTATTTCAAACTACTGATGATACGACTCAATTTAGCCCAAAACGAAAGAAATTTTGGATACTATTAGGGGTCAAATAGAAATAAGGTTCTCTGATTTGAAAGAACTGCATTTCTTCGACTTACTCAATAAAAATTTGTTTACCGGATTTTCGGCTAATTTTCCAGATAACCTTTTGGAAAATTTATGTCAAAAATACACTTTTTTTGATAAGGTGGCCCTAAAGAGTGAACTGTGTGTTGTTTATAATGACAATGAAATTTTGGGGCAAAATGAAAATCATGTGATGACTATTAAATACCTTTTTGATAATGATTTGAATCAAGATTTACCCCAAGTTTATAAACTCTTATGTCTAATTGTTTCTATCCCGGTGACATCGGCTTCCGTAGAGCGCTCGTTTTCCACTCTTAAGAGAATTAAAACTTATTTACGAAATTCAATGAGCCAGGATCGTTTGAAAAATATTAGTTTGTTGTCTATTGAAAAGGAATTGGTAAAACTTTTGGCGAAAGACAAAAAATTTTATGAGGATATTATAGATCATTTTGCTAACGTTAAAGATCGCAGAATCCCGCTAATCTTCAAAAATATATAACTTTTTATTTGCTGTCCCACACATATTTTGTACATTTTATTTTTCACAGGTTTTGTTTGTGGTACTAGGTACTTTATTACTTAGTATTATACCAAATAATTCGTTGTTCCTTGTAAAAATCTTAAAAGAATTTATTTTTTGTTTGATTTTATGTAAACATTATTTTTTATTTAAGGCTTCTGCCTTGGCATTGGCATCTATGCAGGAATTATAAAAAATAGATGTCTATGCCAAAGAATTTATTTAAATTTTTTTTAGGTCTAAATGTATATTTTATTATTTTATTTTGTTGTTATTTTATTTTTATTTTGTTTTACTTTTATGACAAGAATTTTATTTTAATCTATTTTTGGGAGGGTCCTATTTTATTTTTGGCAAGAAAAAACTCTCACCTCCCCGTTGGTTCTTGCTGGGCAACAATTGATTAATTCCTCGAATAAGTAACAAATTCGTTAAGTAGGTAGGTAGGTACCTATTTTGTGATAGAAAAAAAATATGATGAATAGATGAATTGATTAATTGGCTGAGAAGAGTTTTTGTGAATATTGTAAATAGGAGTTGTAGGTCTCAAGGTAGACACTCGAAAGTGAAAAAAAATTTTTCCAAACAAATTAATAGCTTAGGGTGCTTGTTTTACTTTGATTCTCTTTAAATTATAAGGCGGTTGACCTTGAAATCCTAAAAATTTTCGCCCATGGTGTATTTTTTAACAGCCTCCTCAAACCAAAACCTCACGAGCCGCCACTGATATATATATATATATATATATATATATATATATATATATATATATATATATATATATACTAAGATTTAATTAATTTTCATACGGTCTTTAATTTTTTACTCTAGTTCTTGGTACTCTTTTTTTTGTAGTCTACAAGTCTACTACTAAGTTTTTTCCAGTGTCATTTTCTACTGCTAAAATTGCGAGAGAGTTCAGCCTGTCTTTTGCCATGGTAGAACGCAAATAAGTTTTTATAAGTTTAAGCTTACTAAAACTTCGTTCAGCACGTTTAGTATAGACAGTCACTACAGTAAATTTTTCATATAGAGAATTAATGGGCACTCATCCATGCATACATTGTTTGATTCCGAGACCAATACATCGATACAACAATGGTCGCCCCACCCACACGACGGCCCTGTATATATATATATATATATATATATATATATATATATATATATATATATATATATATATATATATATATATATATATATATATATATATATATATATATAAATATCTTTATATATCTATATATATATATATATATATATATATATATATATATATATATATATATTATATATATATATATATATATATATAAATATCTTTATATATATATATATATATATATATATATATATATATATTATATAATATATTAGCAACTGGTTAGAAATTAACGCTCTTTTCTATTTGTGCTTCTAATCGATATTTGGCAGAAGCTCCAATTGAAAGTCAACTCGATATTTGACAAGAAATCAGTCAATTTCAACCATTACCAGGTCAAATATCATCTTGCGATCAAATGATTCCATTGTTACTGTGGTAAGTGAAGTATCCATGGAAAGTGAAGAATAAAAAAATAAGATCAATCATCTATTGACGTTCAATGCAGACACAAGAAACAAAATTTTGTATATCTTGGTCCTAGGACCAACTTTGCTAATCGAACCCATTTTAATAAACAGGTTTTCAAAGAACCTGGTAATAAGGACTAACTTTGTGACCCTTTTACTTTCTTTTTACCCCGAGGCGAAGCTAAAGGGGTTATAGTCTCACGACAAAAAGTTGGTAACTGGCCCGATTTTGAAAATTCCAACGGATATCGATAAAATGCATATGATTTCATCAGAGAAGTTTTGTTCCCAACGAAGAATAAAAAATTATAGCGTTTTTTAGATAGGCATTACGACATGCGCATGCGCCAAGGTCGATATGTACGAAGTCCTACAAAACATGCGTCGAAGTGCTCTGTGTGCCACGGTAACCAAGCGACGTTCATAGCTTAAGCTTGATTCTGCGTCTGTGCTCTGTGTCTGCTTCCCATCCATAGAGATATCTTATCAATTTGATTCATAATTTGCAGCAAAATGAGCCGGGATAGGATATTCAAATTCGACAGTCAAACAATGAATTTTCTTGCTAAATTTTCACGGATTTTATTCGTAATATCGACTTATTAATACATTTATTGCAATTTTCCTTCATTTCATTCGTAAAATCGACTTTCATTGTTATTTAATTTATATAATAGGTACATTCAAAAAATATTGACGACATGCACATGCGCCGAGGGGTTTTATCATTCCTAGTGCTACGCAGTAGGGTGTCCTTCATTTTTGTTACAAAGGGTTTGCCTGTCAATAAATGAATATTACAATCACTTCCGGCCTCATTACAATGCCACAATTCCAAAAAGTAGGTAGCGCATTTTTTAGATACTAGAAATGTTCAGCAGGGTTGAAAAAGTAATGACGAATAAGCTGCGGATAAGTGGGGTAGTGTAATTATCGACAAAAAATAATAGAATCAACAAAAATATGAAAAATACAAGGTTTTCAATTCATTACAATAGCCCAATCACATGCAGCTTCTTTTTTATTATTGTTTTGATTCTGCTGATAATTTCTTGTATCGATAAAACCGAGTGGGCTACTGTAATAAATTGAAAACCCTGCATTTTTATCATATTCTCGGTAATTCAATTATTACACGCGCTCTTGTCATCTATGATTTAAAATTTTATAATTTTAAATGTATTTGTTTTAAATTTTATACTTCAACTAAAAATACAGTGACTTGCAGTAGCTGTGATATTATATTTTGTAAATTATTTTGACGTATTGTAAAACTTTGTTGTGAACATGAATAAATCTATTTCTATTTCTATTTCTCAATCCTGCTGACCATTTCTAGTATCTATAAAATGAAGTGGGCTATTGTAATAAATTAAAATCCTTACGTTTATGTGTTATTGTCATATTTTTTCGATGCACTACCTACTTTTATTAATTGTGGCATTGTGATGAAGCCGGAAATGGTTGTAATCGATTGTATATAGCTTATTCAATACATCGTTAATGGAATGGAAGAGGGTCTCATTGTAGGAACCTTTTTCTATGACCTTAGTAAGGCATTTGATTGTGTGTCTACTAACATACTGGTAGACAAACTGGAAGCTTACAAGATTGATACATGCAGCTGTAACTTAATCAAATCTTATCTTTCAAACCGCAAACAGTATACTCGTATAAATGGGATTGCTTCTGACCACCTTGGTGTCACCAGGGGCGTTCCCCAGGGATCAGTATTAGGACCTACACTATTTCTCATTTTTATTAACGATCTAATTCAGGCTGTGGGAGCTGCTGATCTCCTGTTATTTGCCGATGACACCAGTGTGGTCAGAAGCGGGCAAAATGAACAAGACTTGACAGACTCAATGGCGCAAACTCAGGAACTTCTTTTTGAATGGTTCTGTCTAAACGAGCTGAGCTTAAATCTTAACAAAACCGCGAAAATGTTATTCACTCACAGAAACATTTCATTTCAGAATCCTAAAAGTGTTAAGTTCCTGGGACTAACTATGTGTCCTAACCTGAACTGGGAGGGGCACATTGACTGTCTCGCAAAAAAGATATCTAGAAATATCTTTCTCGTACGCAACTTAGTAAAATGTTTACCTTTGGATGTGATACGGACGGCTTACTTTGCTGTCATTCAATCACATATGTGCTATGTTTTAACGGGTTGGGGTCACAGCACTCATGCTAACAGAATATTTGGACTGCAGCGTAAAGTTATGAGAATTATGGCAAAAAAAATACAGAGACGATGTTAAAAGCACTTTTACTGAGTATAATATTTTCACTTTTCCCTCTTTATATATTCTCTCTTGTCTCTTACATGCTAGATCCAACAAAAGCTACATTCTGAATAATGAAATTCATGATTATTACACCAGACAAAATAGTCTAATTCATATAGATATTCTACGCCTAAACTCTAGTAAATCTTATTACAATTACTACAGCAAAGTGCTTTTTAACAAACTCCCACCAAAAAGTGAAAGAACTTCCTCTTAAACAATTCAAAAACGTAATCAAGTTGTTTCTAATTAAAAACGCATTCTTCGATTTCGGTGAATTTCTAGATATACAGTTCACAAATGACAGCTTTAAATCATAATTGAAAATTTGTACAATATTTTTATATCATTTTAATTTAAAAAAAAAATTTTTTATATGTCCCGTGTTTTGTTATTTGTAACTGTGCAATTAATTTAATTTGATATTGTGATTTAGTTTTAGTTATATGTTGTAATATACAAGATATTTTTTTATAATGACAAAATGTAAACTTATGTATAACATGCTCAATAAACTTGAACTTGTAATTAATTAAATAAAAGTTTCGAATAAAAAATAATTGATATGGTATAAGTGTGGTGTGTTGATGTGGTGCAGCTTTAGACTAATTTCACACCACAACCTCATAACCTGAGTTCTGCAACTGAAATACATTTGGGAATAGGTGTAATAAATTGACGACACTATCAAAAAATTGTCGATTTAATGCTTTTAGGGGAAAATTCATATTGAAAAGAATTTGAAACAATGATTTAGTTTCATTTAAAAAATTCAGATTATTAAGATTTTCAATAAAATAAAACATTAAAATACTGCAATCCGCCATTCTGACTGAAACACCAATCACAGCACCTACGTCACGCTTAGGTAAACTCCTCTGTCAATAATCCTCAATCATTGTGTTTTGTTGCTGTGAATACTACTGATTACGCATTTGGATTGATTTTTTATTATTTTACGTGTGGTTTATCGACTCCACACTACTATAATAATGGAACCAAGCTTTGTTAAGGCAAATAGCTCAAATTTACCCAGGATTGATGTATTAATGTTGGGCGATTTCCTACCAACAAATGAAGAATTTTGCTCGTCTGAGTTTAGAAACGTAAGAACTTCCTTGTGAGTAAATTGTAATTATATTTACCCTAGATACATCCAATTTAGATATAATCAAACCCGTTTCGAACTCATGCGAGTTTATTTTACTTTCATAGGTTATTTTTATAATGAACTTGTCATTGTTTATTTTTGAGGTTAGCTCCCTCACAGCTTGTAAGTTGCTATTTTAGAGTTAATAACATTTTGAGACCCGATAAAACAACTACATTTCTGTAACTAATAAGCACCTACTGGTACTAGTAGTATTTTTCCTCATAGAAAACACATAAAATCTGATGAATCACCAAGTCAATGGGTATGTATTTGTTCTAATTTCAATTATTTTAGGTCTTCTAGCAATCAGTTATGCGTAACTGAAACGGGAAGGAAACATTTGTACAGTAAAGTGCAAGATTTGCCCAGAGCAAATATATATATATATATATATATATATATATATATATATATATATATATATATATATATATATATATATATATATATATATATATATATATATATATATATCGTTCGGGTTTCGGCGTGCGAGCTTTAATCACTTATTTCTTATTATTTTCTTGTTTGGAACATGTACAAATACTTTTCTGAGTGTTCTTATTGATGTGTTTTTACACTGCGGTACTGCACACCACTCCTAATTTTTTGAATTCATTTTTACCACACGAATGAATTTGATGTTTTGTTCACTTTCTTCGCTACGCATAGACACAATGATATGTTTACCTAAGCGTGACGTCAGACCGACGCCATGACAAATGCGAGCTGTTTTCGCGCGCTATTGAAATAATATTAGAAAAATGGCTTTAAACTTCGTTAAACTTAAGTTTATTACCGAAATGAAGGTTTTTTCGTGAATAGTAAATGTGTATCCACATTAAGGAAGATTATTTCAAAATCATTCGTCACGCCTATTAATGTGTAAAAAATTCACGAGTGAAATAGGGTGTGGGGTATAAAAGCTGGTGCACCGTGAGGGACATATCATTTACCTTTCCCGATTACCTTATCAACTAGCTTTTAAGTAAGCGACATACTGTACAAAATGACTGGATAGCCTCATCCCATCAGTTACGATTCTGTCAATAAATTAACGCAATTGATCAGTAATTAAACCTAAGCGTCATCAAATATCGCACCTCGAACACAGGCAATCATACGAAAGCGACTAATAAAACCATCACCGTTCTCACAGCGCCTCAAACACTCACCGTCGTTGTTGACGTTGTGCCAGAACACCTTGATGAAACGGTTATTTAGCACCGCCTCCGTGCTGCGATAGGCCGCGCTGGCTTCCGCGTGACTGGAAAATGTGACGATCGCCGCCTCCGTGTCCCCCTCGTAATTCACCTGGATATTGGTGATCTTGCCGAACTTGGAAAAGTGATTGTTCAAGTGGGTGATGCTGTTCAGTCCGGCGGGTATTTTCTTCAGTTCCAACGAGCAATTGGACGGGTTCTTGGGCGTACGCGGGCCCAGCCTGTTGTAATCGAACTTGTTCTTCTTTTGATGGTAGAACGGGTCGTGGTTCTCGAGCGGCACGAAGTTGCCCTGTGGCGGATAGCTGGGCGTGTAAGGGTTCTGTTTGTTGTCCATGACGGGCACGGGGATGAGCTCACGGTTCATGTTCGGTTGCGGTGGGAACATGCCCATGGTCGGAAGCTGAAAATATTAATAAACCATCGCCTTTGTTGAATGAAATTTTCATGAATAACTTGGAAGAAAAAATTTTCAATGCTGATAATAATTTAATTACTAACGTTTCATTATGGAGGCGTTATGTAGATGATATTTTTTGTATTTGGACAGGTACAGATAGGCAGTTAGATAATTTCCTTGAATATATAAATGCTTTCTACAACTCGATTCAATTTACAAAAGAAGTAGAAAACGAAAACGGTACCTTGAATTTCTTAGACGTTCAGATTGCTAGGAATTTGAATTCTCTTACTTTCAACATTTATAGAAAACCAACCTTCACAGATACTTTAATTCACAGCGACAGTGCTTTTCATTCGTTCATACATAGGTTGTTCACGATTCCATTATCGGAAACAAATTTTCAAACTGAAGATAATACAATTAAATTATTAGCCACTAATAACGGTTACAATGAAAGTCTAATCGACAAGCTTATGGGGAAAAAACGAATAAAGTATTTGTTGCATTCAATATAGCCCACGCAAACTATTAATGAAGAACAAAAATATTTCCCAATAAATTATGTGCCTAATTTGAGTAGCAAAATTTGTAACAGACTATCGAAAAATAACGTTAAAACAATTTGTACAAATAAAAGAAACTTGAAGTCATTCTTGGTCAATAATAAAGAAAAATCTAACATCGGAGAAAACAGTGGTATTTACAAAATATTTTGCGACGAATGTCCTGCTTTCTATATTGGACAGACAGGAAGGAATATAAATATTCGCGTTGAAGAACATAAAAAGTCAATTCTACTAAACAAAAATACCACTGGCTTCTCTGAGCATTGTATAAAATTCAATCACTTCCTGGATTTCAACAGAACCAAATTGTTACATTCAGGTAACAAAGGAAAGCGCCTTGACCTTCTTGAAATTCTCGAAATAAGTTCCGCCCATAATAGTCAATTACCCCTTGTAAACGAACAAATTGATTTTCAGGTATCACCTTTGCTTCTGTCTGTCTTATAAAATAGGATGTAATACTCTCCTGTAGTCAGTCTTGATAATGAGTTCATAACTCGAAACATGTCGACTTTTCGTTACTGCTAAATACAGTATCTAAATTTTTTATATATTGTGAAACATAAGCCAAGTGTTTTTTATTTTAAAGTTTATACTTTATTCTTTATGACGTTTCACCAAGTGATGTGCGAGAATTCAATCTCAGTTAAACCAAGCATTATTCGACTTGAGTATTCCCAACGAGCTACAAGGAGGGCTCTGTTTGTAGTAGTTCTATATTATTCGTATAAAGCCCTTGTGTTAACACGTAATTTAAAAATAATGGGTTGTTATCCAGATAGTAGTCCCGACCGCAGTTTCTATTGAGAAACAATTAGAAATTTGTTAATTCACTCCGAGTCAAATAAACTGCACTGATGAGATCTAATACGATCGAAACAGCTGTATGCAGATTTTGAGTCGGGGTGACATGACTATTTTTATAATTCACTGTTGGATTGTGAATGTAGAATTCTCGTCGGGAAATACATATCACCAGCTCTCTTGGAAAGTTGTTTGATAATTTTTTAAATTATTGAAGAATTTTCCTTGTTCACTTTATGTAGTATATTAAATTGACCATTGTATATTTTTCATGATTTGTTTTATCATTATGATAATAGAAATGAGGGAATTTTATGCATACCGAAGCTCAGATTGGCTAAGTATGAATCTTCATCATCGTATCAGAGCATTAGACATTTTAACCACCTGCCAACAAGTGTAAGGTCGCTTCAATTATGTGCATGTAGAAAATATGTCAAAGATCTAGTAACTCAAGAAGCCTTTTACGTTGTGGGTGATTATTTGAACGCTAGGATTGAAACTTGTAGAATTGTTATTTAAATATTTGCTATTATTTTAACTGAGTTGTAATTTGGGTTTTTTCCAAACCATTAGTATTTTTAAGTAGGTATGCATATATATATATATATATATATATATATATATATATATATATATATATATATATATATATATATATATATATATATATATATATATATATATATAATATGTATGTTTATATGTATTTATATATATATATATATATATATATATATATATGTATATATATATATATATATATATATATATATTATATATATAATATATATATATATATATATATATATATATATATATATATATATATATATATATATATATATATATATATATATATATATATATATATATATACACTGTGGGCCAAATTTATTTGGAACCCAGTTTGTCTCTGAATAATTATTTTTTAGTCTGCCGGATTTTGGTGAAATTTTTCTCAATTGTAGAAATATTATCTAATCAAAATATACAGGGGGAGCCAAGTAAGAAGCAATATTTTTAATCATTGCTTTTGGGGCTGTTGCAAAATTGAATTTTTTACTCTAAAACTAACAAATATTTTTTGAAAGTATTAAGAAACCACCGGAAAAAAAGCTATAAAAAAATTTTTCAAAAAACTTTAGGTTTTGTATTTAAAAAGTATTTTTTTTCGAAAACTCTGTTTAATATAATATTACCATACAGCGTAATAGGGTTTTATTAAATGAAAAATTAACAGAGACACTCTCGAATTATTTGTGAAAAAAAATGCTGTCGGATCACTCAACCATGACAACAGTTTGTAAATAGCGCCCAAACTTGTTTGTCAAATTTTAGGTGTTTGTCAAATTATTTGATAGTCTATGGCTTTGTTTGATGCATTTGTCAAGCAATTCACGTGTTTGATGAAAAATTGGATTGATGGCATTTTTGACAACTAAATTCAAAACCGTACTGCTCAATTTTCATGGAACGCGTCACGTCAACGAGAAAACCGTAACTAAAGCACCCTGTAAACGATCAAATTTGTTTGACAAACTTCACGTGTTCTTCAAGCAATGGCATTAATGATCAAACCAAAGATCAAACAAATTTGTCAAATTCTTCCTTAGTTAAGGTTTTCTCGTTGACGTGAAGTGACGCGTTCCATGAAAAATGAGCAGTACGGTTTTGAATTTAGTTGTCAAAAATGCCGTCAATCCAATTTTTCATCAAACACTTCAAACACGTGAATTGTTTGACAAACGCATCAAACAAAGCCATAGACTATCAAATAATTTGACAAACACCTAAAATTTGACAAACAAGTTTGATCGTTTACAGGGCGCTTAAGGAAGAATTTGATGACAAATTTGTTTGATCGTTTATGCCATTGCTTGAAGAACACGTGAAGTTTGTCAAACAAGTTTGTCAAACAAATTTGATCGTTTACAGGGCGCTTTAGTATTTTTACAGTGTATAAATTTATTTAAAAATGGTATAATCGTATTTGTCATTTAAAGATAAAATTTTAATTAAATCTCTAAGAGTCAAGGGTTATGGTGCAAAACGGATTATAAAAACTTTCCCAGAGCGTAATTGGAAGTTAAGTACCGTTAGTTATTTTTTAAGACATTTACTTGAGACTAATGGTTCATTACCAATGAAGCCTGGAAGAGGAAGAAAGAAAACTGGTAGGAGTATCGAAAACATTGAAAGAGTGAGGACAATTTTCGATGCTGTCGAACCAGGAAATACATTCAGTTCAAGGAAAATAACAAAAACTACTACTATTAAAAGATCGTCGGTAAGAAGAATTATTAAAATTGATTTAAAGCATCGACCGTTTAAAAAAATATACTGTCACAAATTTTCAAATGATGTCAGAAATAAAAGGGTAGAAAGATGTCGAGCATGGTTAAGAAGATTCAGGCGACGCGAAGATATTGAAAAAATTTGGTTCTCAGATGAAAAAGTTTTTTGTTTGCGCCAACCAAAAAATCCTCGGAACAACAGGGTATATTCTAATGTACAAAAAAAATCGGAAATGCCACTGGAACATCTTCTGGTTCCCAGAGATCATTTTTCTAAATCAGTTATGGTATCTTTGGCTGTATCGATGCTAGGAAAAACAGAAATTTATTTTATTGACTCTGGAGTAAAAATTAACTCCGAAATCTATCAACGGGACATTTTGGAAAATATGCTTCGAGAAATAGAAACAATTAACGACAACTACACATTTCAGCAAGATGGCGCACCTAGCCATACGTCAAGAACAGGGGCGGCTAGTCAAAGGAGGCTAAGGAGGCTAAGCCTCCACAATAATATTCCGTGTATCACTAATATATATATTATATTGAATAGACAGCATTCAGCATATTCATATTAATCAAAATCATATTATTTTATGCACCTACATTCCTTTCAACCTACATTATATAATATAATTTATTAATTAAGATAGAAGGTATTTACATTTACTGCATTTCATTCATTTAAAGATTTGTGGCAACGCTGCGGAAAGCTTAGAAAGGTATATTCTCAACGTTCATTATGCCTGCCACAGAAAAGCAAACTCACACCACTCAAAAACAAATACTCCGAATGAATACTTCATTGAAATAGAAAACCAAAACACATGTACATGACAACACCGATAAAGTCCAGTCTTATAAAATGTCGACCAATCACAACTATAGAATCTCCCTGACATCGAGTAAAGTCGTTGATTGAATCGTAGTATGATCGTAATTCGTACTGTCTGAATAATGGACGCCGAAATCAGCTCGAGTTACGCGTATTGTTTTAAAATGAGTTTGATTACTGGAATTAATTTCAAAAATTTCAATGGTGACTTAGTGGAATATTTGTTATCCCATAACTTTAGTGTCCTAAGTTATGAGGATAAAGTTTTGATAAAAACAAAAAAAACCTACCCCTGAATTAAACAATTTGGTGCAGCGTAACAGAAAGCAAAACCGCGGTTTTAATACACGGAATTATGAGAGAAATCCTTGCCTAACCGGATCACAGGTAAAAAATAAATTATTTTGTTGGCAGTGTTTACTTTTTACTAGTGAAAATGTCTCTGTTTGGGGCCGCTTAGGATTTGAGGATTTAATTCTATACCTAGTTGAAAGTGAGGAATTTTTCGCCGATAAAGTAACTTTAAATACAGCACGCGGATTAATATCTTACTTACAAGATAAGGAATTTATATATTTTTTAAACATCTTTAAATTAATTTTTGAACAAACAGAAATAGTTTTTCAAATCTTACAGCACAAGTTTTCAGATGTAATTTACTCACGAAATCGGCTCAAGTTTCTTTTGGAAAAAATTTCAGAATTTCGTGCAGAAGTTTATTTTAAAAAACTATTTTCTGTATTTCAAACTACTGATGATACGACTCAATTTAGCCCAAAACGAAAGAAATTCAGTTACGCAGATATGGAGCTTCACTATAAGCAAATATTTTATGAAATTTTGGATACTATTAGGGGTCAAATAGAAATAAGGTTCTCTGATTTGAAAGAACTACATTTCTTCGACTTACTCAATAAAAATTTGTTTACCGGATTTTCGGCTAATTTTCCAGTTAACCTTTTGGAAAATTTATGTCAAAAATACAATTTTTTTGATAAGGTGGCCATAAAAAAGTGAACTGTGTGTTGTTTATAATGACAATGAAATTTTGGGGCAAAATGAAAATCATGTGAGGACTATTAAATATCTTTTTGCTAATGATTTGAATCAAGAATTACCCCAAGTTTATAAACTCTTATGTCTAATTGTTTCTATCCTGGTGACATCGGCTTTCCGTAGAGCGCTCGTTTTTCACTCTTAAGAGAATTAAAACTTATTTACGAAATTCAATGAGCCATGATCGTTTGAAAAATATTAGTTTGTTGTCTATTGTGAAGGAATTGGTAAAACTTTTGGCGAAAGACAAAAAATTTTATGAGGATATTATAGATCATTTTGCTAACGTTAAAGATCGCAGAATCCCGCTAATCTTCAAAAATATATAATAACTTTTTATTTCCTCTGACCAGCTGTGAACAAATTCGTTGAGTAGGTAGGTAGGTACCTATTTTGTGAAAGAAAAAAAAATTTGATGAATTGATTAATTGGCTGAGAAGAGTTTTTGTGAATATTGTAAATAGGAGTTGTAGGTCTCAAGGTAGACACTCGAAAGTGAAAACAAATTAATAGCTTAGGGTGCTTGTTTTACTTTGATTTTCTTTAAATTATAAGGCGGTTGACCTTGAAATCCTACAAATTTTCGCCTATGGTGTATTTTTAACACCTCTTGTAGCCTCCTCAAACCAAAACCTCACGAGCCGCCACTGGTCAAGAAGTACTTTAAGATATCTGCAGGAAAATTGTCCTGACTTTATTGAACCAAACATGTGGCCTCCAAATAGCCCGGAGTTAAACCCCGTTGATTATAACATTTGGGGAACATTAGAAGAAAAAGTTTATGAGAACACTCGCATCAATACTATTGATCAGCTTAAAGAGAAAATAGTTTACTGTTGGCATCAATATAATCAAGAAATTATAAATAAGTCAATTGGGCAATGGCGCCGAAGACTTCAAGCGGTTGTAGATAATCAAGGTTATATTCACAATAAGTTCTTGTAAAATTATTGAAAAATATTTTTATTTCATATTTTCGCTCTGTTAATTTGTTATTTAATAAAACACTATTACGCTGTATGGTAATATTATATTAAACAGATTTTTCGAAAAAAATACTTTTTAAATACAAAACCTGAAGTTTTTCGAAATATTTTTTTTATAGATTCTTTTCCGATAGTTTCTTAATATTTTCAAATAATATTTGTAGTTTTCGAGTAAAAAACTTAATTTTGCAACAGCCCCAAAAGCAATGATTAAAAATATTGCTTCTTACTTGGCTCCCCCTGTACATATTGATTAGATAATTTCTCTACAATTAAGAAAAGGTCTCCCTAATATTCACACAAAATTTCACCGAAATCCGGCAGATTAAAAAATAATTATTCAGAGACAAATTGGGTTCCAAATAAATTTGGCCCACAGTGTATATATATATATATATATATATATATATATATTATTATTGTTATCCAGTGTAAATTGTCTTACTTGATGAATAAATGATATTATTATAATTATTATTATCTATCCTATACGGCTTCAAACGAAGAACAATTTCCGATCATTTTTTACCTTTCGTTAATGTTCTTCAATCTGAATTGAATTGGCATTTACTTGGTGAGAGCTCATATGCATGACTTTATGAAGGAATAAAAACCAACTTTTCACAGTTTGAAATAAAATATATTAAGTAAACTAGTTTCGTCATAACGTACTAGATAATGGTATTGCAAAAATCGAATAGATGAACACCGACGTAGCTATATTCAGCAGAAAACAGTCTCTGATTATGCTTGAAATCTTATTCAAGAAAACCATACTTTTAATCACAATTATGATATATTACAGTACGAAAATAGTCTCCGCATAACCAACATTTGGAAACCCCTTTACATGAATAAACACAAAAATTCCGGAAACCTAGTTAACTACCAGATTGAAGTAAAACCTTCTCCTCTCCTTAATCTGTTCAACTTACCTCCCAAGCAGCATTTTTAGTCGTTGGTACCACCCGGCGACTATTATGGGTAACTCTGAAGTTATAGTTACTTGCGACGGGAACGTGATAGCCACGGCCCTATCACGTTCCTATCACCAATTTGGGGAACAATTTGAAGGTGATAGCTACGTGAATAATACCACCCCTCAACTTATACCGCTACGTCGCACTCACGTTCCAACTACGTGGCGGGAACGTTGCGGCGTGGTCACCGTTACTTTATAATATTTGTCCCCGCCTACTTTACTTTGGAGTCTGCTTCGCCTTTTCTTTGTCTTGCATATGTAGAAAGAGTTTAATAATGACATCTTCCATCATTATTCAGCCTCCTCAACAGAATGGAAATAATATTTTCATGGTTATGTAGATATTATTGCTTGTATGGGTACACAAAACTTTGCTGATTTACGAGCTCCGAGTACAAAGAAATTCAAAACGATTTGAAAAATTCTGTGAAATGTGTTATTGATAGATTCATAAAAACAATGCGCCCTCTCAAAATACCTTTTTCGAAACTTTTTTTTTCAGGAAGGCAATGATAATAATGCATCAAATTGATAAAATATATTTTTATAACATTTTTACTAATTATATGAGTTCAGATTCGCTTCAATTTATATTTTTTTCTCACTTTTTGACGATTCCATACTTGTACTACTATAAGGAAATTGAAATAAATATAATGGCGTCCTACATTTGGTCACTAAATATGGCGCATTTTAAAGAAATTACTTTAGAGTAATATTTACGTCACAATGTGTGTTTGAAGGGTTTGTCACTTCACTGTAAGTAGCGGCCACTAGTCTTTTATCACTTTAAAGTCATTATCACCATTAAGTAGAATATTTGTCTACAAAACAACCACAAAGTTCCTGAAGCCACTATATAGTTACCCTTGGAACTTTAACCCATAATTAATAAGTGCTTTATAGCGGTTAGTGAGTGCTGAATGTTTTACGAACTGTACATTTGCATGTGATAAATAAAAAGAAACAATGTAGGTGTTTAAAATTGTGGTCACACAATAAAAGCCTCTCATATATTTCACGGTTGTTCCTCATAAGTGGGAGAAAGACAGAGTATTGTTTCATCCCCAACACTTGGAGTACAGCGAAAGGGAGATCCTAGAACTGATCCATAACTTTTCTTTTTTCTCACAGCTGACATTTTCACTTCACAAAACAACAACATACTATTCGAACACCAAGAAGTCTCTATAGATTGACCGTTACTTTAAAGTTATTTTTTAAGTAATTGGAACTTTGTTGTAATTAAAAATTACTGTGAAGTTGTTTTCGTGAGTAGCGAAATATTTAATTTTACCTTAAATATTACTACATAGTTCCATAACTTTGACGGAAATTCAAAAGTAGCAAGGACGTCATAGTTACTTTTAACGCCACCATAAAGTAATAAAAACTTTAAAGTGATATACGAGTAACAATACTAAGTTACTGGGACTAGCGAATATAACTTTGAAGTCTTTGCGACTTCAAAGTTATTTTACATAGTAACAGTCACTTTCCAGAAACTTGAAAAGCTACTTAGAAGTACTGCAACTTTTAAGCTCCAAATTATAGTGATAATAACTACAGAATTACTAAAAGTATCTAAATAAAAGTAGGAAAACCTAGAAAGTTAGTTTTTTAGTGATAATTACGTAACAACGACCTATTCAAAATTCCGAACTCAGTTTTCGCTACTTTGATGCTGCTTGGGCTACCAATAAATTTGAATGAATTGCTTATTGTTGTTTAGTTTCTCTAGGAACCCCACTGTTATATTCAATGTTCGTATAAATAGATTGTTTTGTAATACCATAATTTAGTACGAGGTGAAGTCAATGTTATGACGAAACGCGTTTACTTAATAGATTTTTATTCCAACCTGTGAAAAGTTAGTTCTTTTATTTCTTTATAAAGTTATCTCCTTAATCTATTTAATATACCTACCAACGACTCTTAATGAATTGCTTATATTGTTATTTGTTTTCTCTAGGAATCCCCTCGGTTTTGTTCAATTTTTCATATAAAGAGATTGTTTCGCAATACCATTATTCAGTACGGGATGAAGTCAATTCCATGACGAAACGCGTTTACTCAATATATTTTATTTCAACCTGTGAAGAGTTAGTTTTTATTTCTTCAAGTAATGATCAAGATTGTGAAATCAATTTTTGAATTTTTCTTCAGATACTCACCCTACTCGGTCCAAGAGGCCTTGGTCCGCGGAATCCACGCAAGAACGGAGCCTGGGGGTTGTACTCGGAGGGAATAGCTCCACGCGGGCCAATCATCGGATGACCGGGGGCAGTCAGCATTGGAGGGGCAAGATTCGAAGGTACCTCGGGCGGAGTACCGTTCGGATTGTAATTGAGAACCCGGGACAGTGCCGCGTCCTCCAGGACAACCGGGTCGACGCCGTGGTCGAACGGACACATTTCGCCCCTCATACAATAACCTGAAAGTAGTAGATGTTGATAATTTAAAATTTTTATTGTATTAGTATATTTTAATTCGTCAATTTTTATCTGAAAGTTTTGAGAGTACCTTCAGTTAATAGTTAATTATTTAGTGAACTACTAAGTTTAATTCAGCAATATTCCATATAAAATGACTTTATTTATTTATTTATTTATTTATTCAGAATAAGCTACAAACACATAAAGATAATCTGACTTAAAATAGCTATTTTTGAGTATTAATATTATTTGACATGATATGATATTATTAAATATATTATAACAATATAAAATATTTAATTACAAACTCAAATAAAGTTTAAACATTCTAACAAATTTTTTATAGTTTTTTTCTGAAGAAATATAATCTGGTAATTTGTTGTATTCCACTATACTGGCATAGACTGGAGCATGTTTTGACTTTTCACAAGTGGCTCTAACGCTTACATAACCGGTTGCATTCCTTAAGCTTCTTCCATGGAGATTATATTTAGTCTGGAGTGATATTTTCGTTTTCAACATATTGTGTTTGATTTTATGTAATAGTTTGCAAAGTTCGAGTTGTTTTATCTGTCTAATCGTCCCAAAAGAAAGTTTTTTATATAGTTGTATTGTGCTTGTGTAATAAGGGAGGTTATATATTGCTTTTAGGGCTTTGTTCTGGAGTCGCTGGATACGGTTTAAGTTATTTTGAGATCCATTTGCCCAGACTGGCATTAGATATGTTAGAACAGATAATATCAGAGATGAATAAACTGACTTTTTACATGATTCTGTCATATAGCATGATACTTTTCTCAATGCACCCACCAACCCGGTCAATTTCTTTATAATGAGCTCAACATGATCATTCCAGTTTAGCCTTTCATCAATTTTTAGCCCTAAGTAAGTGTATGACGGAACTTTTGAAATTTTTTTGTTGTTTATTTGAATTCTTATTGATTTCAGCTTTTTTCGCTTAAGAGTGAAGATCATATAAACTGTTTTGTTTTCATTAATTATTAGTTTGTTATCGGAGAGCCAGGATAGAAACTTTTCCATATCCTTTTCAATTTTTTTTTGTAATAAATTTTCATCTGTAGCGCTGTAAACTAGTACGGTGTCGTCCGCGAACATCCAGTATAATCCACTTAGTTTTAATTTGGCGATGCTTTCAATGTATATTAAATATAATAGCGGACCTAGTACCGTCCCCTGTGGAACTCCAGTTTTTGTTGTTCTATGTCTACTTTTTACTTCTTTCAATTGGACATATTGCCGTCTACCAGTTAAAAATGTGCTAATTAGTTTCAGAGCTTTACCTTGAATCCCCATTTTTTTGAGTTTACTTATCAATATTTTAATATGAATAGTGTCGAATGCTTTATGTAGGTCAATGAAGATTGCAAGTACAGACTCTTTTTTATTTAGCTTATTGGTAATAAACTCAATTAGGTCTACAGTTGCGCCTAATGTGGAGCTATTCTTTTGGAAGCCATACTGCTCTTTAGATATATCAAGGAATCCAATTAACCGAATTTTTATGATCTTTTCTAATATTTTTGAAAATATGGAAGTAATAGCTATTGGCCTATAATTTGTGGGGTCTGATTTTGCTCCTTTTTTATGGATAGGAATGATTTTTGATATTTTACACAGATCAGGAAATACACCCGATACGATGCATTTATTTATGAGGTATAGCAGAGTACTTTTTATTGTTGGATATATCTTTAGAATATCATCTGTTGTTAATCCATCAGGTCCAGGTGCTGTGTTTTTCTTTAAAGAGATCTCAAAAACGAGATTTATCGACGTGGACACGTCTGTTTCCGCTCCTGGGATTAACCTAAACAAAATTCCTACAGTTTGGCGTAATCTACCGGGCAATACAGCAAATATTTCATATACCTACTGCCATCTGTGTTATTCAGAGGAACTATTTGCTTTTACAGGAGTCATATTTTCGTATTTATAGTAGGAACTATATTAAATGGACAACATGAAGTACATAACATTGAACAAACCTTGCATCTCAATAAGAAATTACGCAAAAAAAATTATTGCTGCACAAAATGTAACATTTTTACCGCGAGGCGAAGCTAAAGGGGTTATAGTCTCACGACAAAAAGTTGGGATCTGGCCGATTTTAAAAATTCCAACGGATATCGATAAAACACATATGATTTCATTAGGGAATTTGAATTCCCAATGTTTCCCAACGAAGAATAAAAAAATATAGCGTTTTTACCCCGAGGCGAAGCTAAAGTCTCACTACAAAAAGTTGGGATCTGGTCCGATTTTAAAAATTCCAACGGATATCGATAAAATACATATGATTTCATCAGAGAAGTTCTGTTCCCAATTTTTTCCCAACGAAGAATAAAAAATTATAGCGTTTTTTAGATAGGCATTACGACATGCGCATGCGCCAAGGTCGATATGTACGAAGTCCTACGAAACATGCGTCGAAGTGCTCTGTGTGCCACGGTAACCAAGCGACGTTGATAGCTTCAGCTTGATTCTGCGTCTGTGTCTGCTTCCCATCCATAGAGATATCTTATCAATTTGATTCATAATTTGCAGCAAAATGAGCCGGGATAGGATATTCGAATTCGACAGTCAAACAATGAATTTTTTTGCTAAATTTTCACGGATTTTATTCGTAATATCGACTTATTAATACATTTATTGCAATTTTCCTTCATTTCATTCGTAAAATCGACTTTCATTGTTATTTTCAATTCATATAATACATTCAAAAAATATTGACAACATGCACATGCGCCGAGGGGTTTAATCATTCCTAGTGCTACGCAGTAGGGCGTCCTTCCTTTTTTTAAAGTAATATCACTTCAGGGAAATTCAATTAAAACAGTATGATTTGAAGATTACCTAGAGGCTTATGAATACAAGGGATTAACACCATTGTTCAGAAAAAAAATTCTATCCGGGCCATTCCTCCAAAATATATTCAGACTATGTATGATTCTTGATTTTCTACCTTATAAAAAATCACTACCAAGCGACATAACATTCCAGTTTTGTTTATTATGAAATAGTTAATTGAATTTTCAATGAACCTTACAAGAATGCTCAATCGCGATCTTTTAATACTCTCTACTCATGCGCTATAAAAACTGAATCGGAAGAAATGGACCTATAAATTATCCTCCACTGCTGCGGGGTCACAGGTAATTTCTCATATATAATTTAGAGTATGGTATCATTTGACGCTGTAGTTAAAGTTAAATTAAATTCTTCTGTAGTAAGATGTCGAAATTTGAGAATCCGCTACCCTAATTCACAATATGTACGTTACAAACCTTTTTCGTCGAAATCTCTGCACCTTCTCTTGCTGGGCGGCACGACGCAGCTCTGGACGCTCTGCGCGGCGGTATTCAACCTAGCATCGGCTTCTCCATGGTTAGAATCTTGAGTAGGTGTTTCTGGTCTAGATAGTTCTCTTTCTTTGTCTTTGACGGAGTCCCTTCTTGGTTTATCCGTTGAACGGCTCCTGCTCCTGCTCCGGCTTCTGTCCAACGACCTATTTGGAAAATGAACAAGCATCAGAATATAGTAGAATGCATGCTTCAATGGTTGGTGGTTGGTGACCAAGGTAAAAGTGCCCTCATAAGCAACTCCATTTACATACAATCTACTGAAGATGAGATGGATAAAACTGTATTATACTTCAATAGACCACGACTCAAAAGGAAAGATAATTGATAGACATTTCAAATCAGATCCTGATGCTATTAAATTGAAAAAAAACTTGGATATTATGTACATTATTTCTAAAGCCAATCCGAGATATTTATTACAATACAAGTCTCTTAAAAAAGAATATGATAAAACCTAAGCCTTATTAAAGAAAGCTCATTTTGGACGTATCATAAAAAATTCCAGCAATAAATCCAAGACAACCTGGTCACCTATAAAAAGTCTTACTGACAAACGCCCCTCATTAAGGCCCAAGCTTCCTCAAGGCCATCCAAGAGTTGTTGCCAAGAACTTCAACACATTTTTTGTCAATCCTACCTCTAACATCGACTCATCTTCCCTGCATGACTCTAATATTGAGGACATAACGCGCAATGAAAAGTCAATGTATGTCTTTGAGATTACTGTTTCTGAAATATTGTCAAAAGAAAAAATATGAAAAACTCTCCATCATTTGGGCATGATCAGGTCCCGATGACTATAATTAAAAAGAGTATTCATACTATAGCAACCTATAGAACCTATATATAGAACTTCATCATTAACAACTCATTTGTGGAGGGTATTTTTCCGACTGAACTTAAATTAGCAGTAGTTAAACCCATTCATAAAAAAGGATCTACTCAAAAACTTGGCAATTATCGTCCCATTAGCCTCCTAACATCATTCTCCAAAATATTTGAAATGCTACTTTCTTCCCGTTTACTTTCCTTCTTTAAAAAGTTTGAAATATTCGGCAGACACCAACATGGCTTTATAAAAGACAGAAGTACAGAAACGCAATTTTTTCCTTACTGAACACGATTTATACTGCTTTGGAGAGGAAGGAAATTCCCCTCGGGATGTTTCTAGACGTCTCCAGGGCGTTTGATTCTGTTGATCACTGTAAGTTATTGAAAAAGCTAGAATGTTACGGGATTCGTAATAATCAATTAAAGCTTATTAAAAGCTATATCACAGGCAGAACTCAGAGGGTTGAGATAATTGCGCAGGGGGAGACATTTACTTCTGTAGAGATTCCTACAGTCAAAGGTGTTCCCCAGGGGAGCATTCTTGGTCCCATCCTATTTCTAATTTATATCAATGATCTTCCCAATCTATTCAATGAAGCAATTTATAGTCTTGCGATTTATGCGGACGATTCCAATATCATCACAACTGCGCCGGACTTAGATCTTGCTGTGCGACTGACGGATGGGGCCCTTACGTTGGCTGGTACGTGGTGCGATAACAATTCCCTACAGTTGAATCTTAATAAGACGGAAGTAGCTTTTTTTCATACTGATGTTTCTCGTCTTGCCTATCCTGATAGCATATGGTTACAGAATACTTAGGTGCAAATTCAGAAATCAATAAAATTCCTGGGGGTTCACATTGATTCCCATCTCAAGTGGCACACTCACATAGAATATCTGAACGAAAGGCTCTGCTCTGTACTCTATTCTATAACCGCCTTAAAGCATCATGTTGCAACCGATGTTTTACGAATTATTGACTTCGCTAACTTTCAGTCCTTATTAACCTATGGCATAATATTCTGGGGCAGCAGCTCCCTCACTCAGTGTCTCTTTCTGACTCAAAAACTGGCATTACGATCGATACTCAACTTGAGGTTCAGACAATCGTGCAGAGGATATTTCAAAAGTTTTAACATCTTAAATTTAACTGGGTTGTATGTATTGCGCTCCTTACTCTTCTTCCACAAACACAAAGGCATTTTTGGTAGATTTCAGAACAATAATCCTACAAGGAGAGTGTTTCTATACATGTGTCTAAAACTATTTAATGCACTACCAAAAAGGTTTCATAGCATTGACAGCACAAGCCTCTTTGAACGAAGAATTTATCAGTTCATTTTAGAAAGCGAGCCATATGATTTGGATGAATTTTTGCATTTGTGCTCTATTAAAGATACCTGACTTGTTTCTTTTTATCTTACCATGTTGTGATAATTTTTGAAACGAATAAATATTATTATTATTATTAGACTTCAAGCTTAAAATACATTCCTTTGTCAAACTCAGCAGAAACAAAAATAAGAACTAGATTTTATTCTGTTATGTTGATTCAATGATTCAACACTCCTAAATAAATATATATATATATATATATATATATATATATATATATATATATAATATATATATGTATATATATACAGTGTATAGCGGAAGTGAAACAAGGCAATTTAAAGACGTTTCTTGTTTGAATGCAAAAAAAACTTACAAAGCGTGAAGTTTGCTTTCGAGAGGACAATAATCTGCGAATATTTTCTAACACTCAAGTTCAAACTACTCGCGGGGGTGACATCCACCCTTAAAAACTCAAATGGAATACGAGGACGAGTGGTACATTGATTGGAGGAAGGTCGTTTATTGAATGGCAAGAAAGGTCACCCCTGGATTTTTGTGTGGGGACAACTGAAGATAAATGTTTACGCCACCCAAACAGAGCTTCGCGTCGTTCGAACAACTGTAGCCAGCTTGCGAAAAAGACTTACTTTGCGCACTAGTTAGGAAATATACTATTTCGTTATCAACAGTATGTACTCACCTATTCCTGTATCTGCCCGGCCTGTGCGGGTACCTGGGGCTTCGAGGACTACGCGATCTTCCTGCCCTGCCGCCTGCCGGCGACGGCGGCGTCCTCGAACGTCTTCGCTCGTATCTCGACCTCGTGGGCGGCGACTTGTTGCGCCACACTCGCGGAGGCCTGTCCCTCTTCTCGCGTTCCACTGCGCATGGGCGATGCGGCGACCGCTCCCTATCGCGCGACTTGTCGCGACTGCGCGATCGCTTCGATCGGTCCCAGGACCGCGAACGCGAACGGGCGCGATCTCGTGACGCGGAGCGGTCACGCCTTACTCGAACGCCGCGTATCAATTTATCGTCTTTGTTGTCCTGAAAAAAAGAGATGTTTATTCAAAGCGAAAAACCTAATATACAAACCACTAACACTTATTAAAGAATAATGAACTTGGCACTCATATTTCCGTTATAAATATATACAGGGTGTTATTAATTATTATTTAATGAGTCTCCGATATTTTACAGGACGATTCCGTAGTTATTTATAAAGTGAAAAGTTCATATAAGCATGGGTCCGCAAGGCCTTCATTTTTGAGATATAGGTTGTTGAAAATTTTATTTTATTTTTGACAGACAAAAAAAATATTGGAATTAACTTACTAGCCTACTTGATACGTTCCAAAAAGAGGAAATACATTGCAGGATAAACCTCCTAGCCTACTTGATACTTTTATTTACAAAGAGTTCACGATCAATGAGAAGAAGATCAAATATCTCGAAAACGGCTGCTTGTAGCCAGTTTTAATGAATACGTTTTGCATATAAGTAAAAGTGATATACGAATCGATTCTTCTTCTAGAAAAGGTGATACATTCGTGCAAGGAAAAGTTGTGAAACCCCAAAAAAAAAGGACGTGTAGGTGGCGCTCTCTACAATTAAGATCAAACTAGAAATACTCATATTGAAAAATTTCCAAATACCAATTTTCGTCCAAATATCGACATTATTTCAAAAATTATTTACGAATAACAAAAATAAAATAAAATTTTCAACAACCTGTATCTCAAAATAAAGGCCACGCTCATATGAACTTTTCACCTTATAAATAACTGAGGACGTCCTGTAAAATATCGGACACTTGAATAATTTTTTGTAAAAGGTAAGTGCCAAATTTGGGCAAACACACTTTTTGAGAAAATTGGGGTCTATGTGCCAGCGGTAATCCGTATCTATAAGATCGAACCCAAGCAGCATTTTTAGTCGTTGGTACCACCCGGCGACTATTATGGGTAACTCTGAAGTTATAGTTACTTGCGACGGGAACGTGATTGCTACGGCCCTATCACATTCCTATCACCAATTTGGGGAACAATTTGAAGGTGATAGCTACGTGAATAATACCACCCCCGAACTTATACCGCTACGTCGCACTCACGTTCCAACTACGTGGCGGGAACGTTGCGGCGTGGTCACCGTTACTTTATAATATTTGTCCCCGCCTACTTTACTTTGGCGTCTGCTTCGCCTTTTCTTTGTCTTGCATATGTAGAAAGAGTTTAATAATGACATCTTCCATCATTATTCAGCCTCCTCAACTGAATGGAAATAATATTTTCATGGTTATATAGATATTATTACTCGTATGGGTACACAAAACTTAGCTGATTTACGAGCTCCGAGTACAAAGAAATTCGAAACGATTTGAAAAATTCTGTGAACTGTGATATTGATAGATTCATAAAAACAATGCGCCCTCTCAAAATACCTTTTTCGACGCCTTTTTTTTTAGGAAGACAGTAGTAAAAATGCATGAAATTGATAAAATATATTTTTATAACATTTTTACTAATTATATGAGTTGTTTCGCTTCAATTTATATTTTTTTCTGACTTTTTGACGATTCCATACTTGTACTACTATAAGGAAATTGGAATAAAAATAATGGCGTCCTACATTTGGTCAGTAAATATGGCGCATTTTACAGAAATTACTTTAGAGTAATATTTACGTCACATTGTGTGTTTGAAGGATTTGTCACTTCACTGTAAGTAGCGGCCACTAGTCTTTTATCACTTTAAAGTCATTATCACCATTAAGTAGAATATTTGTCTACAAAACAACCACAAAGTTCCTGAAGCCACTATATAGTTACCCTTGGAACTTTAACCTATAATTAATAAGTGCTTTATAGCGATTAGTGCGTGCTGAATGTTTTTCGAACTGTACATTTGCATGTGATAAATAAAAAGAAACAATGTAGGTGTTTAAAATTGTGGCCACACAAGAAAAGCCTCTCATATATTTCACGGTTGTTCCTCATAAGTGGGAGAAAAACAGAGTATTGTTTCATCCCCAACACTTGGAGTACAGCGAAAGGGAGATCCTAGAACTGATCCATAACTTTTCTTTTTTCTCACAGCTGACATTTTCACTTCACAAAACAACAACATACTATTCGAACACCAAGAAGTCTCTATAGATTGACCGTTACTTTAAAGTTATTTTTTAAGTAAACTTTGTTGTAATTAAAAATTACTGTGAAGTTGTTTTCGTGAGTAGCGAAATATTTAATTTTACCTTAAATATTACTACATAGTTCCATAACTTTGACGGAAATTAAAAAGTAGCAAGGACGTCATAGTTACTTTTAACGCCACTATAAAGTAATAAAAACTTTGAAGTGGTATATGAGTAACAAAACTAAGTTACTGGGACAAGCGAATATAACTTTAAAGTCTTTGCGACTTGAAAGTTATTTTACATAGTAACAGTCACGTTCCAGAAACTTGAAAAGCTACTTAGAAGTATTGCAACTTTTAAGTTCCTTATTATAGTGATTATATAACTCATGTATGAATAAGCCAATAGAATCCGTGAATTTTGCATAACGACGTAGTATAGATAAGTGAATATACCCTTGACGACGTGATATAATCGTTTTGGTGTTTCGCCTCGTGTCAAAATGTATATATATTTTCATATACACGGTGTTTTGACGTTTGTCAAAAAAAATTAATATTTTTTATTCGTTATATAATCGTAACGAATACCACTCGAGCAATCGAAAATAATCGATTATACTGACCTCGTCACCGAGCTGCGCTCTCGTGGTGTTTCGCAAAATACGTCTCGTGACTCGGTAGTATAATCGATTATTTTCGATGCTCTTGTGATATTATTACTGATAATAACTACAGAATTACTAAAAGTATATAAATAAAAGTAGAAAAACCTAGAAAGTTGGTTTTTAGTGATAATTACGTAACAACGACCTATTAAAAGTTCCGAACTCAGTTTTCGCTACTTTGATGCTGCTTGGGAAGTCCCTATTCCGTTCCTAGAAGTTCCGAAACTTCATCAAAGAACGCCTTAGTAGTATGAGCGGTGCGGTTGAAAGTCTATTGGAGTGAAGTGCCAGTCTGGTCAGTTGTCATATTGCTATTGTCAGTGTTATATTTTATATATATTTTTATGTTACTGTCGATCACATCAGTTCTATTTCTTTCAATTTTCCTGCAGAGGGCTCCGTCAGTGAAGCAAAAAAAACCTACCGACCATGCGGGCATACATCTCTGAGGAAAATAGGTAATTTCACATTAGTATTAGTGTATAAAGTTATGTTGTCTTGTGTAATAAAAAAATTTTCATGGCAGCTCTTTTTACTCTGAACTTAGCTTCTTTTAGAAATTTATTATTCCTGGACTTATCTATAACAGCATTTTACTACCACCGTTACTTAGCTCTTTCTGCCTCTGTCATTTTCATTTTTTTTATGTAGTCGAACCATGTACTGCACAATAATACTACAGATCAACTGATTTTTTCAATTTTAATCGTGATTTGAATCTAATTATAAATTGCTGTAAAAACAAGTCTCCGAAGCAGGAAATTCGAAGCAAAGGAAGATAGTCTATTCAAAAATAATTGCTTACATACTTATGTAATTGTAAAAACATAGCTAATCGTCAGTCCAGGTTAAAAAATACTCATTTTCACATCCGACACCTAGTTCCCCTTTTTACCGTCTGATTTATTCGATTTTTCAATGAAATATTGCCAAATAGGGTCTTTTTATCTACCACCATTTAAGGACATTCAGCTATCTTTTGAAAACACACTACGATTTAAACAAGAAAGGATAGGAACACGCAATTTACTTTTTAAAGACGAACGAAGTTTCTTGTTCCGACAGAAAAGCCGCAGCACGATGCCGAAAATTTTTATTTCAATACAGGTTATTTTATTTCGCAAATGAGATTTTCTAACTGTAAATCTAGAACACAAATACTTTTGTGCGAATAGAGACAAAATAATGAAAATAAGTGATTTCAAAATTAATTATTGCAATATTTAAGGAAGAACACAGTGCTTATAAATTGATTAAAATCAAAAAAATCCCGATTGAATCGAAAAACTCCGATCTTTTGATTTTTTCAAAAAAAATCATACACTTGTATAACCTTGTGTCGACCATTAACGATTTTTTATGGTAGGTTCAGATTCGTTTTCCTATTTTTTTATACAGCATGTCATATATTTATTTATGATTTGAATCAAAGTAAGTACTGGATCAGGTTTTTTCATCAGTTAACAAACATATTGAGTTCGTAATAATGAAGGCTTAAAATGAATAAATATTTTCCAGGCCAATGAAAATGTTTTAATTTTTAAACAGTTTCTCCATCCCCACATATATAATCAATAGAAAATGTAAATCTATTCAACAATATGTTGCCTACCAACTAAAAACAATTTTCCTTTAAAGAATTAAGATTTTCTTTTAGTACATAATATATCAGCAAATATGCTTTATCCCATTCTCAATGTGAATATGGAATCCTTAATGAAGTACTGTGAAGAGTAGTTGCTGGTCCGGATTACATTACAAAGATATTAATAGTTGAATCGCAATATTAACCCTCTCGCTCACCTTGTCCTCAATTGAGGACAACAAACTTTGGATTTTTTCCTATGAAGTGCCGCTTGCTCTTACTTCTCTGTCACATTGTTCTCAGTTGTGGACATCATATACTTCCAAATGAATATATGTGCTGCCATCTACAAGCTGATGGAAAAAAATTCATTCATTTGAAATATAGGTTTCCGTAGGGTAGCTGTGACAGCAGTGTAGCGCTCTACTGTTTATTTTTTTTTTGGTTATATTCTTTAGACCACGTGTTTGAAAACTGTTTGTTCACGTTCACAATAAGTGTAGACTTGTTCCAAAGTAATTGTGTTTGGTGATTTTTGTGCATATTGTAATCAGCGATTTTTGAAAGTGTGGTGTCCTAATTTGAGGACATTGTGAGCTAGCGGTAAACGCATCATATAGGTAAATATAACAGCACTTTTATTTTATTTCTGCAAAAGTTAAATTTTATACATTTCAGTACTTCGAAAATGGACCATTCATGAAATACCATACCCTGTAATGTTATTTTAATAAAACATATTTATATATTTTACCCTCTGAACATATTTCTGAAAATTTTTTGTCTTCCATCAGCTCATGATGTCCTCAATTGGGGACATGTCATAGTGCCTAAACGGAGCATTTTAAAAATCTGAATTTAACATCAAAAATTTTCAAAAAATCATAAGTTGCATCACAGTAAATTTCAGATTTTTCGCTCCAATAGTTTTAATTCGTGACCGAGAGGGTTAATCTTATCGTCCATCCTAATACCAAGATAGCCATAACAGTTGTTGAAAAATCTAAATATATTAAATCTTATTTACCTACTGACAACAATGAAGTCAGCGTCAGATTAAGATATTATGTAGATTTCAATAAATAACCGTTAGGATTAAAGTTTTTCAACAATAATATAGATAAAAGACTCACCTGATTTGGTAAACAAATTTTTATGAAGTTTTAGTATAGATTCTAGATTAATTTCTTAAAGCAAACACTGTGTAGTGGGACTAATAAATATAATGATGAACACAAACAAAACTTGAATTTACTACCTTTATTATCACAAAAATACTTCGAAATATTATAAACTGCGATTGCAATTTCGGTCATTAGACCATCATCGGGCAGATGTAGTTGAGAACTAATACATAACTAGATAACAAATAGACAATGTCATAAATGTAGTAAATTCAAATTTTGATTTAGTTCATCATGTTAAATTATCTCATAGTAACGACAGATTTCATCAACTATTTAATAATTACAACAGATGCCAGAATTTCTTTGTTTTTCTACAATAATTCAATTTAAAATTCTTGAATTGAATGGTTTGATGTACATGAACCTGCTCCTTATTCCCATAAAATAATGATCTTTCAACTTATCTATATATAAAATTATGTGAAACTCTACTTCAGGAGAAAAACTGAATGAAAATGTGTTCACTGAACGCACTTCTATATATTAATAAGACCATATAACATAACATATATATTTAGGAATCATGTAAGTAAAACTTGGGTTTTTGATGTTCACTTGATTTTGTTGAATATAACAATTGTTTCACCACACAGTGGCTTCTTCAGAAACTGTGTATGGGGAAACAATTATTGTTATGTTTAACAATATATAGTGAAAATAAAAAACTAAAGTTTTATTCACATTATTGTCATGGATTTCCATAAAGTGTGGGCCCAATCAATTGGTTATATATTTAGGATGTAAAAAAAAGAATGATTGACATATTTCACTCACAATTTCAACCTTTCTGTTTTCTCTGAGATCCTTATCTCTTTTAGCTTCTGCTTCCTTCTTTGTACTAGCTGAACCATTGATTTGTTCGTTCAAGTTTGGCAATTCACTGGGTTGCACTATCACTTTGTCTTTATTCACAACTTCTTTGTCTTTTTTCACTATATTAGGATTCGGTGGATTTGCATTTGGTATCACTGGCGTTGTTATATACTCCTGTGACTGTAGTGTTTGAAAAACTAAATTGACGAAGGGTTCAGTTTCTGAAAGACATATTGAGCTATCAATAATTTATTTCGAAAACAATGTCATTTTAAAATTATATAATTATTTTTTATCCTTACCTTCTTCTAAGAAGACCTCTAACTGGCCTATCATACTTTTTCTAAGCTCATCATCAGCTTTATCTTTTTTAATCAATGCGATGACGTATTTTGCTAGTGCAGCTGGATCTGCATCACACCTGAAATATTAAAATAATATATAATCAAGATTCACCCCACGCAAATCAAAATTAAGGTTATATTCGTTTTCTCGAAGCTTCTCGAAGTAAAAACTTCAACAATAATATAATGAAAGCTGTGAAACAATTTTCAAATATATACGATGAACCGATAAAATTTAATCTTCTAACAATATGATTGAAATACCGAAATATCAAGTAATATGCCTAAATATGGGGTCAACTTACATTGGTTTTAATACGGCTGTTAACCAAGTTTTGAACGCTTCAGGTTGCTCCACAATCATATTGCAGAATATTTGTACATCAATTAAATATCAAATTTTATTTTGATAATTCGTATGGGTAATATTATACACTGAATTCGCAAGAAATTTACTTTCAAAGCAAAAATCTACAGAAAACAGTCAGCTTTCTAATTTTCACCAAATGTCTCCAAAGACAGTGACAATGCCAACGCGACGACACGAAATGGAACTAAACTTGGGCATGGTGGAGCCTCATTCATTTTAATTTATTTTAAGATTTTAATTTCGGGGTGGCAAAATCTGACTGGGGGACTATCGAATTTTTAACTGAGAAATAAAAGGCCATCAGTATGGGGTATTTTCAATAATGTAGCTATTTCTGCGACTTGAATCAGTAAATAAGAATATTACGTAACCGTAACCTAACAGTGGCGTGCCAGGCTGAATTCCATCTCAGTATATTTAAGGAAGCTTTTTTTTCAGATTTAAATATCAGGAATAAACTACCACAAATAATAACAGTTCATATACACCTTACACAGTAATTATACGATATGCGGGATCTACTAATAATTTTTTTGGGAGCTTAAATATAGGTAGTAGGGCAGGCACGAACTGGCCTGGTCGACTATCGCTGAGCTCCCATGGCCTGAAGTGTCCCTAAAAAAAATGGATTATATTCGGGGCCCCGAAAAATGATGTTAATGTTTTCATTGCCCAGGTATATTTTCAACTGCACTATTTGATAACTAATTGACACTAGAATCATATTACTTCTTTCTAGGAAGTTTATTGCAGAATATTAGGCTGTTGTAAAAACACTAGATAATTATTTCTCCTTAGCACAACAGTAAGTTATATTATTGTGAACTTATCCTATTAGCATAGATTTTGCTGATTTAACAAAATCCAAAGGAACTTTTTATTAAATTATAAAAAAGTTTGGAAACCCTATCAGAAAAATCAGGTTGATGAAAACAAAAAGTGAAAGTCCAGACATTCTAACGGAAACGCAAATAAGAATCTGAACGGAAAAGTGATAGTGAGTAAAAAAAAAATATATTTATAACCAAAGGAATTTTTTTCACGTTTGATTTCAGAAATAAACAAATCTGTTGTCAGTTTCAAGCAATTTTTTTTCAAATCATAAAATTTTAAAGTAAAATAATTTACTTGAGTTCTTATTCTGATCTGAAATCAGTGTTGTGTGAGGAGCAGAGCTTCGTCACTGGGGTCATATTTTCCTCACAAAATTCTTTTTTTTACATACAAATTATTAATGCTTTAAGTCCAAGTCAATTTGGAGTGACTGCAGATTTGCACAAAGCTTGAATACCTGCAAGAACACATGAAATTGCTAAATAATAATTGTGGTCGTGAAAGAAAACATTTGAAACCAATCAATAGCACCTTCCCAACAATAACCATTTTCACATGAAAAAATTTGAATTGATTTGGTCGTTACTTGGTTTCCACCCAGTGCACTCCCCTAAAATCAACTCAATCCACGCATTGGAGGAGATTTAGAGGTGTAAAAATCCCATAAAAACCTGTTTTCTATATCCATGCATCATTTAAAGAGCCCTAGATGGCTGAATTTTGTATATTTGTTTAAAGTTAATTTCCACATATTTGGCCACCGATTTAAAAATTTGCGTTTATGGACCTCTCCGCCACTCTCTTGCCCAATGTTTGAAGTTGTCAAAATTTTGACTGAACAAATTTTGATAGTTTTGTTCTGCATCAATGAACACTCCCAGATGCCAAAAGGTAAACAGATCCAGGAAACTATGTAGTTGATGGTTAAGGGGGTTAAAAGTTAGTTTATGACAACTAAAGTGGAAAAGAGAAGCAATTAGTATTGATCGTTTTTAGTCGCATTGTATCCCATAAAATACATACTATTGCAGTGCACCGAGAGTTTTTTTTTTCATCCCTTTAGACCTCCTAGAGCACGATTTTTGAAAAATATAATATATATATATATATATATATATATATATATATATATATAATATATATATATATATATATATATATATATATATATATATATATATATATATAATAATAGTAATAATAATATATATTTATCCCTTAGATATTACACAAAAAAGTTAACGAGATGGAATTTTAACAAATATCAGTAGAGAAATATTCTTTCAAACTATAAAAACAAGAAGTAGACAATATTTTTTAAATTTCCTTTTTAAAACTACTCGGATTCAAGTTGATTATCCGGTTTGGTAGGTGATTATACAGCTTTATACCTACATATGTCGGAGATAATTCAAACTTGGTTGTTCTGTGCAATGGAATATATATTGTGTTAGTATGTCGCGTTTCGTAACCGTGGAAACTGGAAAGCGTATTAAGATCCGACAGCTTTTGGCGAACCAATAACAAACGCTCAAATATTGGACGACAGGTTTCATAAGGTTTCAAGTTGAAAATGAGGCGAATAATTCTCTTCTGTGCAGCAAAAACTCGAACAGATCCAGATGAGCCACCCCATAGAACTAAATTGTAGCTAAGGTGACTGTAGACTAATGCGTGATAATTTGTGATTAAGCTCTCTAGAGGAAGCATGTGCTTTAGGCAACTGACTGCAAAGAAAGGTTTGTTGAGCTCCTTGGATAGTTGCTCGACATGACTGTCCCATTTGAGTTTTGCTATCAATATAAAGTCCCAGAAACCTTGCACTTGCTGTCGGCCTCAGTTGGCGGTCGTGAAACTTGACAACAATAAGTGGAACACTTGAGCTGAATTCACGTAGTTGAAAGTGGATTAATTCAGTTTTGGTGAGATTAAGCATGAGTGAGTTTCTGTAACACCAGTCCGAGAATCCCTGCACCAGTCTCTCACATTCCGTCTTGAGCCCATCAATACTCTTAGCCGATATGACCAATGATGTGTCATCGGCGAATAGGGTGACTGAGTCAGTATTAACAAATTCAGGAACATCATTAGCAAATAGTAAGAAAACTAGAGGACCCAAAACGGAACCCTGTGGAACCCAAATAGATACTGGATAGTTTCGAGATCCACAATTTTTGTTTTCGACAAATAATGAACTGTCAGACAAGTAACTGGAGATCCAGTCAAGAAAAACCCCTCTAAACCGCATACTGTACAGCTTATTTGTAATAAAATTGAATTGCAGACAATCGTATGCCTGTGATTCATCAAAGAACAGTCCCGCGACATATAAGCCATCGTCCAACCATAATATTCCATAATATTTTTGTAGGTTGATAAGGCAAGAATTGGAGACGTAGTGGCCAAATACTTCGGTAACCTGCGCAAGATCACTGATTTGACGCCCACCGACATTTAAATATATATATATATATATATATATATATATATATATATATATATATATATATATATATATATATATATACAGTGTGTCGCATTTAAGATGAAGACACCCCCATATTTCAGTTATTCAAAGGAATATAGATTTGAATTTTCTCAGAGTCATAAACGGTGGTAGGACATATTTTTTAAGATACTTAACTGAATTCTGAAATCTAAACTCGGCCTACTACGAATTGACAAATAGAGCCGATTCTCAATCTTTTGTTTCACGTTAGAGATATCGAAAAAATTTATGAGAAAAAGTTGTTCAGAAAATTTTTTTAGGCCCATACACCAATTTTTATGACAAAATTCGCGTTTTAAATTTTTTCAATATTTTGGTATCCCAAAATAATTACGAGTTTCTTTTTTTTTATTTTATACTTTGTGTGCCATGGAAAATAATAAAATTAACAGATGTGTCAAATACTAGTTAGTTTGAAGTATTGCGTTGAGTTAAATTTAGTGAATTAGTGATCAGAGAATCAAAATGCCATTAACTTTACGTGAAAAAATCGAAATAATTCGGTTGTTTGGTGGTAATTCTCGTGGCAGCAGACAAGTTGCTGCACAGTTTAACTTGAGACACTCCGAACGTGCTTTTGTTACTCATGGAAAAGCAGCCGCTGTAAATGCTCTCTTCAATGAAACTGGCAGTGTTGTTAAAATGTACCAGAATGGTCAACCTCGTCGAATACACCCGCATAAACTCAATAATTTTGAATTATAACCAAAATATTGAAAAAATTGAAAATGCGAATTTAGTCATGAAAATTCGTATATGGGAGTAAAAAAATTTTCTGAACAACTTTTTCTCATAACTTTTTTCCATATCTCTAACGCGAAACAAAATATTGAGAATCGGCCCTATTTGTCAATTCGTAGTAGGCCGAGTTTGAAATTCTGAATTCAGTTAAGTATCTTAAAACATATGACCCATCACCGTTTATGACTGTACGAAAATTCAAATCGGTGTTTCTTTAAATAACCATAATATGGGGGTGTCTTCATCTTAAATGCGACACACTGTATATATATATATATATATATATATATATATATATATATATATATATATATATATATATATATATATATATATAAGTAAAATGGCCGGACACCCTACATTATTGAAAATTTTGTGTCTTAGTCTTGATAGGTACTATTAAAAAATTGTTTTTAAAATCAAGCTTTTCTAATTATTATCATCTTGGTGAATTCAAATGAAATATAAATAAAATCGAATGCCAAATCAATCTAAGTACTTTATTATTAATCATTCAAATCAGTCGAAAATTAAATTCTAGATGAACATTTTAAAACTTTTCTCTTTTCTCAAATTCTAATGAAAGGCAATTGCACAAATAAGTTTTCTCTACCTGCTATTATTCTTCAAAGCAAACGAGCACTCGCTCGTTTGCGAAATAAAAATTAAAAAGCCGGACACCGTTTATTTTGGCCGGACACGCAATCAAAAAGCCTAACTATGTCCGGCTTTATCCGGACGCATGGCAACCCTATATATATATATATATATATATATATATATATATATATATATATATATATATATATATATATATATAAATATATATATATAAATATATATATATATATATATATATATATATATATATATACATATATATATATTACAGGTAAATTTTGACACCAGCCATTCAACAACCCAGCAGACCAAATCAGTTGAAATGGTGTTTAATTGGTATTTGGGGTGTTTCTTGAAGCAGAACAAAACTAGACAAGATCTTTATCAAAAATTCAGCTTTTCTGCTTTAGTTTACTTACGTTTACAATAAATTTTCATATCTTCAGACGTATTTTCCCTGAAAATAATTGACTATTGCACTGTATCGAAAGTCAAGATATCAGGGGCGGATCTAGGCGCTATTTTGGGGTGGGGTAGAACTTTCAGATATCTAGAAATCTATTTAATTTTGTTCAAGGAAAGGGAGAATAGGGTAATTCTCAATCAAAATATCGTGTTCAGAAATTTTAGAAACTGATGCATTAATAGATATTAAACATAACCTTGGAAACCAGATTTCAATTCATTTGGTGTGATACGAACCGCTGGAGATATATACATCTTGAGGTCTTTGGTTGACAAGTCTTGTCCATTGAAGACAGTTCGTCCATCTCTAATTGCTCCTAAAAATTGGATTACTCCTGAAGTCATTCGTGCAGCTGAAGAACTAATAAAAACTCCATTGGCTATGTGTTAATCTCGGATCTGAAGAGACACGTAGCATATACAGATCTGCCAAAAGTAATTAAAGAAGACTTCTTAAGACCAGCAAGTTGAGTTTTTACCAAAGTAAATTAGATGTATCTTACAACAAAAATAAAACAGTTTGGTCCCTCGTAAACAAGGAAATTGGTCACATGAAGAAGTCAACAAATAATATCAATTTAAATGTCGGTGGGCGTCAAATCAGTGATCTTGCGCAGGTTACCGAAGTATTTGGCCACTACGTCTCCAATTCTTGCCTTATCAACCTACAAAAATATTATGGAATATTATGGTTGGACGATGGCTTATATGTCGCGAACAACTTTTTCTCATAAATTTTTTCGATATCTCTAACGTGAAACAAAATATTGAGAATCGGCTCTATTTGTCAATTCGTAGTAGGCCGAGTTTAGATTTCAGAATTCAGTTAAGTATCTTAAAAAATATGTCCTACCACCGTTTATGACTCTGAGAAAATTCAAATCTATATTCCTTTGAATAACTGAAATATGGGGGTGTCTTCATCTTAAATGCGACATACTGTATATATATATATATATATATATATATATATATATATATATATATATATATATATATATATATATATATATATATATACTGCTGCTAATTCATTTAATTTTTAATTTTAACTAGGATATGTTCAGTTTACCAACATACAATTTAATCAAAACATTGCTGTAAATTTTAAGTTCAAATAATTTTTATATTTAACCCGAGGTACGAAAATTTTATAAGGAGTAAAATCGAGCGTTTAACTAAAAGTGAGGAGTTACGTTCCTTTCCGCACAGCCGCATATATTAGGGGGTATACCGGCAACAGTTGATGCATATATAGTATAGGTAGGTATATATATGATACAAAACATACAACACCAACCTAATCGTCTATTTGTGTTTTCATTTTAGAGTGTAGTTTATTTATTTATATTTGTGCACAATAAACAAAATTATTTATTTATATAAATCATGCAATCTCATACCAATAAAGATTAGGCTTATGACTGGACTAAAAAGTTTTTCAGTTGAATCAAAAAAATTATTTTTCGAAATTACTTACATAGATTTCATAAAAATTTTAGAAGTAAAGATTTTTTGCTCAAACATGTCTGAAAAGTGTCCACATCACTGTAATGTGTTTTTGGAATTGCACAACACAAGTGTTCAGTCACTTAGGTGCATGAACTTTACTTTATTTTTCCTGACCTCATAGTATTATATAGTTTTATGATGGATTGTTTCTTGTGTTTACTTATAATTAATTGCCTGAATTTGTTATGGTAATGATAATAATTGTATAAGTTGTGTAAGAACAAATAAATAAATATGTAGTGATACATAAAGCGTCTATTAAAAGATTTTATTGATCAATGAACACAAATAATAGTATATTATTCAAATAGCACAAAATGATTGATATTTTTCTCGAGGGTAAAGTTTGCGACACGAGCCGCAGTTGAGTGTCGTGAAAAATTGTAATTTTGTGCGAGTATTATTTGTGCTTGTATACTAAATAACTATTATATAACTGAGCTAATCACCGAGCAGTCATGCGCGTTAATTAGCATTCGATAGGACCCGGGTTCGTACCTTGGAGTCGACTGGTTTGTCATGAGTTTTTCTCAGAAGTTTCTTCATGACTTAGGTAGTAACTGCTTGTAAACTCACAAAGGCAGTATTCATCTTCTGAATCTCACCTCACTTCCACTTTTTCATAAATTATCACATCCATCCTTTAAGGTTCATCTCCACCAAAGAGAAATTGTCAACTTTTGTGTTGTCAACACGTGTTGGTGACAAAAAGTTTCTGTAAAGGTGGGTCTCCACCAAAGAAAAATTGGCAATTTTTGTGTCGTCAACACGTGTAGGCGACAAAAGTTTCTGTAGTTGTGGGTCTCCACCAAATAATTGGCAACTTTTGTGTCGTCAACACGTGTTGGCGACAAAAGTTTCTGTAAAGGTGGGTCTCCACCAATGAAAAATTGCCAACTTTTGTGTTGTCAACACGTGTTGGTGACAAAAGTTTCTGTAAAGGTGGGTCTCCACTAAAGAAAAAATTTCCAACTTTTGTGTTGTCAACCGTGTTGGTGACAAAAGTTGACAATTTGTTTTTGGTGGAGATCCACCTTTATGCACTCCCCGTCCCTCGCACATACTTGAGGGAGGAATAAAACACGTGACCCTTTACTTTTTTTATAACTTTTTAGTTGTTTCGTGTACTTATAGTGATATTAGTAATATTTCAAATAGTTTTCAATTTTTTCCAAGAAATTAATACTGTAAAGAGTTTTTAAATCGAAAACTCAAATTACCAGAAAGTATTAAAATAAAATACTGTACATATATTAAGTTAACAACTTTATTTATAACTCTAAAAAACAATAGACAATTTTCGGATGTTACAAATCACATTTCTGCCATTTTTCGCCAGTGTGTAAAAATAATGGTTGAAATGACTCAAATAAATATCGAATAAACTGATTATTCACAAAAATCGCATTCCTATACCAAACTGCACTCCAGGCTGTGTGAGGTCGTTATCATCAAATATTTGTGGAATACAATAATTCAGCTCTATCCTAGCCATATTTCCTAATCGAAGGGCAAGTCCCATACCATATGATAGACGTAAATTATTTGTCAAGACATTTGTAATTGGTTCTCCTTCCGCTGAAAAAAACGAACGATATTTATCGATTCATACGTCGAAAATAATTGAAGACATCATTTCACCAGCGTATTCAAAAGAACCTGAGCGACCGGTATTTTTTTTTGATAAATCTTTTTTTTTTATTTATTTATTTTCTTCTTGCTAACACAATTCAAAAATTTGAAAAAAGCAACGTCACAACAGCTTATGAGTATGTAAAATTTGACAAAATAACAAATTATTACAACAAATAGGTATAAATATACATAATATAAAAGGGTTGTACTACACAACCGACAATAAAAAGAAAATACCACAACAATACCGACAAATATCAAGATAACAACTTAAAAGTTAAAGGAATATAAGCATTTGTTTTGATGAATATATTTAGATGAGAACATAAATTAAAGTTAAATGTTATCTTCGAAGGTATTCTAAGCATTCTGATGTGCACATATTAACTACAAACGAAAAATGAACAATATTCTGGTCTAGCCAAAAAAAATATCCAAACTTTGGATAATGTTCTAAAAATGACCACGGGTTACAATTTCAGATTTTTGAAACATTTCCTTATGGGAATTTACATGTAAAAAGTAGTAAAAGTGAGCTCAAACTGGTGCTGCCTATCTAATCTTGGTTCCAGAGGTCAAAGCTGCTTCAGTTCAATAGGAAATAAGAAAGAAGTATGTATATTCTTTTTCAGTTTTATGAACATATATCTGATAATCTACGATTTCCTAAAGAAGACCAATTTGAGAATATAACTTAATATACACTTCAATCGGACCTCCTTCACGTGGAATCACCTTTAGTAGCTCCTGAGTCACAGAGAAGCTTCATTAATTTATTATTGTAGTATATTTATATTGTATATGAACGCAGCCATATGAACACTAGGGGGCGCTAGTCCCATGAATAGGGAATGTGATGTTCTGTGGTTGAGTTGATGTTCTGTGGATTATGAGTTAGTAAGAAAAGAGTATGAGAGAGGTTAGAGATGAAGATAAAGTGAACGTCTGTTTTTTTAGAATATTGCCTAGTTAGTGAAAATATAGAAATAAAAATCAAGTATTGGTTTATTTTATTAACGCCCAGTATTTACGACATTATATAATTATTTGTATATTAATTTACATTATTGCTGAGCGTATGTTCTAATAGAACGAGCTCATTAGGGGACCCCACTAGAGTGGAGGCCTCACTATAATAAAAAAAAAAATGATTTGACATGCATCTTATGTTTAACATTGCGATACCAATAAAAATGCATTCGTAGCCATATGTTTGATTTATTGCATTTCTATTGACAAAAATGTCCACTTTTACGTGTTGTTCATAAAAACTTCGTTTTTACCCTACTAGCTGCAGAGCAGTACACTTGATCAAAATAACCATTACCATTTCAACAATTTTGATCTGTTTTGTGAACCTTCGTGAATCATTAACTAAATACAATTTTATTAAACTTCACTGTAAGTAAATAGTTAAACCTTTGATAAAATACAAAGGTTCTACAAGTCACGTCCAAGAGATCCTCTATATATTATAACAGGGTGTCTACTCAAGTCAAATTCCCTGAGAATTCCAGGTTTTTTTATTATTTTTCCAAGTGTATTCCGATACGTTTTTCTTCTCGTGGAGCACTCCTATCATAGGTTTTTTTTCAATCAATGTCTTAAGACACACAAGTTTAATAAATCTTTTTACCAAATTCATCTTTTTACAAAATATTTAAATAAATATATAACTGAAATAGAAAAGAAAGGAACAACTGATAATATTAGCGTTGAAATTATTGAATTAGAAAGTCTAAGAAAACCGTTATTGGATCTCATAAATTCGTCACTAACAGAAGGAATAGTGCCGGATAAATTAAAATGCTCCACAATCATACCAGTAAAAAAAGTTCAAAATTCTATCAAAGAAAGCGACCTAAGGCCCATAAATATGCTACCTATCGTAGAAAAACTTATTGAAAGTGTAGTATTTGATCACCTTAAAGATCATATTGAAAAGAACAAAATTCTGGTAGATGAGCAGTCGTTCAGGAAAAAGCATTCAACTGAAACAGCCCTCGTTAGTGTGTTAGAGGATTGGAGACAAACGCTAGATAAAGGAGAGTTTGTGATAGCCATTTTCCTGGACCTGAAACGGGCATTTGAAACAATAGACAGAAAGCTACTACTAGAAATTCTCAAGAAATATGGCGTTGGGGGTAAAGTATTAAAATGGTTGACAAACTATTTAGATGGTCTCAAACAAAAAACATCAATCGGGAAAAACATTTCAACGGAACAGGAAAATAATGTAGGCGTGCCACAGGGCTGCATTTTAGGGGCGTTTCTATTTATACTGTACATTAATAGTCTTCCTAAAGTGTTAAAATATTCAAAAATAAAATTATTTGCCGATGACGCATTAATATATTTAAAAAGCAAGGACATAGTGAAAGCCTGTGACGTTTTAAACGAAGATTTAAAAAATATTGAAGAGTGGTTAAAGTTCTGTAAACTTAAACTAAACACAAAAAAGAGCAAAGCAATGGTTATTGGGAAAAAAGTTTCTGGGCTCATTTAACGAACAAAATCCGGACATCAAAATTGAAAATGAATCTTTGGAGATAGTGGACGAAATTAAATATTTAGGAGTGGTAACTGATAGAAAGCTGAATTTTAAAACACATTTTTCAAACGTGACACAAAAAAATTCTATTAAAGTTAATTACCTATATAGACTATCAGACAATCTAAACCTGGATACAAGAAAAAACTTATATAACATACTAATATTACCACATTTAAACTATTGTTCCAGCCTGCTGTATTTTAGTAACAAATGTGTAATTGATAATTTTCAACTTCTCCAAAATAAAGCTATGAGAACGATATTAAGAGCCAACAGATACACACCAATTAAACACATGCTGTCGATCTTGGAATGGTTGAATGTTAAAAACCTTCTTAAATATAATGTACTGGTTTTGGTTTCAAAAATAAAGTATGGTATCCTTCCTGAAAACGTACTAAATATGTTCAAGCGAAACTGTGATATTCATGGCCACAATACAAGAAATAGAATGAACTTTCACCTGTCAGAGACAGACGTGAAAAGACAAAACTCTTTATGTCATAAAGGTCTTCAAATGTTTAACGAGTTACCAATCAGTGTGAAGAATCAATCATCCCTAAACAAGTTTAAATCATCACTGAAAGAATATTTATTATTAAATCAAAGACCTTACTAGTATTAATTGAAATAAAACAGACTTTTAAATTTAATCTAGTATATTTTGGTTAAGTTTTATCATAGTTTTTAAATATTTTATTTTTATGCTTTATTTGTGTCAGAAATGTGTGAATTTATGTAGCTTTATAAGCTAAATAAAAACCTTTGAATTGAATTGAAGAGAGTTTCTGAAAGAACTTGCGACATGTGCAAATACTGTCTGGCAATTGTCTTTACATAAGATTTATCAGTATTTATTATTATTTCTGGACATATTCTTGGCACTTTTATTACCTTGCAATTTAATACTGGTTTTAAATTTGCAGAAAGCAAATTTGGAAAAAATTCCCTGAGAATTCCAGGATATTTCAGAAGAAAAAAAAATCCCTGAGATTTCCAGGACTTCCAGGTTTTTCAAGGATGTAAACACCCTGTATAAAGTAATTGAAAGTCAGCAGTTTCCAGGGCACCATCAGACAATGGAGCAAGGGTAGGCAAGATGTTATATAGAAGATACGAATTACGAGTAACATAAATACAATTTATGAAGTTTTAATCATTTTCCACTAGAACAAATTCAATTAAAACCAAATCTTCTTGGGATTTTTGTGAAATTTTCAGCTACATACTTAATATGTTGCGGCGATATAAATAAATACTCAACAAGAGCAACAGACAACCTTTACATACCAGCAGCTAGGTAAACTCAAGTCCAAGAAGGGCCAGGTATAACATCTTGAAATTTTTTTTAACCATTTGCCCTCCAACTTGAAGGATATCCAAAATATCAAACTTTTTAAGATAAAACTAAAGAATGTGCTGGCTGTGAATCCATTTTATTCTCTTGCTGAGATTTTTGGTTGTACTTTTTAAGAATTTTTATAATTATGTAAGATTAGTATTATAGTATGTAGTTTCTGTTTTTTATGTTTATATGTTAGTATACTTGTGTTTTTTTTTTACTTTTAAATTACTTTTACTATTATTAACAATTTGAATTTTGAATTTGAATATTACTTTCATTTGATTAAATTATTTTGAGTTTCTAAACTTTTGGTAGATCGGAAATCCCAATCCCTAAACTACATCTGAATTGAGATATTTGCGTAATATTTGGTTCAAAAAAGATAAATATGTCTCTTGACAATGAATATCTCACTTACCCACTTGGAACTCGCTTATATTTCCAGTGTTGACGAAAAAATGTGTCCTAAATAATTCTCCTAGACCGCCCTTCCCTGGTCGAAATGGTAGCGGAGTAAATAGGTGTAATCCAGCAGACCAATATCCAAGAGCTCCTGTAGCGTCTCCATCTGCATGTGGGCCGGCCCCTCTAGTTTGAAAACCTCTTATCGATAAAGGACCACCAAGATAAAATTTATCGGAAAGACCAAGTTTCATATCATTGCCAATACCCCTCATGATTCCAAATCCAAGACAGCCCTGGAGTGTCTGAATCATAATAATAAAATAATAATGAGCAAGGTCACAAAAGTGAAGCATCCAAAATAAGGATTAATTAATACCATAATTGTAATACACAATATGACATTGATAAGCTAATTCAACTTGCTTGATCATACAAAAAAAATTAGTTACAATTAATTTGAAATGAACTAATAAATAAACTCATCAGTTTGTTCATTGATGGATAATTAAGGTAATAATATGTATACATTTCCTTACACGCCGCAATCTAGGATCACCATCATTTTGGACCATTCGCAGATTTATTCTTTGACGTGATACAGTGGGTAAACCTTTGTATGGATTAGTAAGTTAATTAACCATGTAGTGGAATAAAGGAACCAACAAGCAAACTAATGACTACGATCGCCAAAATTTGCTAATAAATCAAATCAGTAAAGCAAAATCTATGCGAGTCATCAGTGCTGAGTCGAGCAACTTACGCTGATTTAGTTTATTGGCCTTGCTTGGATTCTATTTCTTCAGCAAGAATTCAAAATTCTTGAATAAAGTATAAACTTTAAAATAAAAACACTTGGCTTATATTTCACAATATAAAAAATATTTAGATACTGTATTTAGCAGTAACGAAAAGTCGACATGTTTCGAGTTATGAACTCATTATTTGAATTTATTGAAAACTGCTTGTACATACTCATCAGAGCAAATATACATGAAACCTGTAGAGAGGCTTGAATCCTCTGTGCACAGGAGCAGGTAACTTAATCTAACTTAACAAAAACTATACTAAAGCTAAGTTACTTAATCAATCTAAACTGTTCCAATTTTTTTTTTATTATGATTTTTGATTAAAGTACACTTGTCATTTGCTTTTGTTTCTTTTGTCTCATTCAGTTCCTCACAAGTTCCTTCTCTACTATAAATTTATTCAATTTATTTACAAAGTTTCTCTTTTTAGGATTTCCTATTTTAAGATCATTAGATAACATATTATAAAATTTGATAGCAGTATAAAAAGAACTTTGTTTAGCAAGAGTTAAATCATATGACAGGATAGGCAGTTTTTTATATCTGGTCTTGCTCACAGAATTCATAAATTGCATCTTCAAGTTTTCATAATGAAATAATATACATCTACTAATGTACATTTGTTCTATTGTTAATAGTGTATCCAGTTTCAGGATTTCTTTGAATTTTTTCTGGATTTTTTCTAACGGTCTTAACTTAGTTTTATAAGCTCCTCCCCATATGATTAATCCATAATTTATTATACTATAAACATATGCATAATATATTAAGACAAGTATTTTTAGAGGTAAATGTTGCAATTTTTTAACAATATATAGAAAGTATCTTATTTTGCTTATTATTTTTTGGATATGCAAATCCCATTTTAGATTAAAATCTACAATTATCCCCAAATATTTAACATTAGTATTCCTGTTTATTTGGTTTTCATTAATTTTTATTACTAATAACTCAGGTACACTGTCTGTATAGCATCCAAAAGTTACGTATTCGGTTTTAGTTATATTTAAAGTTAATTTATTTTGACAGAACCAAAGATTCAGTTGACTTAGGTAAATATTCATTAATCTTACTGATTCATCCCATTCGTCCTCAGAGCTCAGTACTACAGTATCATCCGCATATGCATAAATATGTTCACAATATTTGAAAATGTCATTGATATAAATTAAAAAGAGCAACGGACCCAGCACCGAGCCCTGAGGAACACCTATCTTAACTACTTTACTTATACTTTTTGTACCATTTAATAATACTCTTTGTTTCCTATTTGTTAGGTAGTCCTTAAGCAATTGTAAAGGTACACCTCTTATTCCCATCAATTCCATTTTTTTAAATAGGATTTTATGATCAACTGTGTCAAATGCTTTGCTCAAATCAATAAAAGTAGCTATTATTTTCTTATTATTATCTAAATTAGTATACATAGACTGTAAAACTTTCTCTAGTGCATTTGGTGTACCTTTATTTTTTAGAAAACCATATTGTTTTTCACTGATCATCTTGTTTTTTATCAAGAATTTATATAATCTGTTGTGAATCAACTTCTCAAACATCTTGGCAAGATTAGAGATTATCAAGACTAAATATTTATCAAGACTAAATATTTTTTATAATGTGAAACATAAGCCAAGTGTTTTTATTTTAAAGTTTATACTTTATTCTTTATGATGTTTCACCAAGTGATGTGCGAGAATTCAATCTCAGTTATCAAAATTCTTGTATTAATTTATTTTTTCATTATAAAGTAGAGATCATTTTTTCCATAGGTTAAAAGAGTTGAAATGGCTTAATATGTTTAACAGACGAAAAATGCACATTGCCCGTTTGGTGCATACAGTATTGAAAAGTAAAAGTCCTAGTTACATTTTCGATAAGCTACAATTTTCTTCACAAGTTCATAACCGGTTGACCAGAAACATAGGCCTTCTCGTGATACCTAAACATAGCTCAAAATTGTTTGAGAGAGTTATGCAGAGTTTCAAAAGATCATTGAAACAAAGCTTACTTCATTAATTTTGTTTTTCATTTACTTGTAATTCTGATTTTCTGTTGAAATTTTCCTGTACTTTTTTTTCTTTCAGTATAGTTTTTTTTTACTTTTAGTATATGTACTTTGTATTATTATAATTGTAATTTGGAACTCGGTTAAGTAGATCAGCATTGCTGGACTTTGCCGAGGATTTATAAAATAAAGACCTTTTATTATTATTATTATCATCATCATTGGCTGTTAAAACCAAGAACCAAATAATTAACACCCTCTGAATTCCAGTGAGGGTATTGAATATATTTTCCAAATATATTCATTTTGATTTCTAATTATTTTTAAAGTAAATGGGGATGACATAGCTAATGACACAAACAATTTAATTTCCATTCAACAGTGTTAAATATCAAGGGTATAGAATCAACACCAATATTCCATTCGAACAAGGGTAAAAACTACTCGTTCCATCTTATAAATTTAGTGATAAATCTTGAATAGAATAAACGGAAAATGGTTATTGAATAAGGTTTGCATTCTAATTAAAACTACCGATATTCCCTATGAAGAGTTCTGATAGGTCAAAAAATGCTTAATTTTTACTCACTATGTCCTCAAAAAGTGATACATTTGATTGCAGATACAAGTCATTTTTCCAAAAGCCAACATCTCCTCCCAAGCCGGCAACTTCGGTAGTGTTTTGAATTAATGTTCCGCCAGTTGGAAATATATTATCATCCCGCATATCAATTGATAGAATATGCCTCAAGGCAGATTTTAAACTGATTCCGGACTGTTCTCTGACTTCGAATGAAGTTGATTTGCCAGCTACACCCAACTCTCTCACGATACCTTCCCATTGAATGTTATGTTTTACCTTAAAGTAGATAGTGATAGGGAGCAAAATATCTATGTGGGAAATAAGTATCAATAAATTAAAGAATACAGAGATTGAAAAGAAGTGCAATAAAGTTAATGTGTAATTAGAAAAGTGTTTGCACTTACCAAAGGATACGAATGGAAACCAAGATCTAGTAAGATGCCTCTGCCCCTTTCTCGGAAACCAGATGCCGTAAATTCAGAATGATTTTGAAATACACTGGCAGTAAAACTGAAATTAAGACAACTATCATACCAAAAGCTTCAAATAGATAAGAAGTTTTTTCAAAATATTACACTATAGTTGAAACTATCCCAGATAATCTGTGAATATAATCTAATTTTACTCACACAGGTTTATATATTCCTTTGAGTGGCTTTATGAATGCTACACTAAATTGTGTATTTTTCTTAGAGCCATGACTGTATTCTACTTGAACTCTTTCACCTCTACCATACATATTGGGAGCTCTCATTCCAATCATAAGAGATCCTTCGTTGTCCCCTACATGCGTACTTACCCCCCCAGTTAATCTTCTATATTCTTTAACATTAAAAGTAACCTGCAAAATTAGATTGTTTGAAGATTGTACAAGGTACTATTCAACCACTTACATCCAGGCCATCTGGAGTACTTCCTGGACCTTTGCTGGTATCAACAAATACTGCTATATTTTTAAAACACCCCAATTCTTCTAGTTTTAATCTAGCTCTGTGAGCTCCTACTAAGACATCTTGAAAATTAGCAGCTTTAAGTAGATCCTCAAAGCAATCTTCTAAGTAGTCATCTTGCGTTCTTTGTAAACCATCTATATGAATTTTATCTACTCTAGCCTAGAATAAGCCAACTATTTTCAATTTCAGTTCAAGTATTTATTTAAATAATACTTATAACCCAATATTAACTTACTGCTATTCCTTCCACGACGATATCTTTAGCATCAGGGTCGGGATCGCCATAATCGGATCTTTGTTTGGGACTGCCGTTAGGGTTGGGAGCATATGGATCAATTGAACAATCATCTGAAGAGTCTTCTGGCTCTGGGCCTTGGGGAATCTAAAACACCGATATTACATACCTCATGATATAATTTCCAGTTCAATTTACCTTGGCATGTACAACACCCATGTTATTTTGCGCAATTTTTGGATCGATTTACATAGAAATTGAAATAAATATCGTCAGTTTATATTTAAATTATTAGAATTTTTCATTTTTGTTAATTCAAAATTTGAAGGAGAATTTTTGACACATTGAAGCATAAACTTCAATTAATGTTAGGTTAATAAACTAGAGTTGCCAATAGTATATTTCTTACCAAGTTTTATCATAGGTGCCACCCATTTTTGGTAAAAGGGATAAAGAAAGAAAACCAAAATTTAAATTTAATGGTTATTAGAAAAAATTACTAAATTTACATAAAGGACCAAATCATTTATATATTATAAAAAAAGAACTAGATTCCCAGAAATATTGTTAGGTACTCAAATCTTGCACACAAGGTGAATATATTTTTTATAGTGAGAAGAAAATAAAACATTTATGGAGAAATAATAATAAGGATTTCACTTTGGAAACCTGCTTATTAAAATGGGGTCCAAGGTAGTTTTTCGTTTCATGACTTTTTATGATGTTTGGCATCAAAACTCATATATGTATGTGCTTATGTATATTTAGTAAAGTAAGTTTCTTTATTAAATAGGAAAATCCTAATATTCACAATACATTTCTTAAAGAAACAATATAAGATTTTAAAATTGTTTACACGATAAAGGGCGCAATTTTGGAGCAATAGGGCTGAAAGTTTATAAGTAGGTATAGTTTCGTATATCTTGGATGGGATTGCTTTTGGTACGAATGGGTTGAGAGGCAGGGGTTGACCCCCCGGGAAGGGGGTCGCAATAGGGATGGAAGTTTGTAACTACCTAGGTAGTTTCGTATGATATATTGGATGGGATTAGTTTTGGTACGAATTGCTTGTGGGGTTGACCCCCCGGGGGAGGAAATAAATATTATTTACACGATAGAAGGTGAATTTTGTATCCACAATTCGATTACTTTCTTAGATAGCTTTTAAATGGTTGTACTTACTACAAAGGTAATTAACAATTTGATAATTGCAGTAATAATTGATTATTCAAAGCCGCAACTAGACAGACCAGACAACTAGGGAATTAATCTTGGCAAAGGGCTATTTGGCAGACATTGGCTTAATTTCCTCTTAATTTCTTCTTAAATGTGTCTAACTTCTCGCTACGTCACTTCTAATATTTAAAAAAACGAGACGAAATAATGAATCATGCTCAAATTGATACAATGGAATTTACTCATACTTTCACCACAGAAAACGTGTACGCTTTCATTAAATAACAACATACAAATTATTCATATTTTAGGCTACTAACGGTAGTTGTTACTACGAAGGTAATTAATAATTTGATATTGCAGTGATAATTGATCATTATTCAATGTCCCGAAAAGAGACAACTAGGAAATTAGTCTTGGCACAGGGACATTTTCCAGACATTGACGTGATTCCCTCATAATTTCTTCTTCAAAATAATGTTTATGGCATTCTTCAAAACAATTAGTGGTCAGTATAGACATATTGCTAGAAAAACTTTCTATCATGGGCTTTGGGGGACCTATATTTACGCTTATTAAATCGTATTTGAGTAATAGATTTCAATATGTGAAATTAAACAATGTGAATAGTGATTTTATAACAAATTCCTATGGAGTTCCACAAGGCTCTGTCCTCGGCCCTCTTTTATACTCCTTATATGTTTTAAGCCTTGAATGTGCAAACCTTAAAGCCCAATATTTTTCCATTAGTATACACGGGGACGGGAGAAAATGCGAATGAACTTATACAAGAAGTTAATGGCGATCTCGACTTATATCTTAACTGGCTCTTCTACAATAAGCTGAAAATCAATGCGGACAAAACTAAATATATGCTCTTCAAGCAAAAAAATAAGCGGATCGATAGAGTAAATATTATAATCAACAATACAAATCTAGAAAGGGTTAGCGAAATTAGATATCTTGGGTTAATTATCGATGAATCGCTTAATTGGCAGAGCCATTTGAACAAAATTAAAGATGAAATTATTCCAATGATTCCCATTATCTATAAATGTCGGGATTACCTATGAGTTAAAACAAAAATGAACGTCTATAATGCCTTCGTTCTGTCCCACTTGCGCTACCTACTGCCTGTGTTGTTCAACTAGATTTAATGAAATTAAAATTTTACAGATTAAAGTCCTAAAAATTTTATTCAATTATGATATACTTACAAGTACAGATACCCTATACAGTGAACTGTGTCTCTGCAGGTTGGACAAGATATTGATGCTTGAGCAAGGTAAACTTATGCATAAAATAATTTTACGAAAACAAAAGAGTAATACAAATATAATATTTAATAACGGAATACATAGCCATAATACGCGTAACATAAATAATGTATATGTAAACTCTAATAGGATAAATCTGGGGCTTTATAGCCCAGTACAATGTGCTTCTAAGCTTTATAATTCTTCACCAGAAATTCTAAGATTGATAAGAAACTACAATGTATTCCTTGAAAACCTAAGAATTTTTCTGGAAATAGCATAAAGTAAAATGTCATATTTTTGCAATTAGTTGTCAAGTATTATACCTTAGTCATCTGTGAATTGATATTAAGAAAAAAAAATTAAGGACACCCTACTGCGTAGCACTAGGAATGATAAAACGCCTCGGCGCATGTGCATGTCGTCAATATTTTTTGAATGTACCTATTATATAAATTAAAAATAACAATGAAAGTCGATTTTACGAATGAAATGAAGGAAAATTGCAATTAATGTATTAATAAGTCGATATTACGAATAAAATCCGTGAAAATTTAGCAAAAAAATTCATTGTTTGACTGTCGAATTAGAATATCCTATCCCGGCTCATTTTGCTGCAAATTATGAATCAAATTGATAAGATATCTCTATGGATGGGAAGCAGACACAGACGCAGAATCAAGCTTAAGCTATCAACGTCGCTTGGTTACCGCCCAGCTAACAATTTTATGTTCTATTAAAGTTGAGAGAACGTTTTCTCAGCAAATTTTATAGAGCAATGCTTGTTCTAAGAACATTCTCAAAACGTTCTTACAGCAGTTATACAAAAGAAATGGGCCCCGTGCTAAAGAACTTTTCAGTTCTTTAAGTTGTTCTGTAAGGTATGTAGAAAACATTTATAGAATTGTTGTGTAAACGTTCCTACAAGTCGTTAAGAATTTCTATGCGATAGTTACAGAGCAATGTCATACGAATTCTATAATAGTTCTAAAATGGTGTCTTAAAATTCTATTATAGAGCGTATAGAGAACTTCTATATTTTTGTTCGTTAACCGTACATATTGTATTCCATTATACAATTATTTTGTTGCCTGACGTTATAGTTACAAAACTTTAATAGGTTTTTTTACATCTTTTGGAGACAAAATGCTTCTGTATCACTTTAAATCATGGATACGCGTTAAAAATGATATGGACGCCATAATATATAAAGTACCTTCACCATTTATTTGAATTTTCTAGAAAGTTTGAAAACAAAAGACGAATAAATTTTAATGCAGAAGAAAAATTAATGTGAAATATGTGGTATATATATGGTAATTTTTCAATGCGCCCTCATTTTATCTCATTTTTCTACAATGTTAAAAACTAATTAAGTATTAAAAAAAAAATTATTGATAAATTTTGCCGCCAAATGTATAAAAAAAACAGTTAGAAAGTGAATATACATCATATTACTGATAATATTTGGCCCATTTATGTTTCATATTAGTTTTTATCTGAATTTTTCTTGTTTCTTTACAAAATGGCGACGAAATGGAAAGCTTATCTCGTACTTCCAATATGGATGCCAACTAATATGAATCTTTTGTGTCGATTGCAATGATTACAGAGCTAATATACTTCATAAGCAACTACTATAACTCAAATGTGCCTACTAAAATTAACAGTGTTGTCTTGCTTTACAAGATTTCCCTAAGCACTAAAATTAGTACAGGCAGGCTGCATTTTGAAAGAAAAAATATATGAATACATAAACGATTTTTTCACAGAAGATTTCTCTGGTGATATTACCGTTATTAAAGCGGAAATTTGCATACAATATTTCCCAGTGACTTTTTTTACGAGTCAAAACTTATTCCAATATGGCTCACAATGTTTTTACTCGACTGTGGCTAAACTAAAAGGAAGTATTACGATTTTAGCAGTCTATGTATATGTGTATTTATGGATGTGGATATATAATAGGTATGTATGTTCTATGGTATCGCCTGAATTTGAGGTGGCAATTGATCCGTAATTATAGCCTGGGTGACATTAACTACTTATTTCCGTAGCCAACTGTCACTTGGTATAACTTGCCACCTTGTTCGCCCTTAAAAACCCTATGGAAAATTTTGTATGCAAATGCAAACTACGTATTTAATAACATTATCAACACGGAGGAATACCTAATTTGGTCTACATTTAAAATCTTCATCATTATTGTTCTGAAGCTCTATTAGCCAGTCATTTCTTTTTACTATAACTTCGTCATCTTCTTGGTTTCTATGTCGCTGTCTATTCTATTGTTTTGTTCCTCGATTAAGGTCTTTGGTACCTCAATAACTACACTATCTGTTTTTAATGCGGTAACCTGGAAATCCTTATTTGTAGGTTTGCTGTCATTGCTGTTATTTACGGAAATTCTATCACACAATAAGCTTTCGTAAATTCTTTTCGTTTCCCTACTGAATGCTCCACTTTTTTTCATCTGTTTCCAATTACTTAAAGACAAGGTTTTTATAACAAATGTCGTCTAAAACTTATACACAAACGAAAATCACTTTTAAAATGGCGTCAATTAAGGTATGGTTGTTCTGTAGTGCTTTTTTATGAAACAAAAATGGCATAGATTTAATTACTCTGTAATTATTGTATAACAACTATAACATTACTCTCTATAACAACGTTATAGAGGTTTTTTTTATGAAGTTCGTTAGCAGCTTCCATATGCATAATTTGTTATTCGTAGCAAAATTGTCTCTTTGCCACCCTTTATACAATATTTCTATAAAAAAACTATAATCAACCACTACGGAGCAATTCTATAGGAGCTTCACAGGAGTTGGTATAGTTCTATAAGATACTTTTTTACATCGGATTTGGAATCATTTAGTTCTATAAACACCATTACTGTAAAATTGTGCTACTATAGACAGTTATCGAGCAATTATTTACACTTATCTTCTGAATGCTCTGTAATTATGTTCTAAGAACGTTCTTGCAATAAACTTAAAGAACAATTTAGCTTACGAAGACAAAATAGTATCATCTGCTTCAATTATACAACAACTTAATGTTTTAGACACAACTAATGAAACCTTTACAGAACAGAAAAGTTTTTTTACTCTGAATTTATAGAAGCTTTTTGCTAGCTGGGCGTGGCACACAGAGCACTTCGACGCATGTTTTGTAGGACTTCGTACATATCGACCTTGGCGCATGCGCATGTCGTAATGCCTATCTAAAAAACGCTATATTTTTTTATTCTTCGTTGGTAAAAATTGGGAATTCAAATTCCCAAATGAAATCATATGTGTTTTATCGATATCCGTTGGAATTTTTAAAATCGGGCCAGTTACCAACTTTTTGTCGTGAGACTATAACCCCTTTAGCTTCGCCTCGGGGTAACAAATGGAAAAATAGTATATTGTTGAATCCCTATATTTTATCTCGAGGCCAGAACTTTTGGCACTGATTTGAGATTGTTATAATACATTGTTGTAAATTTTTATTGATAAAATAAGTTATTTTCAAAAAAAAAAATCTTGTGTGTGAATAACACATCTCAAAAAATACCAAATTAACCAAACTACTCTTCTTATCAAAATTTAAGTTGAAAACGACGGCAAATAAATATCGGATTTGGTAGCTAACAAAGAATAATATCAATTTTCAAATAAGCAGAAAAAACTAACCTGAGTGATATATACTGTATTTTCACTGACAAAAGAAAATAACTAAGTTGATCATTGTTTATTATGTTGAAATATTTCATATATAACCAAATATTTCACTCACCATTCACGTCCAGATAATATATTATTAGAAATAAAATAAAAGAATTTTTATCATATATTTCAAATTCTTTCTGAAAAAAAAAAAGTAATTTTTATTCTAAATATTTACATAAACATAATAGTTCATATTTCGAAAAGATCATTGAAGACATTCAATTCAGTGAATCGAGTTAAACATCTTCAAAATACAGCAGAAACATACATTCAATCGTATATTCAACATTTGTTCTTGTGCTTCTTTCCATGTTGAGATAATCTGTACTTTGTAGAGCAACTATAAGGACACTTTTCACATTTGAACAGTTTTTCACCTGAAAAAGTGACAAGAAAATAAAAATATTAATAAATAATTAAAATAGATATTTGTACAAATTTTGAACAAAAACTTGGATATCATTACAACTTAAGAAAAAGATAACTATATACATAACAAAAAGATAATATATTACATATATTCTTGACTACACATTGAGATGGTCACTATGCAACAAATTTTTATATTAATAATTTATCCAATAAATGTGTAAATTGTTTTTATAAACCATTGTTTTAATATGTTTATTAATTTACATCATGTATCGGCCCAATTAATCCAAAAAAACGATGAAAGGCATAAACAGAACTAAAGGTGGACATACCTGTATGTAATTTCAAATGAATATTCAGTACTGGTTTTGATTTATAGCATTTCTGGCAAAATGGACACTTGAAAGGTCTCTCTTCACTATGACTTCTGAGATGATCCGTTAAGTGACCTTTATGCAAAAACGATTTTCCACATTGTGGACATAGAAACTGTTTTATTCCTGCAGAAAAGATTTTCTCGTAAAAGGCGTCATGAAAATATAAGTGTTTGATTTACCTTGATGTTGTTTCATGTGAAGGGTTAATTGAGCCTTTTTACAAAATCTCTTACCGCATATTTCACAAACTTCAGGTTTTTCACCATGTCCAATTAAATGAGTTCTGAGTGAACTCACTTGTCCAAAACCCTGAAAAAAGAAAAAAATTCGACAATAACAACTTCTGCTATTCAACTAATTGTCACAGGTGCTTTTTTAATTTACGTAAATGGGAGGTGCGTATTTGATGATTACGTAACTACTAATCGCCATTTGAAAATTATTATTTTGGAATGTTTTTCAATCATAAAGACTACAAACCTTTGAAGAAGTCTCAAACAGAAAGCATTTCAAGCGGCAAAAAAATATGGACAAAAATAAAGGAAATAAATATAGAAGATTATAATATAAAGCAAAGCGTTAATGAGAAACCAGAGCAATCAATGACAGCAGTCCACAAGCAGTATCATGTTATCAATTACTCGAGTATGAAATTCGTTCTTATAGATAAAAAACAACAAATTTACATGTAAACATGTATATACAGGGTGTTTCCCAATTGAATGTCAATATTTATGGGGGTGATTTTTGCGCCCATTTTAAGAAGAAAACTTCATATGAACATATGTCCTAAACGTCTTACCGATACAGGGTGGTAAAGTTTCAAAAATAAATCATTTATTATTAATATCTACAATACCACTTCAGATATTTTAATAAAATTTGTCAAACATGTACTATGAATCAAGAGGCATTTTTTAATGTATCACTTTTTTTTTAATTTTCACCAGTGTCGTTCATACGTAATTTGACCTGCCTATTCTATTTCGGCAGACATTGATGGTACGCTACAGATTTTTCCTGAAATAAAAATAATTTTTGAAATTTCCAATCATTTCTTACCAAAGTTGATCACAAAACTTTTTTCAATCCGATGCATAAAAGCCGTTTCTCCGCATGATTATAATACCGTTAATACATACATATGACAATACAGATTTCATTTTTTTTTAATTTTAAGAAAAGTCAGTGGGTGTAGATATTAATAATAAATTATTTATTTTTGAAAACTTTACCACCCTGTATCTCAAAAGGTAAGACGTTTAGGACATATGTTCATATGAAGTTTTTTTCTTGAAATGGGCTCAAAAATCACCCCCATAAATATTGGCATTCAATTAGGAAACACCTATAATAACAACATATATAAATTTTTTTTTTGGATGGAAAAACCTTGATATAAAACATCCGAGACCAGACCACCGAGGAAGCAGCATCGCCCTGGGAAAGCGGTGAATTCGACGGTAAGCGACTGAAGACGACGAGAGTGAAAAGGACATCGATGGACAGTGATGTTGGTCCATTAGACACGAAGTAACTCGGACCGCTAGTAAGGCGCAGCGCCCAACAGAGGACGGCACGGTGGGATGGAAGCGGATCGTCAGGTTCGAAGACGAAGTTCATTGCAGACGACGAGAGTGAAGATGGATATTGGATCACGATGTCGGAGTAATGACCATTGCAGACGACGAGTGTGAAAATGGATGTTGGATCTCGAGGTCGGAGTGATGAGCATTGTTCAAGATCGAACCAACCTGGGATGAAGCGAACATACTTTCAGTCGACAGAGAATGCCACGGGCAGTCGTCAGGTATGTTTACTTGATTTCAATGATTAATGCAACGCGGCGCAGAGAGATATACACTTGGGTCTTGAAATATAGACACAAGGAAGGGAACAGGTTCTAGTGCTGACCGCAGCACGAGAGTCCTAATCTAAGTGTGAGACTGGAGGTTTAGTAGGCTAATGCCCGGAAACCGAAAGAACAGAGGTGTTTTTAGTGGGTAGGCAATGTTGATATATGTTTGTATATATATATATGTGTATATATATATATATATATATATATGTGTATATATATATATGTGTATATATCAACTATTGAATCCCACACAGGCCGGGTTCGCAACCGGTATCGCTTTTGAAGTTTTCACCTCGATTTAAAAAAAAAAAAAACACTCCCACTTCTCACTGTTGACTTTTGATACTGTGCAATATTTCAGGGAAAATACGACAAAATTTTTTTATCACTTATTCACACAAAATGTCAGACATTCTATTTATATTTTCTTCACCTTTCCACATTCTGAGCAAATAAATGGTTTCTCTTTAGTATGCTTTCTCTGATGGCTTTTCAGCTGAAAAGGCGTCGGACATTTTTTACCACAATAAGAACAAGTGTAAGCTCCTTCTTGGTGACAGCGATAATGCTTCCTCAAGCTTTCAGCTGAACTGCAAGATAGCTTATTATTGATAATTTAAGAGCAATTAGTGTTTCTTCAATATCACTTACTTATATGTTTTCTCGCAAACAGAACACACAAAACTAGGACCTTCAGGTTCCAGAGAAGCTTTTGAATGAATTAACTCTCTATGTTTTATAATATCCTTCACACGATGGTTACAAATCTCACAGAAATTTGGTAATACAGCCCTGAAAATAATTCACCTGTAAAAACAATATAAAAAAAAAAGTTTAAAAAAAAGTAAAAAACAAGCTTTAATAGAAAAGTAAACTTCATACTAAACAGTATGAAATAATTTTCAATAAATTAACAAACAAAAAATTAAGGACACCCTTCTGCGTAGCACTAGGAATGATAAAACCCCTCGGCGCATGTGCATGTCGTCAATATTTTTTGAATGCACCTATTATATAAATTAAATAACAATGAAAGTCGATTTTACGAATGAAATGAAGGAAAATTGCAATAAATGTATTAATAAGTCGATATTACGAATAAAATCCGTGAAAATTCAGCAAAAAAATTCATTGTTTGACTGTCGAATTTGAATATCCTATCCCGGCTCATTTTGCTGCAAATTATGAATCAAATTGATAAGAAACGTCGCTTGGTTACCGTGGCACACAGAGCACTTCGACGCATGTTTTGTAGAACTTCGTACATATCGACCTTGGCGCATGCGCATGTCGCAATGCCTATCGATAAAACGCTATAATTTTTTATTCTTCGTTAGGAAAAAATTGGGAACAAAACTACTCTGATGAAATCATATGTATTTTATCGATATCTGTTGGAATTTTTAAAATCGGACCAGATCCCAACTTTTTGTAGTGAGAATTTAGCTTCACCTCGGGGTAAAAACGCTATATTTTTTTATTCTTCGTTGGTAAAAATTGGGAATTCAAATTCCCTAATGAAATCATATGTGTTTTATCGATATCCGTTGGAATTTTTAAAATCGGGACAGTTACCAACTTTTTGTCGTGAGACTACAACCTCTTTAGCTTCGCCTCGGGGTAAAAAGCGTGGGGTAATTGGAGTCAATTGTTATAATATTTTTCCGTCGACCTCTAAATAAAAGCTTACTTTAACGTTCATGAAATTGATCATTAATGACCCATTTTAATGTACAATTTCTCCCATTTTAATGTATGATTGTCATGGGCAACCAAACACAGAAGTATTCAGCACGGAATAGTTGAATTATTCTGTGCCTGTACTGTTATTCCACAGAGAAAAGGAATTCATAATTCAAATCGAAAAATTTAACTCACTGCGGAAAAAATTTTATGCAATAATCGATCGAAAGTAATTAACACTTCAGCTTCCACCAGTTTCACATATTCCTCATCGGATATTGTAGGTGATGTGAACTATTCAGAATGACACATGTCTAATATTCCATCTATGAATTCTCAAATTGTTCCATCGGGAGCATAAATATAAATATATCGAAATGAACATAGAAATTTATTTTGTGTCAAATGTATCTGTTATGCAAAATAAAAATTCATTTCAATCAAGAATTTATACTCAATTCATGATGAGGTCGACGGAAAAATTATGTAATAAACTCGTTTATTAATGTAGCGATTAATGGTCTCGAACTATCAACGCCATTAATCGCTGTCATTAATAAACTAGTTTATTAAATAACTATTAATGACAAATATTAAAGTAGAGTCATTATAGAAATGTCTTGAAAAGCACCCCGCTTTTCTACAACAAAAGACATTTTTTTGTTTATTTCACTACTTAATTTAAATTTATTGAAAATTATTTTCTACTTTTAACTTGGCTTTTCTATTAAAGAGTGTTTTTCAGTTTTTTAAAACTATTATTTATTTACATAAAGTGAACAAGGAAAATTCTTTAATAATTTAAAAAAATTATCAAACAACTTTCCAAGGAAGCTGGTTATACGTATTCCACAAAGCATAATATGCATTCACAGTCCATTATTAAAGAATCCATTAGTAAAGAATTTTCTCTGTTCACTTTAAATGTATGAAATTGGCCATGGTCAACAAGTATGTTTTTCATGATTTGATTATTATTTATTTTTTACTTTTTAGTTCGGTTATCTACAAAAGCGTATTTTTTAGTTTTTTCAAACTATTATTTATTTTCTACTTTTTAGTTCGGTTATAAACAAAAGCGTGTTTTTTAGTTTTTTAAACTATTATTTAGTCTCTACTTTCTAGTTGGTTATCTACGAAAACATGTTTTTAATTTTTCAAAACTATTATTTATCTTTGATTTTCTATTAAAGCGTGTTTTAAAGTTTTTTCAAACTACTATTTATTTTTTACTTTTTAGTTCGGTTATATACAAAAGCGTGTTTTCTAGTTTTTTAAACTATTATTTAGTCTCTACTTTTTAGTTGGTTATCTACGAAAACGTGTTTTTAATTTTTCAAAACTATTAGTTATCTTTGCTTTTCTATTAAAGCGTGTTTTAAAGTTTCTTCAAACTACTATTTATTTTCTACTTTTTAGTTCGGTTATATACAAAAGCGTGTTTTTTAGTTTTTTAACCTATTATTCAGTCTCTACTTTTTAGTTGGTTATCTACGAAAACGTGTTTTCAATTTTTTCAAACTATTATTAATCATTGCTTTTCTATTAAAGCGTGTTTTTCAGTTTTTTAAACTATTATTTATTTTTTACTTTTTAGTTCGGTTATATACAAAAGCGTGTTTTTTTAGTTTTTTTAAAGTATTATTTAGTCTCTACTTTTTAGTTGGTTATCTACGAAAACGTGTTTTTAATTTTTCAAAACTATTATTTATCTTTGCTTTTCTATTAAAGCGTGTTTTAAATTTTTTTCAAACTACTATTTATGTTTTACTTTTTAATTCGGTTATCTACAAAAGCGTGTTTTTTTAGTTTTTTTGAACTATTATTTATCTTCTACTGTTTACTTCGGTTATCTCTAAAGAGTGCTTTTTAGGTTTTTTAAACTATTATTAATATTCTACTTTTTAGTTCGGTTATCTTCAAAAGCGTATTTTTTAGTTTTTTCAAACTATTATTTATTTTCTACTTTTTAGTTCGGTTATATACAAAAGCGTGTTTTTTTAGTTTTTTTTAAGTATTATTTAGTCTCTACTTTTTAGTTGGTTATCTACGAAAAAGTGTTTTTAATTTTTCAAAACTAATATTTATCTTTGCTTTTCTATTAAAGCGTGTTTTTCAGTATTTTTAAACTATTATTCATTTTTTACTTTTTAGTTCGTTTATCTACAAAAGCGTGTTTTTTAGTTTTTTAAACTATCATTTATTTTCTACTTTTCACTTGGGTTATTTCCAAAGCGTGGTTTTCAGTTTTATTAATTTATTATTAATTTTCTACTTTTTAGTTCGGTTATCTTCAAAAGCGTATTTTTTAGTTTCTTCAAACTATTATTTATTTTCTACTTTTTAGTTCCGTTATATACAGAAGCGTGTTTTTTAATTTTTCAAACTATTATTTAGTCTCTACTTTTTAGTTGGTTATCTACGAAAACGTGTTTTCAATTTTTTCAAACTATTATTAATCATTGCTTTTCTATTAAAGCGTGTTTTTCAGTTTTTTAAACTATTATTTATTTTTTACTTTTTGGTTCGATTATCTACAAAAGCGTGTTTTTTAGTTTCTAAAAACTATTATTTATTTTCTACTTTTTAGTTCCGTTATATACAGAAGCGTGTTTTTAAATTTTTCAAACTATTATTTAGTCTCTACTTTTTAGTTGGTTATCTACGAAAACGTGTTTTCAATTTTTTCAAACTATTATTTATCTTTGCTTTTCTATTAAAGCGTGTTTTTCAGTTTTTTAAACTATTATTCATTTTTCACTTTTTAGTACGTTAACCTACAAAAGCGTGTTTTTTAGTTTTTAAACTATCATTCATTTTCTACTTTTTACTTCGGTTATCTCCAAAGCGTGGTTTTTAGTTTTTTTAAACTACCTATTATTAATTTACTACTTTTTAGCTCGGTTATCTTCGAAAGCATATTTATTAGATTTTTCAAACTATTATTTATTTTCTAATTTTTAGTTCTACAAAAGCATGTTTTTCAGTTTTTAAAAACTATCATTTATTCTCTACTTTTTAGTTCGGTTATCTACGGTTTTTAATTTCTTTTAACTATTATTTATCTTTGCTTTTATAGTTTTAAACGCGTACTTGGCACAAAGACACTACCGATTATAGGATTTTGAAAATCGCTAATCCTGAATGTCCTGGTCAGGGTAATGTGACAAACTATTCAAATTATTGCATTTTCAACAGTACTTGATAAGTGTGCAAATTTTTAAATCAATCCGACGTTTTGATGGGGTTTTTTCCGAAAATACAGAAAGTGCTTACAATTTTTTCAATCCGCGAGCTTTCACTGTATGTTACATATTTGCCAGAAAACACATACTTATCCCCAAAAAGTTTTCTAGCTTTTTCCAAATCAAAGTCTTCATCCTGCGAGTCCTGTTTCACTTCTCCATCACAATCACTATTTTTTTTAATTTTTGTCTTTTTGCAATCATGTTTAGTCAGTTGCGATTTTTTTCTAAAACGCATTGAACATGTCTTACATTTATAAGAACCATGCCTTAGAACATGCAACCGATAATCTCTTCCTTCGGTGAAAGGTATGCCACAAATTGGGCATTTGAAGTGTGGCTTGCGCATATGTCGCTTCACATGCATCCTTAAGGTTGATAGCTTCACAAATCCCTTTTTGCAAACTTTACATTCGTAGGGTTTATTTTCTGAAAAAGTGAATAATAACCTTCAACCTGTTATATATGATATATTTATAGTTAACTGGCTGGTATGCTATAGTATTGTTCATTAGTGCCAATTTGATACCCAAATAACGTCATAAAAAAATAGATAATGAACAAAATTAGTTATGAGTTGAATAAAACTTGGCTACAAATATTACACGAAGGATGTCACAAGACAATACAAATTACAATCAGAATAATACACATTCAAAACTAGTAGAGAATATTTTCCACAATTGAATTTTTGTATAAAATCAAAGTTAAAATTGAGAAACTCATAGAATGAGTAAAATGGATGTTGTATCAAAATGCTCCTCAGACTCCACTCCACAGGTACTTTGCTAAAGTGCAATTTCAAGCCCCAATAATTTAATCCCTATATACATATATATACATATATATATATATATATATATATATATATATATATATATATATATATATATATATATATATACATATATATATATATATATATATATATATATATATATATATATATATATATATATATATATATATATATATATATATATATATATATATATATATATATTAGGAATTTGAGAGGATTGTTTGTTATTTTTTGATTTTTATTGTATACTTTTTTTTGAATTTTTTTTTGAGTGTGAACCATTATGATGTGTGGTGGATTCATATTCTTTTCTTTTGTTAACATGACCCCAACTTGATCACGTATAGGTTATGAGGCGCGCACACACAGTATTTCAAATACCATTGTGCGCCAGATCTCTTTTAGCAGCGGCAATACTTTGTTTTGTTAAGATTAATTAAGATTTCCTCTTTTTTTTTTCTCTTCTTGTATAATGTGATTTATAGTACCTACATATGTACCTTGATCTTGCTGTTGCTAAATAAATAAATAAATAAATAAAAATGTATACATATATATATATATATATATATATATATATATATATATATATATATATATATATATATAGATATATATATATATATATATATATATAATATTATATATATATATATATATAATATATATATATATATATATATATATATATATATATATATATATTATATATATATATATATATATATATATATATATATATATATATATATATATATATATATATATATATATATACATATCGCGGTACATAATGTCATCTCCAGAGGCTCCCGTCAAACGAAATTAACTAAAATTTGATGTCTATGATTGTTTTAGCGGCAGAACGAAAACAATTTTTCCAACCGCTGTAATTTTTACGTAGATATTTTCAGTTCGAATCGCATCTTGCTTGCTTGGCGATGCACTTCACGAATTTTTTAAATCTTCATTTAAATAAATTATCATCTATTTTTATTTTGGTTCACATTGTTTTCCAAACCATAACTTATTCCGTTCAAATCCCATCTCGACGCGATGCACTTCGTGCGAAAAATATGACCTTACTGGCCGAGCTCTGCTGCTCACGCGTTTGTTTTATATAATAAGAAGATATATAAACAGGGCCGGCCTAAGGCGAAAATTGCAAGTGTGTTAGACTCAAATTTTATGCCCCTGCCGGGGGGTCTGGGGAGTATGGAATTTTTTGAAATTTAAGGTCCAAAAACACAGTTTTTGTGCACTTTTGCGCCTTGTAGAATATTAAATTTATGTATGACAATTTGATTCATTATTGATCGTCTTTATATGTTCAGTAATCTTTCTTGTACTATAACCACTAGGTATTATGTCAAATAAACTAATGAAAGCTTAACTCTTCATTGTTCTTGTGAACATAAGAGAGTTGTTCTTTACAGTTTACTGAGAATAATTATTTACCCCGCAGTAAGTTTGTGGATTTTTCCATATTGAATTATACTAACTGATAATGTGCAATTTCTAGCTAACCGAAAACTTAGGGTTTTTGTCCAATACTAGTCCAACGAAAAATCTTCCACTTTTATCGGAATCTGAACCTGGGCCATCATCCAGAGATTCTAGATAATTGTATTTTCTTTCATCTAACAACCAGAGATACTATTAGAATAATAATAATCAACAATGTTTATTTGCACAACCAAAATAACAGTTTATCATAACATCAAGAATATGAAATAAAACTTGACTCTATAGCTAGGTAAAAACTAAAATATTCAATTATATAACCAGGAAAAATAGAGATTCTATAAAAAATCCAGACTCTCAGAAGTCCGTCGTTCTTTTAGGAGAGCTGTTATACGTCAGGAAAATTCAAAAAATATAATAACTCATTACGTTCAAATCATTCAAGCAGAGTATTCATGTTAATTCTTCTTTTATTTCATGTTGTTTCTTTCAGTTTTACTGGTAAGTAGGTACTTAGTTTTGTCCATTATACTCAAATTTCAACTTGATGTAGGTAGGTTATCTACTGTTTAACAGAGATAATATTGTCTTCAATCGAAACACAATGAACCACTGGAAAATACGAAGTCCAAAAAAACACAAATTACGAAGCTAAACGTTCGAAAACTCAAAATGAAATGAACGAAAATGCCATTACAAACAATGTAAACAATCCGTTAATGGCCCATGCTCTAGTACCGATATTAGCCGTTCCGGCGCTACGATCTTAATTTCAGACGCCAATTGGCTAGAAAAGCAAAGCTGGGGGAGGGGACAGGAAGAGTCACAACACTTTCCGCGTCCCGCCACGAGACGACTGTTCTAATGACCTTGGACCTTGGTCAAGGGCATCAGACTTACTGTATTTCAGAACTTATTGGGGTAGCCGAGTAGATCTTCGGTTTTACATTGAATTTTAACTGTAATAGTTTTAAGACAAAATTCCTTCTATAGTCGGCGGCAAATCATTGGAAGCTTGGGATTTCAATCCACAAACTGGCAACGACACTGGGCGATGGTTGTAGAGGGGAGTGTACTCATTACGTTCAAATCATTCAAGCAGAGTATTCATGTTAATTCTTCTTTTATTTCATGTTGTTTCTTTCAGTTTTACTGGTAAGTAGGTACTTAGTTTTGTCCATTATACTCAAATTTCAACTTGATGTAGGTAGGTTATCTACTGTTTAACAGAGATAATATTGTCTTCAATCGAAACACAATGAACCACTGGAAAATACGAAGTCCAAAAAAACACAAATTACGAAGCTAAACGTTCGAAAACTCAAAATGAAATGAACGAAAATGCCATTACAAACAATGTAAACAATCCGTTAATGGCCCATGCTGTAGTACCGATATTAGCCGTTCCGGCGCTACGATCTTAATTTCAGACGCCAATTGGCTAGAAAAGCAAAGCTGGGGGAGGGGACAGGAAGAGTCACAACACTTTCCGCGTCCCGCCTCGAGACGACTGTTCTAATGACCTTGGACCTTGGTCAAGGGCATCAGACTTACTGTATTTCAGAACTTATTGGGGTAGCCGAGTAGATCTTCGGTTTTACATTGAATTTAACTGTAATAGTTTTAAGACAAAATTCCTTCTATAGTCGGCGGCAAATCATTGGAAGCTTGGGATTTCAATCCACAAACTGGCAACGACACTGGGCGAGGGTTGTAGAGGGGAGTGTACTCATTACGTTCAAATCATTCAAGCAGAGTATTCATGTTAATTCTTCTTTTATTTCATGTTGTTTCTTTCAGTTTTACTGGTAAGTAGGTACTTAGTTTTGTCCATTATACTCAAATTTCAACTTGATGTAGGTAGGTTATCTACTGTTTAACAGAGATAATATTGTCTTCAATCGAAACACAATGAACCACTGGAAAATACGAAGTCCAAAAAAACACAAATTACGAAGCTAAACGTTCGAAAACTCAAAATGAAATGAACGAAAATGCCATTACAAACAATGTAAACAATCCGTTAATGGCCCATGCTCTAGTACCGATATTAGCCGTTCCGGCGCTACGATCTTAATTTCAGACGCCAATTGGCTAGAAAAGCAAAGCTGGGGGAGGGGACAGGAAGAGTCACAACACTTTCCGCGTCCCGCCACGAGACGACTGTTCTAATGACCTTGGACCTTGGTCAAGGGCATCAGACTTACTGTATTTCAGAACTTATTGGGGTAGCCGGGTAGATCTTCGGTTTTACATTGAATTTTAACTGTAATAGTTTTAAGACAAAATTCCTTCTATAGTCGGCGGCAAATCATTGGAAGCTTGGGATTTTTAGCTGTGTGAATTAATTTTTCAATCCACAAACTGGCAACGACACTGGGCGAGGGTTGTAGAGGGGAGTGTACTCATTACGTTCAAATCATTCAAGCAGAGTATTCATGTTAATTCTTCTTTTATTTCATGTTGTTTCTTTCAGTTTTACTGGTAAGTAGGTACTTAGTTTTGTCCATTATACTCAAATTTCAACTTGATGTAGGTAGGTTATCTACTGTTTAACAGAGATAATATTGTCTTCAATCGGAACACAATGAACCACTGGAAAATACGAAGTCCAAAAAAACACAAATTACGGAGCTAAACGTTCGAAAACTCAAAATGAAATGAACGTAAATGCCATTACAAACAATGTAAACAATACGTTAATGGCTCATGCTCTAGTACCGATATTAGCCGTTCCGGCGCTACGATCTTAATTTCAAACGCCAATTGGCTAGAAAAGCAAAGCTGGGAGAGGGGGGCAGGAAGAGTCACAACACTTTCCGCGTCCCGCCACGAGACGACTGTTCTAATGACCTTGGACCTTGGTCAAGGGCATCAGACTTACTGTATTTCAGAACTTATTGGGGTAGCCGGGTAGATCTTCGGTTTTACATTGAATTTTAACTGTAGTAATAGTTTTAAGACAAAATTCCTTCTATAGTCGGCGGCAAATCATTGGAAGCTTGGGATTTTTAGCTGTGTGAATTAATTTTTCAATCCACAAACTGACAACGACGTTGGGCGAGGGGTGTAGAGGGGAGTGTACAGCTGTTTCGTGTCCAAGCTTCCAATGATAACAATAATTGGTCAATTTAATGCCCCTCCAAAAGGCTTAGGTGTGCGGCTGCATACTTCGCACACCCCTTAGGCCGGCCCTGTATATAAATAAGATATACTGAGGGTATGTAACTATAAAACATTAATTTTTTTGTTTCAGTATATCAATAAATAAGGTGAATGAAAAAATAATATCACTCAAGATCTCAAGAAGCTACTCTGTATACGAACCCATGTGAGTTTGCAGATGCGAAATATAGTTAGTTCTCCTAATGAATTTATCACAAAATCTACAGAATATGTCTGCATCACTGTGAACTACCTTATGATCTTCTAAATCATCTACTACCAGGTTGCATTCGTGACACCATTTGCCTTTATGTTCTCTGGAAGAAAAAGAATTCTTAGTATACTAGTAACATGAACAATGTGGAAATTAAATTTGAAACTAATTTCTGTAGAAGAATTTACTTTTCGTGTATCTTATGTAACATTCAATGCTCATTAGAAGAGATATAAAAATGTAATACCGAGGGGCTTTTCACTAGTAAAATTTTGTACACCTATTTCCGAAATCGGAAATAATTTCCTAATATTTGCGATATTTCCGAAATATTTCTGAAATTTCCATTTTTTTCCATACTTGGAATCTACCAATGACACTTTTTTTGGAACATCGCAAACAAGGCACTTTATTTGAGCACTGGTACCGTCTTAACACAATTTCGATTTCATCCAATTTACTCTCGACTTCACTAACTGTTCCAACGTTTAGATCTATTCTCGGATCTATTGTGTTTTCGTCATTTTTGGACGTCTTATTAGAAAGTAATTTGATTTCTGATTTAATAAAATTTTTTGCCAAAACTTTTATGTGCTCCTTTGCTTTAGTCTCATCATTAGTAGACACTACTGTCTACTCCAGTCACGTTTTGGGAAGCTCTCGAACAACGGCGCGAACTCTTTTTTGGCGGTTCATTTTTATCTAAGTCATCATTTTTCCTTTTTAATTCCTTAGATTGGTTTTTTAAAAGTTGGAATAGCAGTTCTTTGTGACCATCCGCTATTTGGAAGAGTGGTATATTATTGTAAAAAATACCATAAAACTCTTTTTTTTTTCGTTGTTGTCTAGTAACTTTGGTAAGATATTTTTGACGAAATCTTCCATTTTGATGAAGTGTTCATCTTGGAGGAAAGGGAGACAATATTGTCCCACCCACAGAATTCTAACAGCTTGATTAGATATCTAGGGAATTTCACGTTGTTTTCGTTTTGAAAATTTTCAATTATTTTTTCGAGGGTCATAACCTCCCACAAAGGAAAAAATAGAAGTATTTTTATTTTGAAAATAGAATTTTGAATAAAACTAAAAACAATTCTGTAGCCCGTTTATTTCCGCTTAACCGAAGCATAGTCTAACAAACAAGCACATATTTTTTTACCCATTAAAAATAAAATAAAATGGAATTAGATATTAAATGATGTAACTTCATAATGATAAGTTTTGATATGTGGATTTTTTGTGTATTGTACCTCTGTTATAATAATAATTATTTATGTATTATAACAATGTATTGATTTTTTGAAAAATTTCAGTTCAAACCGATCAGTAATATTTGAGTACCTATTAGGGAACATACCCAAACTACGTGACCCGTTCAGGGGGGGGAGAGGGTTCTTCAAAATACTACGATTGGTCACAGGGGCGGGGGTAGGGGTTAGGTCTTTGTCACGTAGTCAAGGTCCTCTGGAAACGTGTTCGTTGAACATGATTGAGATAAAAGATAAATGTGAATAAAAGAAAAAATACTTTCGTTTTAGTGAATTTCTGGTACATATGTTTTTTCTTCTTGATAATATTTTTTCAGCTGTAAATTATAGGTATGTACAGGGTAGCCAATTTTCGATGTTTGTATGGAGTATCTCAGTAACTATAGAAGGTAAAAAAATGGAGGGCGCATACTCAATCTCTTTTGTCGAGACAAATTCACTGGCGAAACCCAAAATTCGCTGTCTTCTTTAGTTTTCGAGTTATAAACAAAAATTTCATTTTTCCACTTTAAGACAAGTGTGCATATCATGGTTGTTTGTGAAGTTACAAGATAATAACTTTTACATAATTTAGGCACTGGTAGAAATGTATTTTTTTAAATGGGAAGAATGGTTGGCTGTGGTTTGGTTGGATCGGATTTTTTCCGATATATGTCAGGTTGCTTTTGATGTGTGAGGTTTTAATAGCAAGAATATCTTAGTTCATTACCTTTTGAGTTTTTATATGTACCTATTCCATGTAGGCAGGTGACATATATGACAGAGCTTGTCCATTTCTTTCCATCATAATATCAACTAACTGATTTAATCGTAAAAACAGTTGTGATATTACATCTGAGATATATTTCAATGGCTATCCAGGAAGAAGACAACCTAATAAATCTATTTTCAACTGATTAAAAGAAAATCTAATTAATTGTGAATCATTAAACAAGCCAAGACCAAAATATTAGATATTTACATAATTTTTTTTATAAGACTTTACAATTATAAACAACAATTCAAATTACAATAAATGTTCAAACTTATGTTCATTGTGGTTGATACATAAATTACATCTCTTTATAATATTCTGAACTGCATTATGAATATGAATATTTGAAACTGAATTCACAAAGTATAAAATATACGTGGGTGTCGTGTTTTAACGTATCATATATATCAAGAAAATCATAATAACCAACGGTACTACGAAATTTTGAATCAGTAAATTATTGAGGAATTCATGGACAATCCACCCTTAGTGGAGACACAAAATCAGTTCTTCCAACATGATGGTTCACCGCCTTATAATATAAGTACCGTTTCAGAATTGTTTAATACTAATTTTGGAAATAACTGGATGATGAATAATATTCCAGTGAGGTCGCCTCCACAATCACCTGACTTTAACACCACTGGATTTTTTTTTTGAGGATATATAAAAGACAATTATATAAGAAAACCAGTAACAATATAAAAAAATTTTCATTTAATTTCAAATATTGATATTATATATATATATATGCATAATGCAGTTTAGAATATTATAAAGATAGGTATGTAATTTATGTATGAACCATAAAGAACATCAGTTCTTCACAACATTTATTGTAATTTGTATTATTTTCTTATAGTTGTAATGTCTTATAAAATTAGATGTAAATCTCTAGATTATACACAAAAAAAGTGCCTTAAAAATGTCTCGTAATTTCACAAACAACCATGATATGCTCACTTGTCTGAAAGTCAAACTTTTGTTTATAACTCCAAAATAAAAGACGATTTCATATTTTGGTTTTCGCCATTAAATTTGACTCGAAAAAGAGATCAAAAATGCACTCTCCATTTTTTTGTATCTCCTATAGTTACCGAGATACCCCATACAAACATCGAAATTTGCCCACTCTGTAAGCACTTTTATCGTCACACCGCAAGCGTTGTATTAATAAAGACAAATATGAGCCAAATTATTTTTTTTTAACTTTCTGTCTACAAGAAAATTTAATTAAAAAAATATTTATGAATTACTACGTGAAAACTAGAGGGGGAGGGAGGGGGTCTTGGAATATACTACGGATGGTCACCGATGGGGAGGAGGGGGATAAAAAGTTGTAAAAAATAGGTCACGTAGTTTGGGTACGTTCCCTTAGGTGATAAATACATATATTATAACTTCAACGTAAATCACTTTCAAAAAACCCACCAAAAAACGTTGCGACAAAACGCCAATATTTATTCATGCAATTAGTTCATTTATAGGTATATCCTAATAATATTTTGAGATAAGTAAAAACCATTCTAATAAAATATTTTTTTTGTAAGTGAAAAACATAAAAAACTCACCATTGTTACGTGATCTTCTTTAATTTTTCAAAAAAATAATTGTTGCACTCACACACAATCGACGAGCACCAACCTGTTCAGATAGTAGAAGAGGAATACGCGAATAGCAACACGCTGCCGCGAGGGTTGTCTAGTATATTTCTCACATATTTCCGAAACATTTCTCACATTTCCTAAATATTTCCGAAATATTTCTGGAATATTTCCGATATTTCTGGAATATTTCCGATATTTCTGAAATATTTCCGATATCTCTCAACTATTTCCCACATTTCCTAGAATTTGTACACCTATTTCCGAAGTGAAAAGCCCCTCGTGTAATACATAACATATTATTCGCTTAACAGTTTACTTATGGAACAAATATCAATTAATTTATGCCTTTCATAAAATATCTCATAAAGAAAACTTGAATTATTAAATGAAGGATTTCCCTTTTCGATTGTTTCAAACAATATGATATAGCAGATGATTAAAAAATAATCTTGTTCAAGGCGATTGATTGAAGACAAATATTTTGATATATTATAAAAAGCTGATTGTACTAGTACCCGAGCCTCTGAAAAACAGTAAGATTAAAACAGTGTATCATTTAAGTATCGATATAATAAAAAAAATTAAACTTATCTATGAAACTTAAGTGATGTTTTTGAATTAATTTCTCATGAAAGTTTAAAGGTAAATACTCATCAGAAGAGTATATAATTAAGTTCCCACTGAAGAATAACATGTTTTCTATCTTAATCATTGATGGATTTTACTATTTTCTCATTTAATCACTGTGTTGTTGGACAAAAACAAGTTTCTACTTAAAATTAAACAGAACTTAATGTACTAAATTAGTAAAAGCTCCAATAGTTATAGAAAGTAACTCACTTGTGAAAAATTGACATATGACCGGATAAAGCTATATGGGAAACAGTTTCAACCTGACATAAAATGCATGTTTTCCAGTAATTTTTTTTTTCCTTATATTCTCGTATCTCTTTTAAAACTTCCTCTGCAGGAAAAAATTGGCTGTAGAAAGTTCTTACAGAGAAATCTTCCTCAGTGTCAGGAGTATAATCAGTTTTACTTAAATTATCATCGTCGTTGTTGTCACTTTCTACTATGATTAACAAATCATCATTACAATTTTCTGGTTTGAAGTTAACCATTTCATTTATCGAATTCATGATATTCATTTCAGATTCAGACATGAGTTTAATACACCTTTCTTTAGATTCCTGCAAATTATTTGCAAAAATATAATCATCTGCTTTCATTTCAAAACCAACATTCTCATCTAAACTGGAAATTGCTAACTCTGGTATCCAATTATTTTGTGGATTACTGAAATTCCTTTCATAAATGTCATTCGATTTAATGCAATTTTGTTGGAAATTGTAACAATGCACAAGAATTTTAGAACATCTAATACATATACGAAAATTGTTAGGGGAGTCAATAGGCTGAAATTGAAATAAAATAAAATTGCTATAAAGTTACTGGATATCCCTTGTTACCTCAATATTCGTAATTGAATGATACATAGTCCACAGACTGAGATTATCATCATATTTGGAATTTAATGGTATTGTCATATAGTTTAGAACCAAACATGATCTACAAAGCCACGACTTATCATTATGTTCGAACTCCATTTTAAAATTCAAGAACTAGGTCTAGTTTCCATCTATTTGAATAAAGTAATTTTCATCACACTCGATAATTAAACTGTAAAGTTCAAAACTTGTGAACTCTGGGATATATATAATATAAATTTGTGGTTACTTTGTTGATATTGACATCGGAATAGCCAACATAAATATTTTTTTTATCCACAGGTGTGCCACAGAAAACTTTGAGAATACATGCGAATAAGATGAATGAACTAATAAGACAGCAATTGTGCCTACACAGTGTGATAGATACATCATCATTACACATCATAGAGAAATAGTACATTTATATCAGAGTACACTATTCTAGTCTAGAGTAGAGACCATCAATTAATTCCATTGTTGTGTGTAGCTAAGACTTAACTAATCTCTGCTGATAAAATTCTATAATTTAACGCATTATAATTGAAAATTATTAAATTTTTTAATTTAGGATTAGTTTAAAATACTTTAGCTTAACAACTTTGTCTTTGGTAACATCTCAAAAGATCCAATAATAAAGTGATGAAACTGGCGTCCTAAAAACGGACTTCAAATAATTAATCTACCTAATTCTAACGTTCATGTAAGTTAACACATTCAGCCGATAGTTTTTATTAACAAAGAAACAATATTTTGCAGGATTTATGTGGTGAAGACAGTTTATATTGAAATTTTTAGAAAAACTTTATTTACGAAAACTGTTTAATTATGCCAAATTGGTACAAAGCGATACATGCGGTAAAACAAATTATTTAGGATTTCAACACAAAATAATTTTTTTAATATAATAAAAATATGTTCTCTTCTTAATAAAATTGAATATTTTATTTTTCTGCGATTATCAGAAAATCAGCCTACCTTTCATGAAACATAAATGTATTTTGCATTTTTCCCAATAAAAGTGAGTATTGCCGTTGTATTCGATTTGTTTACAACTTGTGGCTTCTTCGTTTTTATCTAGATATGGCATGTTGTCTACACGATCGTTTTGCATTTCTTTGAATGGACGTTTTTCTGAGAAAGGTAAAGAGGAAGATCTTTCAATTTTTATTTTAATTTTCACTGGTTTTCCCAGTAGTATTTATGATTCAGTAACTCTTATTCTAACATTTTTCAATTTTTTTATGGCCTTTATTCTTCCAGATACTATGTAAAAGTAAATTGCTCTCGTCATTCAGGTACCTAACTAATAATACTACAGACTGTTTGCATATATGAATGCACAAATATCTAGTGCATTTCAGGCAAATTGTACATAACATGTTGGTACATGACAATGAACATGCAAATTATAGCTATTTAATAATGTTTTGTGTATGTTTCAAACTTTTTTTACATCATCGAGACAACTCAAATAATTTTTCACATTCCTTTCATCCGAAAACTGTATTTTTCAAGAAATCAGTAGATGGCACTACTAGTTCTATAACGTTAAAAATAGGTTTTTAAATTAGATTTACACGCACCGAGTTTGAATGGGATAATAATGGTAATTTAAATGGAAATTGAATTAATTCATCGTTTTTTTATCACCCAGGGAATCAACCCCCCAACCAATTCGTACCAAAACCAATCACATCCAAGGTATCATACGAAACTACGTACTTACAAACTTTCAACCCTATTTCTATAAAATTGCTCCCTTTATCGTGAAAACAATTTCCTCCTTCGGGGGGTCAACCCTCCAACCAATTCATATAGAAATAAATAGCATTCAAGATATCGTACGAAACTACCTACCTACAAAGTTTCAACTCTGTGGTACCAAAATTGCGCCTTCTATCGAGTAAACAAGATTCATTTCCCTGGGGGGCCAACCCCCCAACCAATTCGAATTAATATTCGAATGGGAACCTATCCCATTCAATATATCATACGAAACTACATACTCACAAACTTTCAATCCTGTTGCTCCAAAATTACGCTCTTTATCATGTAAACAAGATTTATTTCTTTCCCCTAGGGGATCAACCCCCCAACCAATTCGAACCAAAACCAATCCCATTCAAGATATCTTCCGAAAATACCTACCTACAAACTTTTAACCCTATTACCCCAAAATTGCGACCTTCATCATGTAAACAAGATTTATTTCATCCCTCAGGGGGTCAACCCCTCCAACCAATTCGAACCAAAACCATTCCCATTCAAGATATCAATAGGTCAATACTACCTAGATACGAACTTTCAACCATATTGCTTCAAAATTGCGTCTTCTGTGGTGTAAACAAGATTTATTTTCCCCCTGGGGGGTCAACCCCAAACCAATTCGAACAAAAACCAATCCCATCCAAAATATTATAGGAAAATACCTATTTACAATTTTTCAACTCTATTGCTTAAAAATTGCGCCCATCATCGTGTAAACAACATTTATTTTTCCCTCAGGGGGGTCAATCCCCCAACCAATTCGAACCAAAACTAATCCCATCGAAGATATCATACGAAACTACTTATTTACAAAGTTTCAACCCTATTGCTTCAAAATTGCGACCTTTATCGTGTAAACAAGATTTATTTTCCCCCCAGAGGGGTAACCCTATCGTTCCAAAATTGCGCCCTTTATCGGATAAACATCTTGAAAATACATAAGCTCTTACATACATACATATATATATATATATATATATATATATATATATATATATATATATTAATAATATTATATATATATATATATATATTTATATATATATAAATATAAAATTTTATACTTATATATATATATATATATATATATATATATATATATATATATATATATATATATATATATATATATATATATATATATATATATATATATATATATATATATATAGAGAGAGAGAGAGAGAGAGAGAGAGAGAGAGAGATATATATATATATGAAATTGAGTTTTTTGTGCCAAGCAACATAAAAAGTCATGAAACGAAAAACTATCTTGGTCCTAGGCCCGACTTTGCTAATCGCACCCATTTTAATAAGCAGGTTTTCAAAGTGAAAACCTGCTAATAATAAGCAATTTTAACTCTAATATTGTCCATTTTATTTCCTTTGTACTATACTGACCCATTTTTAAACAAAGCTCAAAAATATTCGATAAAATTGTTAGTGTAGGTCAGTGATTCCCAATTAGTTTATGCTGCGTACCACTTCAAAAAAAGACCTCAAACCTGCGTACCCGTTATTGTAGTAGTGATAAATAAAAAAAATAACACAGTTTAAATAACATTTATTATCTTCAAATTAAAGTACAATAGTGAAAATCAGAATTATTATATGATGTATCGGCGAAGACGCTAATGTGACAAATGTGCAAGTTTTTCTTTGCACAGCTCTTGAAAATCTGGTTGTCCTTCAGTCAGCTCGAGTCTTAAATCGTCTTCAAGTTGAAGTCTGTGACGGTGTTTAGTTTTTAAGTTCGTCATGACCGAAAATCCGCTTTCACAGAGGTAGGTCGAGCAAAATGGCAGTAAATAATTTATTGCTGATTCGCTGATATGATAAATATCTTTTAAATTAGCCCAAAAGTCACCCAGTGATTGCTCTGCAAAACAACTCTTGAGTCTGCTGTTGCATGAGATGTCTTTTATTTTCTTTTTATCAGAGATGGGTAGGTGGTCAACGGAATGGTTCACGAAAGGATTATTTACCCAGTTCCATTGCGGCGATATTTCTGGGAAGTAACTGCGTGTAGCCGCCGACAGATTTTGCATGTGGCATTTTATGTCTGATTTTAAATCTTCATTTACTGTCGATGAAGTTGTATGCAAAAAAAAATTTAAGATTTGGAAACTGGTCATATTTACACTTGTCAATCAAAGATGTCCAGAGGGATAATTTTTTTATAGTGGACTCAACTTTCTCCTGCATAGTGAATATGGTTGTATCACGGCCTTGTAGTCCCAAATTCAACTCATTTAATTTTGTGAAGATATCTGACAAGTAAGCCAATTTTTGCACCCACAAAGAGACAGTCAGCATCTGTTTGTACTCATCGTGTCCCTGCTCCACCAAAAACAACTCAATTTCATGTCTTAATTCAAACATTCTCGAAACAACTCTTCCTCTGGACAGCCAACTCACTTCAGTATGTAACAATATGGTCTCGTGTTCACTGCCAAGCTCTTTGCAAATAGTTGCAAAAATTCTAGAGTTTGTGGTACGGGCCTTGATTAAGTTAACAATTTTTACAGCATTTTGGAGAGTAATATCTAAGCTAGCTGGAATATTTTTACAAGCCAGTGCCTCTCGATAAGAGCCGGGGGCACGCGAGATGCGGCAGGCGCGGGATAGCGCACGGTCGGTCATAGTGCTCGGTGCTCCGTGCTTTTACGATGATGATCGTGGTAAAATAATATTTTGGAAATTGTTCTTGTTTTTACTGATAACCGCACGTACCCCTTGATGCAACTTCACGTACCCCTGGGGGTACGCGTACCACTAATTGGGAAACACTGGTGTAGGTAGAGGAATCATTCATATTGTTAAATGAATGATTTCTATTGACGCTATTCCTGGATTGGATGAAAATACGCTGTGTCAAAAATTGTATATATTTCTGCTAATGTTGTACAAATAAGATAAATATCAGAAATTATTGATAACAAAATGCAATATTCGCAATTATGTTGTAAATGGAAATTTAGCACAGGGTCCGCCAAATGAGGATCTGTTTTTTTTTGCAGCACCCAAGATTATTCAAAACATTTTGAAATTGCTAGTTATATTGTGATTATTTCGTAGCTATTAAGTTTATAAATTAGGAGACATCCAACTATCCTCTGGATTGCAAAAATTGTTTAAATATTTGAAAAGTTCTTTAAAACATATTGATGAACCCTGACTAGCAGCATGATGTCATTACAATAAAATATGCCTACATACAATAAAAAACAAAATTTCCATCTTAAATAAATAATATCTATAATTATAACAGTAGGAGATTTAAAAAATGTATTTTAACAATATTCTATTTCATTTCTGTTTTGAATACTACCTTATGCGCTGAAGACATGTGTACATTCAATTTGTATATTTTAGGAAAGGAAAGTTTGCAAATAACGCAAACGTGTGTATTTCCATGTATATCTACAGTTCCGTCGGATTTTTCGTGCTGCCTAAGAATGTGCTGCGAAAGTCTGAATTGAGTGTAAGCTCCATAACCACATTCCATGCATTTATATGCCTTTTCCCCTGCAACAAACAAAAATTATTTTCAAATTGAATATATTGATGAAAATTCATGATCAACAAAAATATTATCAGTAGTAATACTATAAGTACTTCAAAATAATCAGGTTATACATCGATAACTTGTTGCATAATTACAAAGAGTGTCAGTTTGACAGTTTAATTGTCAGGATTATTCTGTCAAACTGACACGATTTGTAATTATGCAGGAAGTTTGAGATGTATACCGTATTTATTTTGAAGTGCGTATTGTATTTTAAACGATTATTTGTTGAGTATATTGAGTAAAAATCTCCGAATTGACTCATTTCTGAACAGTTATTGATAAACGTCAAAGTTTGACGGTCCTGTTAGTTTTCGATTGGTTGAGCTACCCTATGTATAATCAGGTATTATCGAAATTATACAAGGTAACTTAACTGAATTGATCGTTCTGATTGGTTGAAAATCATACGAAAAAAATAATCAGTAGGTAGTAATACTGTAAGTACCTACTTCAAAATAATCAGGTTATACATCGATAACTTGTTGCATAATTACAAAGAGTGTCAGTTTGACAGTCTAAATAATCCGACCGCGAAGCGCGAGGATTGTTCTGTCAAACTGACACGATTTGTAATTATGCAGGAAGTTTGAGATGTATAACCGTATTTATTTTGAAGTACGCATTGTATTTGATACGATTATTTTTTGAGTAAATTAAGTAAAAATCTCCGAATCGGCTCATTTTTGAACTCTTATTGATAAACGTCAAAATTTGACGGTCCTGTTGGTTTTCGATTGGTAGAGCTACTCTATGTATAATCAGGTATTATCAGTAATAATATCACAAAAGCATCGAAAATAATCGATTATACTTCCGAGTCACCAGACGTATTTTGCGAAACATCCACGAGAGCGCAGGTCGTGTGGTGTTTTAAGAAAATACGTCGAGCGACGAGGTCAGTATAATCGATTATTTTCGATTGCTCGAGTGGTTATTCGTTACGATTATATAAAAATTAAAATATATTAATTTTTTTTGACAAACGTCAAAACACCGTCAATATGAAAACATTCACGATTATATCACGTCGTCAAGGGTATATTCGCTTATCAATACGCGGTAGTTATGCACAATTCACGGATTCTATTGGCTTATTCATACATGAGTTATATAATCGAAATTATACAAGTTAACTTAAATAAATTACTCGTTCCGATTGGTTGAAAATTATACGAAAAAAATAATCAGTTATAATATCACAAGAGCATCGAAAAGAATCTATTATACTTCCGAGCCACGAGATGTATTTTGCGAAACACCAAAACGATTATATCACGTCGGCAAGGGTATATTCACTTATCTATACGCAGTAGTTATGCAAAATTCACGGATTCTATTGGCTTAGTCATACATAAGTTATATAATCAACAAAAAAACGCGTGAGCAGGAGAGCAAATTTGGTTAGAAAGCTGTCTATATTTTATGAAAATAGAGTAGATAAAGGATGTGCCCAATGCCAGTTTCAAATAGTTCTCCAACTGCCGTAATTGAACTGCTGTCGAATAAAGTAGCAAATTTCTACATACATGCCTACCAGCAACTCAATTAACATTTTCAGCCTTATAAATGAATTTGGAGGGGCTGTAGAGAATGCACAAAAGTGGAAAACCGGCAAAAACGTGAATGTCTAAATAAAAATTGCGGCGTTGGAATACAAATGTGCACATCTCTAACATAAACTCAATTCAAATTTCTAACTGAAAATATTGTGTAATTCGCAATGCTCGAAAAAACACAAAAACGCAAAGAATTTCAATATATATATATATATATATATATATATATATATATATATATATATATATATATATATATATATATATATATATATATATATATATATATATATATATATAATCTCTTGAAAATTATTAGCATTAATAGGCTTGTTGAATCTTGAAAACTCGATTTTATTAAAAAGTTGACGTTTCGCCACGACATTCGTGGCTTTATCTATAGTTTTGATAAAGCCACGTATGTCGTGGCGAAACGTCAACTTTTTAATAAAATCGAGTTTTTTAAGATTCAACAAGCCTGTTATTGCTAATAATTTTCAAGAGACTAGAAATAGTTCACAGGCAACAACAATTCGAATAAATATATATATATATATATATATATATATATATATATATATATTATATATATATATATATATATATATATATATATATATATATATATATATTTATATATATATATAAATAAAAATATAAATATATATATATATATATAAATATATATATATATATATATATATATATATATACTAATCAAACAAACCTCCTAGCGGAGCTGGTTATACGAGTTCACGAAACATCCACATACACCTTTAGACGGTAAATGTTAGAAAGATTAAGTTGTTTATCACAATCAACGGAAATGATAGACGGATTATTTGGGGCTCATCAGTACATCGAAAGTGAATATTTCAAACGTTCTTATATTTTCCTTCTAGTAACACAATGGCATATAAATATGACACAGCGCCACTACTCGGAAACAAATGAACCACATCTTACAGATAGATGAAACATTTCGGCAACGAGAACTCGTACGTCCTGACACCCGAAGGCGGCTACTATATTCGACGATTGTGATAAACAACTTAATATTTCTAACATTAAGGTATATGGGGATATTTCGATGTTTCGAGAACTCGTATAACCAGCTCCGCTAGGAGGTTTGTTTGGTTAGTTTCAAATAAATGTCCTAGTTTACTTCATTTCATTGCCACGGACGTGTCTCGATAACACGAAGAATTGTGATATATATATATATATATATATATATATATATATATATATATATATATATATATATATATATATATATATATATATATATATATGTAAATATATACACATAAAGGCCAGCGTTATATTTGATTGGGTACTCTCTCAATACCTCAAACAGCTGATGAAATTGACCCTTGAAAAGTTTTCGGATTAAAATAGAACAACAAAATCCATGTCGAACTGGGAGGTGTCCCGCGCACGGCGTTAATGTAACATTGGCAACTTATTTGACTTATTGACTTTATCACGTCAATTTTTAATCACCAGCAACTCAACTTGCTTGTGCGCGGCGGGCCTTATGGTTTGTTATTGGAAAATAGATATAATAATATATATATATATATATATATATATATATATATATATATATATATATATATATATATATATATATATATATAGATATTATATATGTGTGTGTAACGAAATATAGTCCGGACAACTAGTCATGTACTTCCCCTGCTGGGACTAGCTAAGGAAGCTGCGGCCGCTCGATTGTTTCCACTCATCTTTAAACAGGAAAATGTTAGAAACAACAAGATGTCCACTGCAAATGATTGAAGTGACAGACAGATGTTTCGGTTGGTGGGAACTTGACAACTCTGACGGACGACTTTGTTTTTTTAACATGTTACATAGTTCGATCGTTTACATTGTTGAGTGTTGGAATTTTGATTTGGGTCACCCGAATAGTGGCCAATGCCTTAAATTCTTGGTTTTCACATAGTTGTCCTGGCTATATTTCATTTTTATATATACTAATATCTCACCTTTGTGAATTTTCACGTGACCAGTCAAAATACTCTTTGACTTGAATGCTTTTTCGCAGTAAGGGCACTGATGAGGTCTTTCTTCGCTGTGACTCTTCGCATGCTCTGTTAAATGGCTTTTCTGTGAAAAAGACTTTCCGCATTCTGGACAAAGGTAGGGCTTTATACCTGAAAGAAATCAAGTTACGTTTCTATCAAAAGAATCTACAAAAAAAATTATGAAAGCTTGTAGCAATTGAATATCCAAATATGTTAAGTTGTAAAATTTGTTTTTCTGTAAGTATGTACGAGGTTATCCCTAAAACTACTGATAGGCCAAGCTACAGAGATTTGTAGGGAGCATTTTGTGTAAAAAGTGTTAGAAGAAAACCAGCTGCGCCATTGTTTGTAAAATAGTTTCATATGATATAGAGATATGTTTTTCACTCGACTTTATTATTTATAACTTTGTTATTAACAATTTTATGCAGTTTTTTTTTAGTTTTTTGCTTATAAAGTTGAAACTATCACAGTAATCGTGATGGCGTCTACAGACTAATTGTAGGAAATGAAAAGACGAAGAAAATGTGAGGTCGGACGACTCGACGGACGACCTTAGTTTAAGAGAAAATCGGAAAAAACCAGCAAAAATGCAGTTTTTTCAAAAATTCTTAACTCGCTTATTTTTCGAGTTGTAGCGTAGAAACCCCGGCCAGTATTAGCTATTGATATAAACTTCATTTGTGTGAAGATCAGGAACTGTCCGATGCATAGTTTTTGATCTGTGGCCATTTGATTATGTTACTATGCAATTTTCCAGCAGACCTGAATGCGACAGGTATGGTCCGATTTCAATTTACTAAAAAGATTTTGAAAGTAGAATTCTCATAGTTCAAAACGTTCATCTTGGTTTTCCATAAAAACGCTGAGAAATATGTTAAAAATGAAGCTGAACATGACGAAAAATGGCCGAGCCCGTGAAGAGTGGGGGTAGAGCAGCAGGCAAGGAGAAGTATGACATTCGAAAGCGTCGGCATTTTGAACATAGTAATTTCTAAACGTTGTCAGATAATAATTGTAAACCCCCACTCTTCAACTACTTTCACGCGCTCGGCCGTTTTTTGTCATGTTCAGCTTTATTTTTAACATATTTCTCAGCGTTTTCTTGTAAAACCAAGATGAACGTTTTGGACTATGAGAATTCTACTTTCAAAATCTTTTTAGTAAATTGAAATCGGACCATACCTGTCGCATTCAGGTCTGCTGGAAAATTGCATAGTAACATAATCAAATGGCTACAGATCAAAAACTATGCATCGGACAGTTCCTGATCTTCGCACAGATGAAGTTTATATCAATAGCTAATACTGGCCGGAGGATCTACGCTACAACTCAAAAAATAAGCGAGTTAGGAATTTTTGAAAAAACTGCATTTTGGCCGTTTTTTTCCGATTTCCTCTCAAACTAAGGATCTGATCGAGTCGTCCTACTTCTCATTTTCTTCGTCTTTTCATTTTCTACAATTAGTCTATTAACACCATCACGATTACTCTGATAGTTTCATTTTTATAAGCAAAAAACTAAAAAAAAATGCAATTTTTTGCATAAAATTGTTGATAACAAAGTTATAAATAATAAAGTCGAGTGAAAAACATATCACTATATTATATGGAACTATTTTACAAACAATAGCGCAGCTGGTTTTTTTCTAACACTTTTTACATGAAAAAATCTCTGTAGCTTGGCCTATTACTGAAAATTCATTCTTGAAAGTTGTTGCTTGGCGGTGAAAATAATGTACAGGGAGTGCCAACTTCGATGTTTGTATGGGGTATCTCGGTAACTATAGGAGATACAAAAAAATGGTGGGCGCATTCTCGATCTCTTTTTTCGAGATAAATTCACTGGCGAAAACCAAAAATTTGCTATCGCCTTTTCTTTTCAAGTTATAAACAATAGTTCGAACAGATTTAATAAGTGGGGATATTCTAAGATCCAGTTGAACATTCGTGATAGGTAAGTTGGCCGACGTAATTTCCAAAGTTTCTAAATCGTCCATCTTCTTTTAGTCCGGAAGCCAGCGACCTTTTATTGTCAATCATTTTATATCCACTGATAATTTGTAAAATACTTAAGATGATTGTATTATAAATCACTGTCAACGTCAGCTGCGGTACCGAGAGTCTGTTTGGCAACCGCAGCCGCCCACACACGTAAAAAAAAACGAGTATTTAGTTATTTTATATCGGTTGAAAAAAATTGGTAAAGAGTAGTTCACATAGTATTAATTTGAATAAATGTAGTCAGCTGGTCTTATCGCGGTTTATTGTACATCAGCTGACCATGTAAACACAACAAAAAAAAATAATTTTCAGTGATTTTACATGGGTTGAAAATTTTTCGTAATCCCATACTGTTATTTTGATTTAACCGTATTCAAATGACAATTGAAAAGTCAGTGTTAACGGCCGCCGGCCGTAATAATTTCATAACGGCCGGCGGCCGTTAAGAAATCACTTGTTCAAATATTTATTTCAAAACATCATTCTGCTTACAATAACAACATTGAAATCTTGGTCCACAGCGAGTTGGGAGAATAAACCTTTGATATTCATTTCGCATAGGCTAATAATACATCTTCATTAACCACCTTTACATTCTTGCTTTTACGCCACATTTCAAAATTTTTATATTCTTTTTGAAATCGCTCTTGAGTTGTTTTCGGCAGTTAATCAACACTCGCTGCACTGCCCATGATTCTCCCAATATTTCTAAAGGAATTTGATTTTGTTCCTCAATTTCATCATTTTCATCCATGGTCGTCGTTAAAGCGAACATGAGAACACAAAAAACTGACGTTGTTTATAAAACTGTCAAACTGTTCCATGACAACAGATTACGGGATTACGAAAAATTTTTAACGACACACGGCCGATACGCAAATAACGGATTCGGTTAGTTATAATCCTCGGCTGCGCCTCGGATTACAATATCCAACCTCATCCGTTATTTGCTACATATCGGCCTTGTTACGTTAATAACTATGTCAGATGAAAGTCAACGTAATCTTTAAACAAAAGAAAACGTCAGCTGGCTATACGTCGGGAGAAAGATCGTCAGCTGGCGCAGTGAAAGTTGAATCTCGATACACAGCCAGCTGACGTTTTTTGTTCGTTTAAATATTATGTTAACTTTCAACTGACAAATTTTCAGCCGATATTAAATAAATAATGGGAGGCCTCGGTAGCCCAGCGGTAAGGTGTATCGCTTGTAAACTGACGATTGTGGGTTCGAGTCCCACCTTGATCTTATGTGGAAAAACCTTTGCATAATTTATTTTATATAGGTTGAAAATTTGTCAGTTGACAGTTTACATAATATTCAAACGAACAAAAAACGTCAGCTGGTTATGTGTCGGTTGCAAACTCGTCAGCTGATGCATTTTAATTAGTGTGCGCAGCTCGTAACTGTCTATCGAGATTCAACTTTCACTGCGCCAGCTGACGATCTTTCTCCCGACGTATAGCCAGCTGACGTTTTTTTTTTGTTTAAATATTACGTTGACAGCTGACAAAATTTCAACCGATGTAAAATCACTGAAAATATTTTTTTGTTGTTGTGTTTACATGGCCAGCTGACGTACAATAAACCGCGATAAGAGCAGCTGACTACATTCATTCAAATTAATACTATGTGAACTACTCTTGCACCAATTTTGAACCGATATAAAATAACTAAATACTCGTTTTTTTTACGTGTGTGGGCGGCTGCGGTTGCCAAACAGACTCTCGGTACCGCAGCTGACGTTCACAGTGATTTATAGTACAATCATCTTAAGTATTTTACAAATTATCAGTGGATATAAAATTGGTCGCAAAAACCGGTCGCTGGCTCCCGGACTATTTCCTTTGTTCAACGAGTGTAATATCTCCGAGTTATCTAAATCTACGTAATGGTTGTTTATCAAACAAAGGAAAGAAGATGGACTTATCAGAAGCTTTGGAAATTACGTCGGCAAATTCCAAAAACTTACCATCACGAACGACTTATTAAATCTTTTTCTTTAATATTTAGATTTTTGCAATGTCAATTTCAAAACTTGAATTTACTACGTTTATTATTACAAAATACTTTGAAAAATATAACACTGCGATTGCAATTTCGGTCAGTAGACCACCATCGGGCAGATTGAGTTAAGAACTGTTCTTAACTCAATCTGCCCGATGATGGTCTAGTGACCAAAATTGCAATCGCCGTTTAGGTAATTATTTAGATAAACGGAACACTCTTAAAAATTCATAAAATTTTGGTTACTTACTAATTTTGGGCTGAAAAAGACGAATCTGATTTCAGAAAATCCGGGAAATCAACTATTTCCACATTTTCACCTTCGAAAAATTTCTAAGGAAATGTCAACATAGCGCCATCATAATGGATGTCGTTCAGTATTGCAGTAACGCCAACCTACAATAAGGAATACGAAATAACTCTAATTTACATAAAATTTTCGTCTTACTCACTCATTTTGGGCCGAAATTGACGAAATTGAGCCTGAAAAGAGTGAAAGCAGAAAAAACTAAGGTATTTATCGATAATTCAACAGACTGCCCCGATTTACTTGAAATTTCGGATTATAGCTTATTTTGGCCTGAAAAAGCCGAATATGAACCTTACTAACCTAACCTCCGAGTTCATAAAAGTATAGAATTCATGAAATAGACAATGTTTTTGATAATAAAATTAATCTATTTCATGAATTCTATACTTTTATGAACTCGGAGGTTAGGTTAGTAAGGTTAGAAAAAGTCAGGTCAGCTCAAGTTTTTGAAAAAAAAAGATGACCCAGCGACAAAATCTTCATATTCGGCTTTTTCAGGCCAAAATAAGCTATAATCCGAAATTTCAAGTAAATCAGGGCAGTCTGTTGAATTATCGATAAATACCATAGTTTTGCCCAAAATGAGTGAGTAAGACGAAAATTTTATGTAAATTAGAGTTATTTCGTAGTTCCTTATTGTAGGTTGGCATTACTGCAATACTGAACGACATCCATTATGATGGCGCTATGTTGTCATTTCCTTAGAAATTTTTCGAAGGTGAAAATGTGGAAATAGTTGATTTCCCGGATTTTCTGAAATCAGATTCGTCTTTTTCAGCCCAAAATTAGTAAGTAACCAAAATTTTATGAATTTTCAAGAGTGTTCCGTTTATCTAAATAATTACCTTATATATTTTTCAAAGTAATTTTGTGATAATAAACGTAGTAAATTCAAGTTTTGTTTTTGTTCATTATGTTAAATTATCACGTAGTAACGACGGATTCCATCAACTATGAAATATATAGATACCTGCATGTTTAGTCATGTGCAGTTTAAGTTCAGCTGGTCTGCAGAATCGTTTTCCGCACAACTCGCATACTTCTGGTTTCTCGCTGTGACCAATCATGTGTGTTTTCAGAGTACTTCCTCTACCAAATGCCTGAAAGGAACATAGGTTACTCACTGCTTAATTCTGCAGCTACTAAAAGCTCAAAACATTCGATTAAAATATAATTTTACTAAGCGTACCTTTCCGCAAACGTTGCATATAAAAGGTCTGTCGGTGGTATGAATTTGTTCGTGTAATCTCAGCTGCGAAGGCGACTTGAACTTCTTGTCACACTGTTTACAACTGTACAATTTTTCTTCGTGAGTACGGAAATGATTTCTTAATTTAGATTTTGTACTAAAATGCATTAAAAATATGATGTTAAAGTTTTGAATCATATGTAGGCTTTCTTGAATTCAGCACTTACTCGTACGTTTTTTTACAGACAAAACATTGGAATTCACTGGGATTGTCCGAATTATTCGAGTGATATAGTTGAGAATGTATAAGCAGATCTTTAACTCTCCTGTTACAGGGATGGCAGAAATTGGGAAGAGATACCCTGAAAAAAATATCAGTATCAAATTTCAACATTTTCTCTACAATGATGAAATTTACCACCAAACCTACAGAAACATCGATACTACTCAGAAATCAGAGAGAGAGAGAGAGAGAGAGAAAGATAAAGAGAGAGAGAGAGAAAGAGAGAGAGAGAGAGAGAGAAACGTTTATTAATGGCCATCGACCTGGGGTCCTTCAGGCTATAACAGCATATACTATTTTAATTTAAACATAAAAAAGAAAAAAAAAATATTATAAATTTTCTAGTATTTCAAATAGAGTCTGTGTAGGATATCTTCTGGATGTTGTATAATGTTCTTCATTTTGATAGAGGTCAGCTATGTCATCTAGCGCTTTAAGTTTGTTGAAAAACTTTTTGTTGAGAACATTAAATCTAGAATCAATCGGTACAATCCTGGTTCATGAATACAACATTTGGTTTGTCGGGTTGTGTAAAATATTGTTGGGGTGTCTGATTCTTGTAATAATCCTTAGTGCTGTTGTCTCTGCCACTTTGAGATTTTTCATTGCTGGAGTTCTACAGTTAACATATATTGGGTGTGCATATTCAATTAAGGGTCGACAGATGCTTTTATAAATTTTTGTGGCACTTTGTATGCTTATACCTTGATTTTTATATGTTAGTTTGGCAAAGTATTTGGCTCTAGTGATAGTTCTCTGTTTTGCTGTATTCGTCTGTAGATTGAAATTTAATTTATTATCAATCTGAACACCCAAATATTTCATAGAAGTTGAGGGTTTGATGTTAACTCCGTTTATACATACAGTAGTCCGGGGAAGTAAGATCAAAAAATCTATCAACGAGAAAAATAAAAAAGTAGGGGTCATAATTTTTGAGTAAGTGCACTGACCCCTCATCGCTTTCCTAAATTTCTGACCAAATCCCGTGAAAGCTCAAAACACAGCTTGCAAGCACATTTGAAAGCACTAAAATTCGATGATTTTTTGCTTATAACTTTTTCTGACGCACTCGCACAAAAAAATCGTAGAGATCAAATTCACAGTAAATTTTATGCCCTACACGATGACGTAAGTCGACTTTTGAAATGAAAATTTTTTCGACTCAAAATTTTCCAAAAAATGAAAATTGTTTAGAAAGGTCGTGTTTTAACCGGCAACCATACTGAAAATAACCATATCGAGATCAAAACATAGGGAAACATAGATGGTGTGCTATAAAAAATTTACGTATTTTCAGATTTGGAAAATTCAAAATGGCGGCCGCAAAAATCGAATATATATGCTTTTTTTTCAATCACGCTTCCTCTTGGAAACATTAACGATATTGAAACACGGTTGGTTGCAATCGATAGGAGATAAGTTGTAGTTTTCGGCATAGAATAAAAAAAAATTTATAAATTTTTTTACATAACTTTTTTTAAAAATTTATTAGAAAAAATGTTGTTTGTTGAGTTTTTCCTCATTTTTGCATTGAAAAATAAAGTCAATCATTATACTCATACTCGAAATGTATTTGCCGTTAAAAAACGAGTATTTCAAAAAAAAAAATTGTTTAAATACAATAATCAGAAGCCGAGATATAGAAGCTCAAAGTTCGCTTCGTACTGTGACCATACTATTAAAAATTTTCAAATTCTTATTGTTGCATTAGATTGTTTCACCTGTGTGGTGATTAAATACAGATTTAAAAGAACGTTGGGTCACTGGCTGCATCAAAAATAAATCAGTAGTCTTGCCGCGTTCGCCCGAATATGAACGCGGCAGCTGCTCGGCGTAGTGGTGGGGAGACCACTGTCGCCGAGCACCCCACGGGGTATAATAGTATGGTCACAGTACGAAGCGAACTTTGAGCTTCTATATCTCGGCTTCTGATTATTTTATTTAAACAATTTTTTTTTGAAATACGCGTTTTTCAACGGCAAATACATTTCGAGTATGAGTATAATGATTGACTTTATTTTTCAATGCAAAAATGAGGAAAAACTGAACAAACAAAAATTTTTTTTAATAAATTTTAAGAAAAAGCTATGTAAAAAAATTTATAAAATTTTTTTTTATTTTATGCCTAAAACTACAACTTTTCCCCTATCGATTGCAACCAACCGCGTTTCGATATCTTTAACGTTTTCAAGAGGAAGCGTGATTGAAAAAAAAGCATATATATTCGATTTTTGCGGCCGCCATTTTGAATTTTCCAAATCTGAAAATACGTAAATTTTTTATAGCACACCATCTATGTTTCCCTATGTTTTTATCTCGATATGGTTATTTTCAGTATGGTTGCCGGTTAAAACACGACCTTTCGAAACAATTTTCATTTTTTGGAAAATTTTGAGTCGCAAAAATTTTCATTTCAAAAGTCGACTTACGTCATCGTGCAGGGCATAAAATTTACTGTGAATTTGATCTCTACGATTTTTTTGTGCGAGTACATCAGAAAAAGTTATAAGCAAAAAATCATCGAATTTTAGTGCTTTCAAATGTGCTTGCAAGCTGTGTTTCGAGCTTTCACGGGATTTGGTCAGAAATTTAGGAAAGCGATGAGGGGTTAGTGTACTTACTTAAAAAAAATTATGACCCCTACTTTTTAATTTTTCCTCTCTATATACTTACTTCCCTGGACTACAGTCGGTGATGTTGATTTTATTCTGTGATGAAAAATCATGAACTTTGACTTTTCAGGATTCGGTTTCATACGTCATAATTGAAACCATGTACAAATTTTATTTATAAGTAATTGAAGGTTCTGGATGCAGGTTGTAACTGATTTATCATGTGATAACATACAGAAGATATCTGATCAACAAGTAACAAGGAGCAAGATATTTTCGAAATTTCAGAAGATATTACTGATTTAATTCTGACTATATGTTGACTATAACAACAGTTTATGAGGTATTACAAATAACATACAATACATCTAACTAATTGTGACTGTAGATATCTGTTGTAGAAATAAACTAATAAAACTAGTTAAAAAATATATACTGCTATTCTAATTTCAGTGATATCACTTATAATCGGGCAGATTGAGTTTAGAACTAAATAAAAAACATTTCCAGAAAATGTTGGTAGGGTTATTAGAGATAATGGTCTTCAATGAAGAACATACAGGGTAGGTTATTAAAAATACTATTTTCAGCTTGATATTTTAAAAGTTCTTGAAATACATCGTGTTCTGAATATATCAATTATAGGGGAATAAATAAAGTCAATCTGGTCATTCAGCAAGACATTACGATTTGGCCCCTTTCAGTAATTTGGAAATTATCTATTTGTGGGAACAGGTTGTGTTTTTCGCGGCAATGGTTTGAAAATATTGTATCTGTTTACTTTTTGGGGCGTTGTTTGAATATTGTTTTAAACAATCGACCAATCTGACCTATACACACTCTTTTAAGTATCTAGTGTTTTAAAATCTATTAAGTTTTAAAATCTATTAATTTTTAGTGTTAAGTGTCTGGTTTTGAACTGATTTTATTGTACCTACTTATTTGACGCCATTTGTTAAATACTGTGTAAATACTTTGTATTTTGCTATGTATTTTTTGAAATATAGATACTTTGACTTTGACTAAGTATAGGCCACATCTACTCTGACATTGAATACAAATCCTGAGAGTTTTGTTTTCGGTTGGAAAACAATTTTGATATTACATTTAGGTTTAAGCTTAGCTAGTTTTTCTGTTATTGGGATGAAATAAGTTGAAGATATGAATTTTTCAGATAATTCTATTCTCGATTGAGGATAGTTGCTGTTATACCCAAGTTGAGTTTGTTATTTTTTAATTATTTTATCTATTATAATGAACAAGGGAGTGGACAGAACCACATCCAGATGGATGTGCCAAATGCTGGCTACAAGAACGGCCGAAACGAAGGTGGGCGAGAACACCTTTCGGATCAGTACAAACAGGGGATGCCCACAAGGAGGGGTACTATCACCTCTGATGTGGAGTCTTGTAGTGGACGAATTACCCGAAACACTGACCGGGAACGGAGTCACTTGCCTCGTCTATGCTGACGACATAGTCATCATGGCCAAAGTTAAATTCGGAGGAACCCTCTGCGACCTCATAGAAAGGGAGCTAGAGACTACCAGAAGGTGGTGCCTCTCAGTGGTATTGAGAATTAACGCATCAAAAACCACAGTGGTACCCTTCACTAGAAGAACAAAGCTTCAGCACTTAAGGACTATTCGTCTCGACGGAGCAGACTTAGAATGGCAGCAACTTGTGAAGTATCTAGGGCTCACCCTAGACTCAAAACTACTCTGGAACATGCACGTAGAAAAGATCGCAAACAAGGCAAAATCATCACTGATGGTGTGCAGGAACATCGCAGGAAAAACGTGGGGCTGTAACCCATCAATACTGCGATGGATGTACACCATGATAGTGAGACCTATGATCACCTACAGAGCAGTAATGTGGCATGGCAGAACCGAACTCACCACAGCAAAGAAAACCTTGGAGAAAGTGCAAAGACTAGCATGTCTTTGTATAACAGGAGCAATGAGATCGACTCCAACAGCAGCACTAGAGGTAGTTCTGGACCTCACTCCTTTCCACATCATAGTGAGGAGAACTGCTTGGGGAGCAAACCTCAGGTTGGCTAAAGTTGGACTCAAAGGTGCTGCATACTGTACAAGGGACTCAACCCTTACCGGAAGTGCACACCTTGCTGACCTCCCAACTGACGAAATTACCAGGAAATTTAGTTTCAAGAAATTATTTAGAAAGGAACTAAATACCAAGAAGGAATGGAGCATATAATCCATTCGAGCACTGGAGAAGAATACCATAATATGGTATACGGACGGGTCTAAAACTCCCGAAGGAACTGGAGCAGGAGTCGTTGGGCCTCGTACCAAATACTCAGAACCCATGGGCCAGTTCCCCAGTATTTTCCAAGCGGAAATTCACGCCATAGAAAGGTGCATTCAGTTCAACAGGAACAAGGAAATTGCGATCCTCTCCGATAGCCAAGCAGCCATCAAAGCGTTGAGCTCTTATAACATCAACTCAAAGATGGTTTGTGAATGCCTAGACAAACTAAACGATCTGGGCAGGAACAACAAAGTGATCCTCCTCTGGGTGCCGGGGCACGTCGGAGTGAAGGGTAATGAACAAGCAGACACCCTGGCACGAAAGGGTGGACTTGGAAAATCTTACTTCCAAGAAGAACTCAATAAAGCTGAAGAAGCAATGAGAGCAACATACTGGCAAAGACTTCCAGGACTGAGGCAGGCCAAAGATCTCCTCGGAAAGTTCAACCGAGCAAGATCGAAGACACTGATTAACCTCAGCAAAACTAGTCTAAAGACAATCACAGGATTTCTTACGGGGCATTGCAGACTCAAAGAACACCTAAGGAAGCTAGGTTTAGAGGGGGACAGCACCTGCAGATTCTGCAAGGAACGTCCAGAAACACCCCACCATATACTGATGGAGTGTTATGCTATGCACCATGAAAGACTGAACACACTGGGATCATACCAGCTGACTGTAGAAGAAATACCACGAATAGACCCCCTTCAAATCCTCAAATTCCTGAAGGTATTGAGGCTTGAGGGGCTGCTGTAAAACGAGAACACATCTAGAAGCAGAAGAAGATGGGGCACAATAGATCTAATAAGGTCGCAGCGCATCGGTCACCATCCACACCTACCAATACCAATACTTGAATTGAAAATTTGAAGGTATATATATATATATATATGTATATATATATATATATATATATATATATATATATATATATATATATATATATATATATATGATGATGAATAATGGTAATGAAAAAAAAATTATTTTCTGATGTAAACGATACACAGATGAAGCAATTTGAGGTTACTTAAGTTCGACACAATAACCAATAGACTAACTTCTAGTATAGTCTGATAGAAATATCTGCATAGAATTTTTGTAATTTAGACCAAAAAATAGAGAATTGAAGACATAATTCAAGATATCTGTAATATATTCAAGAACAAACGATAAAGTTAAAATTATGACTAACTTTTAAGATACCTGAGACAAATTGCATATGATGCAGGTCTTAAACTTATTGCTTTAAACAAATTAGGACATCTGATGCTATTTTTATTAATTTAAGACTGAAATAGAGAACACTGATCGAGGAATATATTTTGGTGACTATCAAAATTATTGCTTGATATATAAAATTGAGACTATGAACAGTAAACAAACAAATGAAAAAAAATTTATTTATATCTCAAAAAAATGAATATAACATTTTTAGTATTATAACGAAAATCTTGCTTAAAAACAAATTATAACCACTTTCAAGGTAAAATTAATTCAAGACTTCTAAAAATAGGTAACTGTTCATCAGAGTAGTTTCCTTCAAATAAAGATGTTTCTACTATCTAAGACAGTAGATAAAGTATATAACATTCAGCATTACACTTTTTTCTATTCAAATTAACAACATGGCGATCTCTTAACCAAGGATTAGGTTCAATATCATTTTCAGCTTCACTTACTTTTCATCTTTTGGAACCAAGTCCTCAAAATCTTGCATTATATCAATTTCAGAATCCATTGTCTCGCTTTTGACTGGCCATATTCTTTTTCCGTTCCCATTTTCCAGACACTCATGTTCAAGCAATCTCTTCTTGTATTTGAATCTCTTGAAACATTTATCGCATTTGAGTGGACCATGTTTTGCTGCATGCCAACCTAGGGAAGTGGGATCGGCAAATGCAGCTCCACAGTTGAAACACTTATGTGGTCTCTCGTCCAAGTTAGGTTTTTCATTAGCATGTGCCTTTAAGTGGGTTTTGAGACTGTCCATCCTCATGAAGCCACGCTCACAGTATGTACATTGGAAAGGTTTAGAAGCTTGAAGATAGAAGTAAATTGAATATACAAAATATTAGACGTCATTTCATCAGAGAGATGTAGATGATTATGTTTTACCTAAATGTGTTTTTAAGTGGCTAACATAACCCGCTGGTTTTGCAGTCCTTGAACAGAATTTGCAGATCACATTTTCACTGTCGGTATGAATTTTCCTATGCTCTTCCAAATCCTCTACTACTTGGCTACACATAAAGCACCACTTTCCCTTATATTCCCTGAAATTTTGAAATTTAAAATGAACCATTCATTGATAGAATTATAAACGATTTACTCACTTGTGGAAATTGGCTATATGAGTAGCCAGAGCAATATATGAAACAGTCTCAAGTTTGCAAAACATACAGGTTTTCAGATATTTGTGCCTATGATTTTCTCTAAATTCAGCAATTGCTTCTAATACTGATTTTGTATCAAATTTTTTAGACTTTACTTTCTTTTTTTCCTTGATTTCCTTTTTTACTCTAGCCTTCCTTTGCTTTGGTTTCTTTTTTTCAACTTCGCTATCAGAATCAATACTACTGCTATCATCACTATTAATTGATGGCAAATCATCATTATCATCTTCATTATCTGAATCTACTTCATTTTCATTTTCACTTTCAATAGGTTTCATGTCAACTTCATCAGTCTTAACTTCTTGAGGTTCTTCCTTCATCAATTGAATATTTTCTTCGATCAATTTATTAGATTCAATACAAGTTTTCTTGAATTTAAACGAGTCTATAACATTTTTGCTGCATACTATACATATATTGTGAGGGTACAGATCTTCCCATGGTTCTATAAACTGAAAGAAAATATAACTAGTAAATATTGTTGCAAATTATGTAGGACCCGACCATTAAAGCTTGCTGCATATAGCAAAGTTTGAGGAATCATTCAAAATGATATATTAAAGAAAGAAGCACTATAAATAAGCAAACATTGAGTATGACTTAATAGGACATATATTTGCGTCTATTTTATTACCTGGAGATTCGTTATGTCTTTAAACATGTCTAAAATGCTTGTGGCTTCATCATTAGTAGTATCCAATGCAACCATTTCATTTGACTCACTTAAACAGGCCCTGCAAAGGCTTTTCAGTTCTTTATTGCGAGTTCCCATTTTATTTTTCATTTAAAAAATTCACCCTCCATTCACTTTTTCTACATTAATGTGATATTTTTGTGTTGTTGATATTTAATGTTAGGATTTTTGGATGCTTGTCATTATGACAGGTCATGTCACGTTATCTATTCCATATATCCGACAAAAATGTCAAAATTGAATATTTTTCTTCTTCTTCGAAGGCATCTGTCTTCTTGATGACCTCAGGTGTGGTTAAACTTTTCCTTGCAGATAGAAGATTTTTTCAATTTTAACAATTTTGAATGAGAATAGGCTTTGAGAACAGTTTTGATGCTTTTTATAATTTATCACAATTTAACAATATCCTTCGTTGTGCTCGATCCGCACGTTCTGTTAGCCTAATTCAGAGGTCGCACAACTTTTTGTCTTGCAGACCACTCATCATGTTTTACGGTTTTCATTGGACTTCCTGTTTAGCTGATATTGAATTTTAGCAAATCCATCAATTTCAAATGTGTTTTTGACAGCTGTTTTAGTGCTTCTCACTTTGAAAGATTTAAATTTCTCATTATAGTGAAGTGCAGTGTGAGAAACAAAAAACGCATGTTAAGTTTCATACATTTGTTAATTAAATTCCATATAAATATTTACGATTTGTTACATAAAATACCTAATCAAAAAATAAATGCTTAGTGAAATGAATTCACCGTATGGTTTAATAATAAAATTTCAACGTTTGACATCAATTTAGCTAGATGAATTCTCAAATTTCCTTGTTTACTGATGTCCAGTCTGTTTCATTTGTTTTGTTAGGAGATTGATAACCGAGCTGAGTTCCTTTTCTACTAGGTATGTATAAGGATAGGAAGGTAATTAAAAACGGAATATTCCATAATAAGGTTAAGTAACTTGTAGTTTTTTGAAGCCATAATACCTGACATCCATTTCTAAGCTGTACCTATCACCGTCTTCATTATTGCTTATTCCGATCGATTTCTCCCTGTGTAGGTGGATTATTACATTTAATGAACCCCAAAATTAAAGTCACAACCTGCTTGAATATTAGCATCCCATGGAGAATTAAAATTCATTACCACTAAGGAACGACCTTAGGATAGGCAAATCCCCCCGAAATGCCTCGCCCATAAACAGTTTTATACATACTTTTTATACACACTCAACTGACTGAATTGGTATTGACCAGCGTTCATCGTGATGTCCAGAGATCACTGTCACTCGATTTATTCCTGAATCCCGGTTGCTTTTAAATTAAATTTTTACTAAAGTAAAATTATATTATATGCTTATTTTAAATTGAGGGGTGTTGGTGTTATTATTGTCTCTGGTTCAGAGATTAACTCATGAAATCAATTTGGAGGAGCTGTGGAGGTGAACACAATCTTAAAACCCACGAAAAAATATGAAACTACCAGAAAGTACTTCCTTAACATCAGATTATTTCACGCACACGGGTTTTAAGTTCCATACATTTTTGATTGAATTTTGATTGTTTTACAACCCTAGATACCAAATTTTAGCTCCTTTGGTCTGACTTTCGATACAGTGCAATAGTATTTTATTTCCAGGGAAAATACGATAAGATGAGACAAAACCGTAGAAATGTATTCCATAATAGGTCTCATTAAAGAAAAATATAGTAATTTTATAGTATTGGATGGAAACTCGAGGGAAATTTCTAATTATAAATTCGATCGTTCGGAAAACTTTTTTCATAATATGATCGTTGAAATATAGAAGCTTGTGCGGTGTAATACCAACATATTCGATCAAATAAACTTTCTGTAAAATACCTCCATTCAAATTATTCAATTGACTGTATGTAAATCTTTTTCTAGGGCGATGAAAGGTACAATAATTAGTTTTACCTGTATTTAGACTAAATCATTCAAATACATAATAATGAATGACGATGAAGGTAATTTGAAACTATAAACTCTGTTTTACTGAAAAAAGAGAAAAGTACCCTTATAATATCGGATAGAAGATCAAATATATTTAATTTCAACCTTCGTCGGATCAAGGTATAAAAATATTGAGATATTGCTGTCTTTGATAATGAGCACAGAGAAGGAATCATGTAGACTAGTAAACTAGACAGTAAGAACAAGAACGTAGATCATATGCGTTCATGACGAATCACGCAGTAGGCAAACACCTAACCTAATTTTACCAGTATTAACAACAACAAAATTTGAATCAAGTTTTATTCCATGTCTACTCAATAATTTCCATTCTTCTTAAGCCTGAATGCAAAGTTTCGATCAAAATGATTGCTAAGCGATATAATTTTTTGTTTCGGTCTTATAGCAATCAGTTACCCTAGAAGTTATTATGTTATGTCGAGGAGTAAAAAGAGAAGATTTAAGGATAAATATAATTGAAAGCACAATAAACAAACTAAACTAATTCATTCGAAAAATTAACCCATTTGATATGTCGGCAAATGATTTCACTCATATTATCGAGAATTTTTATGGAGTGTACCTTTTGTATTGCTTAAATGAAAAATTCAAAGGTAGAACATATATTGGGTATACTGTGGATCCAAATAGAAGAATTAAGCAACATAATAAAGGAAAACATGCTGGTGGTGCCTGGAAAACTAGTAATAAAGGTCCATGGTAAATAATGACTCTTTAGTATGATTAGGTTTCTGACCTTTTAATTTTCAGGGAAATGGTGATGATAATTCATGGTTTTCCAAATGATATCACTGCGCTAAGGGTATACTTACTTTTGATTAATCTCACCTTTATTTTATAACTTTGTTTTCAGTTTGAATGGGCATGGCAACATCCCTCCTCATCTAGGAGATTAAAACATGTACCTAAGAAGAAATCTAGAGAGAAGGTGTATGATTATTGTATTAGAGTTTTATCAGAAATGCTGTGTGTAGGACCATGGAATAGGCTACCACTGGTTATAAGATGGCTGAATCAAGATTTCATTACAGATCTTTCGGTAGGATCCGTTTTGGCTAAAACTATGTTACTAAGCCAAATATGCAATTTGAAGAATTTATGAATGTTTTAATTTCTTCATATTAAATTTTACAGAATTACAAAACTCCCCCCATGCATATGGCAATCTGCTATGGTACAGTTATAAGCAAAAAGATTGATAAAAAAATTGAAGAGGAAGAAGGATTTTCAATTGAAAATAGTGATGGTAATATCTGTGATATATGTTTCGAAGTTTCCGCAAAGAAATTTATATCTTGTTTAGATAAGAGATGTAATTTTAGGAGCCATTTAATTTGTTTATCTAAATTATTCTTAGAGCCTGGAGAATATGTCCCTATAGAAGGAAAATGTCCCAAATGCAATATAAGTTGTCTATGGGGTGATTTAGTCAAGAAGTATAAAGGTTGTTATAATAATTTAGATATAAAGATCAATTCTACTAACACAAATGATTTTTATTCTGATTCAGACTGATATGTAATTTTTTAAGCTTATTGATTCAATTCATTGAATAAATCGAAATTATAAATAGTAAGGTACATAAATTGAACAAGGAAAATAAAATTATCAAACAACTTTCCAAGAGAGCTGGTTATATGTATTCCACAATGCAAAATAGATTGCGATTGCAGAGTTTGCGTTGCGGAATACGTATAAATAGTAAAGTGATGTATTTTCTAAAATATTCATTTGCGTCCATTTGGAGAGGATTTTCCGTCAAAAATAAGGTTTTTAGTTTTTGTATTTGACTGAAGGAATAATTTAGAGAAGGTTCAAAAGACCTTAACCAGTAATAATAATAATATGCTTTATTTGCTCATATACAATTCAAATTATTGTTTAGCATCGTCAAAATTTACAAAAAATTTGAAACATAATTTAAAACTTTTCGATTAAAATACATTCAATTCTTACAATAGATAATATAACAACATAAATTAAATTCATAGATTAAAACTCATAAAAACACAAAAAGTAGACAGTTATTTAAAATTTTGTACATTAGCTAAGAACTCTTCTATATTATATGGACAGATCTCCAAAAGTAGTCTTTGTGTAATTTTTTTAAAGATCGATAGAGGTAGGTTTTTATACGATTCTGGAAGTGAAATGAAAAACTTAATGGCAACATTGGTATAGCTTTTCTGCGTCAGAGTAAATAATGTTTCAATCTACTGAAGTTATAATCAAATGAAATCATGTTGACTATCGAAGATATATACCCAGACATTAAACACTCAATTACTGAAAAGACGAGAAGTATCTTTCTCAAAAACAAATAAAATACATACATGGAGTCACTTTGTTGGTACTGACAGATAACTTTCTCTGTAAACATAAAATTATTCTAAAACTTAAAAATTGTACACAACATATATCAAAAACAAATGAGATCTACTAGCTTACTTTTATTTATTTCCATATATCTTTTAAAAAATTATATCAATTCATTATAATCAATTGGTTAATAACAGTTTTAATAAAATAATTTAAACTATTGATATTAAGTGAGAATGAATGGTAATATTTAAAAACAAATAGAGGCTTATACAAAAATAAATTGTGAAAAATGTAATTAACACCTAAATTGTAGAGTATCTTTGTATTTCAAATAGGTGATAAGTTCTCTGGTACTATTTGGCAACAAAAATTCATATCTGTTTTTATATAAATGTGTAATTGCAATGTTAGTGAAAATGAGAGCTGACCTTTATAATGCCTGCAATTTGTAGATATCTAATAACATACTATAAGGAAGGAGGAAAATAAAAAAATCTATACATCACGATGTCTTAGAAATTTTTGAAGTAAACCCTATATCTCGCATTAAACTGATTCGATAACTATCCGACCCATTCAAATACGTGAAAAACTATTTATACTGGTTCTCAAAATGCTGAAAATGTCATTTAATTATATTATTTATTCATTTATTTTATTTATTTTTTTTTTGATAACACAATTCAATAATTTGAAAAAAAAAAGCCACGTCACAATAGCTAATGAGTATGTAAAATTAAATAAAAAACAAATTATTACAACAAATAGGTATAAATATACAAAATAGATAACTGTTTGGCTAAATGATTTAAACAGAAGTCTATTCGGAAAATTTAAATCTTTCAAGTTCACATTTTGACGTTTGATCATGACGTCACAAGATGCGTCACTGCGTTTGCGTAGTCCTGTCAACCCATTTTACTGGCTGCTGAAAGGGTCAGTCAGTTTAGTTTTAAGGCAGATTTTAGTTTCACATGTTTGTTAGAAAATAAATTAATAAGTCAAGATGTTAATCAAAGAATAGTGAGTATTATTCATCAATTCAATTAAAGAAAGTTCATCAGATAAACTTCACGAATTGCACCCTAAACGAGAGAATATTATAGATTATTTTTGAGGAGTGTTAGCTGTGTAGGATGGAAAATCACCCTATTAAATAATGTGATATTAAATTTTATGAATATGGGTATAGTTTTCCACATCTAGATAAAATGTTATTCATAAAAATGTACATACTTGTAGTTGATATTAGTCTAAAAGTTTGGTTATATCTAAGTAATTCATCTAGTTTTTTCATGGTGAGGACCTTGACTATTAGTTTTCAATATTATTTTGTTACTGTTTTTGTGGGTATAAATCAGTTTTAATTGTTTCAATTTCTATTTCAGCCGCGTAGTCCTACCTCTGACTGTCGAAGAGGTATGTAATATATTTTTTTCATTTGATTTTTAATATGCTATGCAGGATATTTTTTTCTTCAACAGATAAATGATTTCCTTTACATTTTTCTATATTCGCATAATATTTACTTACCTAACACTTAAATGGCAAAACTTCTCGTATTTAATGTGTTTGCTAGAATGTACTTATTTATGTTTTCATATTTCGTAGGAAGGAAAATTAACACTAATTGTTTTTATAGCAGATTTTCTTATAGAATATTAATTTATTATCAAGTCCTATTGGGCATTATAAGGTTGCTATATTGTTTGCTACCAAACATGTATAACTAAGCTGAATGTTTGATTTTCCGACCTAATATTGATAGATATAATATATTCTAAAATTCTGCTCGAAACTGTTAGACAGAAATTTGAATTATCAAGATGATATATCTATTGCTTTAATCCTTAAAGATTGAAATAAGATTATGTTATTGTCACTGTGATAAATTCATCCATGATAAGTGTTATGAAAAGTCTGGAAATTATTTTTTTAAATGAATATTCAATGAAGAAAATTCACCATTCAGAAAATTTGTCTCTACTAGAACAAATTTGTTTGACTTCAATTATTTACTTCTGATGAAGACTAAAGTCAAAATATCATTTCTAAAGTAATTTCTTAATGCATTCCAGAATAAATATACATTTTATCAAAATATGAAGTAGAGATTAATAATCTTTATGGTGGGTTTAAAATACATTAATAAAATAAAACTATTTTCTTACAATGTATTGAATGTAGTCACCGCTTGGCAAGTATTCAAGTTTTGATAATACATAATAATTATTAATTTATTTCAATAAATGAAAATGACAAGTAGAGTGACAATATTTCGAAAAATACATACCAGAGTATATATTCATATGTCACTCTTTTTCTTATTGTAAAATCATTTAATATGACAATCCTCATTGGATTGAGAATTTTGTTTAAAAATATAAAGTATAGTCCAGGTGTATTTGAGTTATTAGTTATTGTTAATATATGTAGTGGGTAAGATATGTTTTGATTATGTGAGCTATACTTGCCTTTCATTAAGCTTACAAAGCTTAATAAATACCGAAGTTGTGCCTTTTTTCTAATTTCATTGTAGAGTATATTGAGTTGAAATGTTGAAGGTATTTATATGGATCATTCAATTTTTATGTTGATACATCTGCATTCATAAGAATTTGTTCAATCTTTCTGGTACAACCTTGTTCGAAAGCTAATTACAATGTGTTGCTGTTGTATGCAGTATGATCGGCCTTGCATCTACCAATTATTAGATTTGTATCATTATCATAATTAGTTATTTGACACAGGCAGTTAATGTTATTTTCAATTCCTTGATTTCTCATTAATGTGACAGTAATGTCTATAATTTTTTTTAATCTCAAAGAACTTATGGTTTTAGACCGAGAGATACTGGAAGGACTTGTGAAGTAATTTCTTAAAGGATGGCGCTTTTAGGGGAGTTCATATACGTAACAAATTGAAGGAAAATGACGTTCTTATCGGTGGGGCGCGGGTCGTAATTGCAGAATAATTAATTGAAATTGCTGGAAAATCCTGAGGTGTCAAACAATTTTTTTCACAAAATTTCTTCAATTTATTGGTATTTTAACAACAAGAAATCCGGCTCTCGCTATATGCCATACTTCTCCGGTGGGTGTTTATGTTTAGGCCCGCCATACTTTTCTGAAAATGTTTTTTTTTTAATTTTTTTGAAATTTATTTCTTACTGGCTGATTTTGTTTTAAACAATTGTTTTTTATTAATCTTGTGCGAAAATCACCACGCCATACCATTCCGACGGTCCAAAATATCCGCCATACCCCCTCAAACATGTAAATTTTTAAAATTCAAAAAACTATTTCTTTCACCTCGAAATTTGGTCTAGTTTTTATGATTAGAAATAATTCTTATAATGTCATACCTGTAGAGTGGGTGATATACGTACAATGTAATTAAATAATTGTAAAATTTCATGCAACATTTGAACAATTTCTTACAGTATGGCACCACTTTTGGACTTCACCATAAGTATGGGATAAATTTTCCTGAATCATACTTTTTATGAAATTTCCGAAAATTTAAATGCCATACTGTGGAAAATCGTTTCATTTAGTCATTTTTTTTACATCGCAGCGTGCGTATCACGGTCTTTCGTGCCAAGGTCACACAAAAGGTACATGATCGTATTGGGACAATCTGATTTCATTAATGCCATTGGTATTGGTAGGTGTGGATGGTGACCGATGCGCTGCGACCTTATTAGATCTATTGTGCCCCATCTTCTTCTGCTTCTCGATGTGTTCTCGTTTTACAGCAGCCCCTCAAGCCTCAATACCTTCAGGAATTTGAGGATTTTAAGGGTGTCTTTTCGTGGTATTTCTGCTACAGTCAGCTGGTATGATCCCAGTGTGTTCAGTCTTTCATGGTGCACAGCATAGCACTCCATCAGTATATGATGGGGTGTTTCTGGACGTTCCTTGCAGAATCTGCAGGTGCTGTCCCCCTCTAAACCTAGCTTCCTTAGGTGTTCTTTGAGTCTGCAATGCCCCGTAAGAAATCCTGTGATTGTCTTTAGACTAGTTTTGCTGAGGTTAATCAGTTTATCTTCGATCTTGCTCGGTTGAACTTTCCGAGGAGATCTTTGGCCTGCCTCAGTCCCTGGAAGTCTTTGGCCAGTATGTTGCTCTCATTGCTTCTTCAGCTTTATTGAGTTCTTCTTGGAAGTAAGATTTTCCGCGCTCTGGCAAGTCCACCCTTTCGTGCCAGGGTGTCCTGCTTGTTCATTACCTTCACTCCGACGTGCCCCGGCACCCAGAGGAGGATCACTTTTGTTGTTTCCTGCCCAGATCGTTTAGTTTGTTCTAGGCATTCACAAACCATCTTTGAGTTGATGTTATAAGAGCTCAACGCTTGGATGGCTGCTTGGCTAGCGGGGTGGATCGCAATTTCCTTGTTCCTGTTGAACTGAATGCACCTTTCTATGGCGTGAATTTCCGCTTGAAAAATACTGGGGAACTGGCCCATGGGTTCTGAGTATTTGGTACGAGGCCCAACGACTCCTGCTCCAGTTCCTTCGGGAGTTTTAGACCCGTCCGTATGCCATATTATGGTATTCTTCTATTCTTAATGCCATACTGTAAAAAATAATTTTACGGCTTCTATAGGCGTGTTTTGAAAGCGGTTAAAAAAATACCATTTTTCAAGTATGGCACCACTTTGTACTGCACTAGAAGTATGGCGAATATAATTTTGTCTCACTGTATCATAAACTGACCACGATTTAACATTTTTTTTTATTCGAAATTAACGTTTTTCTTTGATAAACTGATCCAAAAAAATTCCCAAAGTTCTGCAAACTTGTTAGATATTTCGGAAAAATATACCGAACAGTTGTATAAATTTGCAACCTTTTTTTTACGTTGAGCGGAACATGTTTATTTATAGTTTTTTTTATTCGTGGTAATTTTTTCGAGCAAGATGGTCTCGAAATAATTACAAAAGTTGCGACTTTAGAAAACATCTATTCCGATGCATCTGCAAATTTGCAACCTTGTACGCGGTCCGGAACTTTATGCAATTTGCAAAAGTATAAAAATCCGAAAATCATATTTTTGCAAATTGCATATAATTCCGGACCGATAATAAGGTTGAAAATTTGCAAATGCATCAGAATAGATATTTTATGAATTTGCAACCAAGTTTCAAAACTTTTGTAATTATTTCGAGATCATCTTGCCCGTAAAAATGACCTCGAATTAAAAAATTATAAAGAAACATGTTCCGGTCAACGTTAAAGGATGTGAATTTATACAACTGTTCGGTATATTTTTCCGAAGTATCTGTCAAGTTTGTAGTACTTCTGGCAATTTTTTTGGTCAGTTTATCAAAGAAAAGCGTTTATTTTGAATAAAAAAATGTTCCGCACTATTAAAATTATTGCAAATTTGATACGCGATATGAAATATTATATTTAAAACTACTCCAAGTGTGCAGAACTTTTGGAATTTTTCTCACAAGCAAAATTTCATAGTTTTTTTTCATCTCTTACCCGACCCCAGAGCTGTGACGAGCATTGAAGAATAGTGCTTCGAGCACTAAGCACTTGAAAAAAAAGACTCCCGGTCTCGAGCACTAAGCACTTATTTTTACAGAAGGCTTGCGATTACTAAGCACTTTGTGAAAGTAATTTGACATTTCGAGCACTAAGCCCTAAGTACTTTTCTAGGAATTGTTGAAATTGAGGTTATTTTAATCGGTAGAGAAATTGTAAGCTGGCATATGAGTATGAGATTATTGAACGGGCGAGAAGAGATGCACAGGGTGTTACAAATTCGATGCTCAATATGAGCTGGTACAGAACTATACAGGGTGTTTCATTGGTAAATGAACATACCTACGATAACCTGAGCTAGAGCTATCCTAGGCGAGTCCAACAAATCGATATATGATAGGTCTAATCAATTCCATAACCGAGTTTATGTATTCGCCAAAAATTTCAATTCCTCATAACTTTTGAACCAACCAGCATAGTCGGTTGATATTTGGAACGTATGATTCACTTCCACAGGTCGACCGATTTATATTTAAATTTCCAGAATATTCCAGGTCCGTATTTGAAAATTATGGGACTTCTTCCAAGCGGAGATTCAACACCCTGTATATTAAAATTTTGGGATTTGATTGGGATACTTGAAAAGAGCAGAAAATTTTCAAAGGAGTTCAGTAGATTTCATTGTCCCGCACGTCATTTTGCTCGAAGAGAGGTTCAGGAAAAGATCCAATTGAATATTGGAATTCCACTAAATTCTCAGAAAAAACGTTCATTGTATGGAGGGGAACTTACGTCCCTCGGGATTGAAATCTGTTGCCCTCTGTAGCTAACATCCTTATAATTCCCTTGATACATAAATAACTATAAGCATAGGCATTCTCACACGCCATTTTTGATCAATTTCATAAAGATCATAGATACATTTAAATTTAAATAATACAGAAACAAGATATGCTTCTGTAATCTGTGACCTACGAACATTGATACGAGGGTCGTTCAATAAGTCCTTAGAAAAAGATAGGAAAACACTGTTTTTTAGGGTAAATTTTTTTTATTTCTCAACATAGTCTCCTTTCAGCTCTACACACTTTTCCAAACGTTTTTCCAAAATTTTTATGCCGTCCAAAAAATAGGATTTCGGAAGTTCTGCAAAATACCCATTCGTTTGAGCAATGATGTCCTCGTTGGAAGTGAACCGTCGTCCGCCAAGCCATTTCTTCAGATTGGGAAACAGGAAATAGTCACTTAGGGCCAGATCTGGTGAATAAGCAGGATGCTGCAACAATTTCATCTTCAATTCCACAATTTTGGCCATGGAAACAGCACAGGTGTGCACACGCGCATTGTCCTGATGCAGGAGGATTTTTTTCTTCTTCAAATGCGGACGTTTCTCTTCGATTTCCTCGCTCAACCGTTGTAATAACGACGCGTAATACGGCCCTGTTATCGTTTTTCCTTTTTCCAAGTAGTCGATGAAAATGATGCCCTGCGTATCCCAAAAGACTGTGGCCATCACCTTGCCGGCCGATGCCACTGTTTTCGCCTTCTTTGGAGCCCGTTCTCCCTTGAAAATCCACTGTGATGACTGTCTCTTCGTTTCTGGAGTGTAGTAGTGGATCCAGGTTTCGTCCACAGTTACATATCGACGAAGGAATTCTGCAGGATTGCGACGGAAGAGCGCCAACATGACCTCTGAGTCGACCACACGATTGCGCTTATTCTCCTCTGAGAGCAAACGCGGCACCCATCTTGCCGAAATTTTTTTCACAGACAATTTTTCATGCAAAATTGAAGCGACTGTACCTTGTGATATGCCTGTGGCCTCAACTCATTAACGCACTTTAATTCGTCGATCGCTCAAAATCAGGTCGTGGATTTTATTGATGATTTTAGGAGTAGACACCTCCACTGGGCGTCCCGGACGATGTTCATCTTTTGTGGATGAACTGCCACGTTTAAATTCATTCACCCAATTGTAGACTGTCGCAAACACAGGTGCAGATTTGCCATGAACTGCATCCAACTCGGCTTTGATTTCTTTCGGCGTTAAGCCTTTCAAATGGAAATGTTTGATGACAGCCCGGAACTCGCTTTTCTCCATTGTTATGTATAAACAAATGTTGTTGACTTTAATGGACGATAGAAATTGACCTACGTCATGGATCGAGCTGAAATCTTGACAGCTTTCCTATCGATAGTGCTGCTAACGGAAAAAAAATCTTTACCGATACTACGAGCGCCATCTCTTGGATTTTCTAAGGACTTATTGAACGACCCTCGTATTAGCTAAATGACACAGATTTTATTGAAAATAGGATAAGAAAGGACCGCCTGTGTAGAATCTTAGTATCAGTATTTAATCACCTGAGTGATGATTGATATATCAAATAGGAGAAACCCTTATGGAAAGCACATTATTAAAAGATTCATTATTTCATATTAAAAATTCCATGCTTATTATTCATATTTCATCAGAATATAGGTACTGAAAAAACTATGCGATTTAGATAGTTGAGTTTGGCTCAGGGCTTAGTGCTTAGTAATCCGCAGAAGTGCTTGGGAGCACTTCAGTGCTCGGGAGCACTTCAGTGCTCGGGAGCACTTTTGGGATTACTAAGCACAAAGCCTTTTGTTGAAGGACTTCAATTATTAAGCACTAAGCACTGCTTTTGAAAAGGGCTCGGAAGCACAGTGCTCGGGAGCACAAAAGGGCTCCGAGTGCTTTCACGAGCACAAAGCACAATGCTTTGGCACAGCTCTGCCCGACCCTACATTAAAGTTTGAAAACTTTTGGAATTATTGTCAATTGATTATACCAACTGACTGGCCTACCTGGTTGGTAGAGGCGAAAAGAGCGTGAAAATGTAGTAATATTTAGTGTAAATCTTTTAAAAACAAGGTGTTCTGGATTCGTTTCTCATGAGCATAATTGCAATTTCCTTGATTGAAAAAATTGTAATTTATTAGTCGAGTTTCAATTCTGGTTACCCGAGAATATTATCAAACCTTGATTGATGAATATTACAGTAACGAACTAGTTTTATTTTTTACTTACATTCATCAAATATCGCCATACAGCAATTAAATTCATTAACAGTTTGAGGGTCATCGTAGTTGGGTAATAATCGATCCGTGATGTTCAAAAGGAACAGATCTCGCGCAAATTGAAATATTGCATTCTACAGATAGGCAGTTATATAATTTCCTTAAATATATAAATACTTTCTACAACTCGGTTCAATTTACCAAAAAAGTAGAAAACGAAAACGGTACCTTGAATTTCTTAGACGTTCAGGTTGCTAGGAATTTGAATTCTCTTGCTTTCAACATTTATAGAAAACCAACCTTCACAGATACTTTAATTCACAGCGACAGTAACCAACACATTAAAATAAAACTCAGTGCTTTTCATTCGTTCATACATAGGTTGTTCACTATTCCTTTATCGGAAACAAATTTTCAAAACGAAGTTAATACAATTAAATTATCACCCACCAATAACGGTTACAATGAAAGTCTTATCGATAAGCTCATTGGGAAAAAACCAATGAAGAATCTGTTGCATTCAATATACCCCACGCAAACTATTAATGAAGAACAAAAATACTTTCCAATAAATTTTGTGCCAAATTTGAGTAGCAAAATTTGTAACAGACTATCGAAAAATAACGTTAAAACAATTTGTACAAATAAAAGAAACTTGAAATCATTATTGGTCAATAATAAAGAAAAATTTAACATCGGCGAGAACAGTGGTGTTTATAAAATATTTTGCGACGAATGTCCTGCTTTCTATATTGGACAAACAGGAAGGAATATAAACATTCGTGTTGAAGAACATAAAAAGTCAATTTTACAAAATAAAAATACCACTGGCTTCTCCGAACATTGTATAAAATTCAATCATATCCTGGATTTCAGCAAAACCCAATTGTTACATTCAGGTAATAAAGGAAAGCGCCTTGACCTTCTTGAAATTCTCGAAATAAGTTCCGCCCATAATAGTCAATTACCCCTTGTAAACGAACAAATTGATTTTCAGGTATCACCCTTGCTATTGTCTGTTTTATAAAATAAGATGTAATACTCTCCTTTAGTCGGTCTTGATAATTAGTTCATAACTCGAAACATGTCGACTATTCTTTACTGCTGAATACAGTATCTAAATATTTTCATATTTATATAAATTCAAGCCAAGTGTGTTTCATTCTAAAGTTTATACTTTATTCTTGCATTCTTTTATCGTTTTTCCACGATCAACCGAAAATTCAATTTTGTCTTCCTCGGCCCATGACCATATTTTCACTTTCGTAACTTCGTTTATCTGACGATGAATAAAACAACAGCTCGCTTAATAAGTAGGTCAAGATCTCAAGGTTGTATAGGCTTCATGCTCTTTTTTGCCTTATTTGAGTCAGCGTTTGTTGCATTATTTAAAAGTGTATATAAACCGAAGTGTAGCTCTATCCGAGACCGTGATATCGAACACCGTAAAACTTCCGAAAGTTCGGCAAATTTCCAAATTGAACCGAAATGGTCGGCAGGTTCGTTTGATGAAAAGTTTCAAATAATGTGTATGGGCTATTAATTTTATGAATATGAAATGTAATTTCAGTGTTCACCGATTTTCAGTCGTATTTTTCCCGAATATAATAGACTATTGCATTGTTCCGAAAGTTATATACAGGCCGTTTTTTTTAGCTGATCCCACTATTGCTATCTCGGAAACGGAGAGACCTACCAGGTCAGTTAAATTGGATAAAAGTTTCCAATTTTGGGGAGCAATAATAAGCCTTTTTCAGATCTTAAACATCAATGTTTGTTTTTGAGATATTCGCCAAAAACTAAAACAGTTGAATTTCGTTTTTTGGCTCTACCGCCTCCATTTCGAATAATATAACAAAGAGTCAGAGGAGTTTCAATAATGTTTCATACTCGTTATAATCTGATATGAAAAAAATTTCTATGCGACGTTTCGTTCATTAGGTTCCATCATCAGCTTTATTTTTTTAAATATGGGCCTCCTCTAGATTTTTTCATCAATTTTAGTAACCACTGTTGTAACAAATTCAGCTATTTATTACAATACATGTATTTCTCGACGTTTTTCTCCGAAAAAACATCATCAATATTTGGTCAATCAATTTCCTTTAGTGTAGTCTGAAAAAGGTAGAAACCAAAATTTCAGAACTCAAAGATACTTTTTTTAAATATGGGCCTCTAGATTTTTTCATCACTTTTAGTAGCCACTGTTGTAACAAGTTCAGCTATTAATTACAATCGAATAAAAAAGCGTCAATTTCATTATCGCCACCTCTGTTATTTACTGTACAGCTCTTACTCGAGGGTTTTACTAATGAACCATGATTCCGTAAACTCGTCTCAATACGTTGAAAATATCTTTCGGATGGCTGATACTTCTCGGGGTACAATTCCCTATACATAGCTAGAGATCTAGTAGCATTTCTCAAACATTTCGCGTAGTTATACGAAAAGTGAATCAACTCTCTCGCCATTTGGAAAATGCATGGTTTTCACCTCACAAATTCGCCGGAATCCAATAATTATTTGTGTACACCTGTAAATAGATTTGACATTTTGTTATTCTGTTAATTCATGGCTCACTTTGAAACAATTAATAAAATTTCAGTATTCTCAGAATTCTTTCTCCAAGATTTCTATTTGCAAGAAGACATAAACAAACATTTATGCTCCATAAAAGTTGGCTTTTGAACAGTTCTTTCATATTCATACAAAAATCCTGGAATGCATAGGCACGTTCAAAATTTCAAAAGATGTATGGAGTATCTTTGACTTCTAAAATTTTGGTTTCTACCTTTTTCAGATTACACTAAGGGGGCGTTCAAGTATTACGTAACGCAATTGGGGGGGGGGGGGGTCTTGTAAAACGTTACGGTGCGTTACAGGGACGGGAGGGGGTTCGAACAACGCGCTACGTAACATTGATTTTTATTGAAATAAAAACCTAGAGAATTTGAATCTCCGAAGTTCTTAACTCTTTTCGTTTATTTTTAACGGGGAATCCCTCGATTGTATTGTAAGTCAGTTTTATTTTGTTGTCCCAAGTTGGCAACTCTATCCGTTTATGTTTTATGGGGAATACCTGGACTGTATTATTCGTCATTTATATTTTGTTTCCGTTGCCAGTTTTCATTAAGTGTTTTAAACACTTAATATAAAATATATATATATATATATATATATATATATATATATATATATATATATATATATATATATATATATATATATATATATATATATATATTATATACATATGTAGAGAAAGAGAGACTTTTGATATTGGGTTTTGGATGCCAAGCTTCCGAAATGTCATGAAACGAAAAACTATCTTGGGACTAGGGTCCTACTTTGCTAATCGCACCCATTTCAATAAGCAGGTTTTCAAAGTGAAAACCTGCTAATAAGCGAAAAATTGAATAATGCATGAGAAAAATAATGGTGGATGAAGTTAGCTAAAAATGTATGCAACGACAGGGCTAAGTCAGGAAAACGGCATAATCAAATGTAAGATTAGTCAGTAAAAAGTTTATTAGGACAAAATTTGAGCCCTTTTCAACATATCACATTATGTATTATTGTTTATAAAAATAAAAACTCTTGTTTTGTTTATTATTAACGAAAACACGATTAAAACAATAAAAACGGTATTTTAGCAACTTTCCGGTACTTTGCGCAACATATTTGTGACTTTTAGGTAAAAATGGTCACTTGGGTGTTACGTAACGTTTATAGGGGGGGAGGAGGGGTTCATGAAAACGTTACGGAGCGTTACATAGGCGGGAGGGAGGGTCAAAAATCTTCAAAAATTGCGTTACGTAATACTTGAACGGCCCCTAACGGAAATTGTTTGACCAAATATTGATGATGTTTTTTCGGAGAAAAACGTCGAGAAATACATGTATTGTAATTAATAGCTGAATTTCTTACAACAGTGGCTACTAAAATTGATGAAAAAATCTAGAGGCCCAAATAAAGCTGATGATGGAACCTAATGAACGAAACGTCGTATTGAAATTTGGTTCATATCAGATTATAACGAGTATGAAACATTATTGAAACTCCTCTGACTCTTTGTTATATTATTCGAAATGGAGGCGGTAGAGCCAAAAAACGAAATTCGACTATTTTAGTTTTTGGCGAATATCTCAAAAACAAACATTGATATTTAAGATCTGAAAAGGGCTTATTATTGCTCCCCAAAATTGGAAACTTTTCCGAGATAGCAATAGTGGGATCAGCTAAAAAAAACGGCCTGTATATATATATATATATATATATATATATATATATATATATATATATATATATATATATATATATATATATATATATATATATATATATATATATATATATATATATATATATATATGTATATATACAGGGTTATTCACGTTATTCGACACGAAGAGTTATGGCTAAAGTATTTGATTTTATAAAAGTTTTTTCTTTAGGATGGATAAGGACCTACTAGAACGACATTTTAAAAATATTTTCATGTTGTACAGGGTGTGCCAAAAACACGAAAAGTATCAAAGTTGGTATTTTTTAAATGGAATACCCTGTATATTACTTCATTTTTGGATTTAACAGTGAAAACAAATGCCAGTTTCATTTAGGTTTAATTCACCTATATGGTTTTCGAAATATCTCGTATTTTGTGAAAATGTAGTATGAGTTTTAACGCTTAAGCTCTTAACTGGTGTTTTCTTGTTTTTAACCAAATTAATGATGAGGCCTATTAACTGGATCAAACTTTATGTCGCATTTGTAAAATATTGACTAACTTAGACTGGTTGTGTAAAAATAAAGGTAAAATAATTGCAATCTTCAAACGGCACTAACTTGTTTAACTTAAATGGGACACCCCGTATTTTATGTCACCAACAGATGTAAAATTGAATTGTCTATCGAATGCCTAAATACTCTCTAATCGATATCTCTTCACGTTTTCAAATAAAATGAACATTTTCATCTTGAAAACTGATTTTAAGAAATGTATCATTTATCAAGTCGCCTTATCTTTCAATATCTTAGATGTTATTTACTAGTTCAAATTAAGAATAAAAATGAAACAAAAATTAAGAATATGAAACAAGCGATATTTTATATCAAGCGTTCAAAATGGCGACCACCAGACTCTAAATACAATTTTTATTTTATATATATACAGGGTGTTCCAAAATTGAACGTACAAACGAAAAGAGGAGATTCCTTAAGTAAGTTTAAGAAAAAAAGTCTCATTAACATGGGGTTGCAAACGTTTCGTTTTCGAGATACAGAGTGTTGAAGTTTGAATTTTTTTCAAGTTTTTTTCTCATAGTATCTACACTTTATAAGATATTCAACTGAAATTTGGCATAGATATTACATTTGAGAGTTCTCAACACGTGATATGGCAATTTTGATAGCAGATCTACAGGGTGATATTTTTTCTGGAACACTGTCACCTGTTTTCCTCAAGAACTTTTTTTTGGTGAGCAACTGTTAATTTGAAAAAATGTAAAAAGAAGCTTTGTTGTTATACTAAACTTTTCGGTCTCTGTAGTTTTGTCGTATCTGGTACCGATTTCGAGAATGAAAATTTTGAACTATTCTCTCGAAATCCTCGGAAAAATCCAAATTATCATAAAATTAAGTTAGTAAGCTGTGGTGATTGTATTCAGTGTCAGTTTTGACACATCAAATTATTGAACGTTTGTGTTTTGAAAAGTAAAGGTGGTTGCATTTGTGGCTATTTATTTTTTTGAATGTAGACTACAATTTCATTACGATTTTTATGACTGTCACAGCAATATTTGATCAGAAAATATAAACCTCTACACATTTTAATACATGCATTTCATGTATGGTCTTGCAAATGGAAATTCAAGAGAAGCTAAGCGCCTTTACATGGAACGCTATCCCAATAGAGGGATACCAGATGATCGAATGTTCTCTGATATTCATAGGCGTCTTTCAGAAGCTGGATCTGTTTCCACGAAAAAAATTAATGCCGGTAGACCACGCAGTGTGAGAACACCACAACTCGACGAGGCAGTTATGAACGAAATAGAACAACATCCAAGAACCAGTACAAGAAAAATTAGTGTACTTTTGAATGCAAGTCATCAAGCTGTTTAGCGGATCTTGCGGGATTCTCTGATATATCCTTATCACATTCAGAGGGTGCAAGCTCTTCTGCCTCGAGATTTTCATCCGAGGATTAATTTTTGTCAGTGGTACCTCAATAGACTATTGAACAATCCTCATTTTGATTGCCAAATTCTATTCACTGATGAAGCCTGTTTCTCAAGGACTTCAATTATAAATTTTCATAATGAACACATATGGGCTGAGGAGAATCCGCATGGATATGTAGAAACCCATTTTCAAAAGCAATTTTCACTAAATGCGTGGGGTGATAATATTGGCGATCATTTGATTGGTCCTTCCTTCTTGCCAGGTCGACTAACAGGTCAATCATACAGACATTTAGAAAACGATTTGCCCTTGTTATTGGAAGATATACCTCTTATGCTACGACGAGAAATGTGGTTCATGCATGACGGTGCTCCTGCTCATTTTTCAGTGTTGGCAAGGGAGTATTTGGACGACAATTATGAAAATAGGTGGATTGGACCTCAGTCATGGCCCGCCAGATCCCCAGACTTAAATAGTTTAGATTTCTTTTTATGGGGCCACCTGAAATCTCTAGTATACTCGACGCCAGTGAACACCGTAGAAGAACTGAGAAATCGTATAATAGGCGCGTTTGATACAGTTAGGAATACTCCGGGAGTGTTTGAAAGAGTTCGATCGTCTATGAGACGAAGAACAGCAGCTTGTTGAAGAGTTGGGGGAGGACATTTTCAACATTTGCTGTAGTTCAGTCCTTTGCGGTTTCTTAGTTTTCTTGTTATGATTTTTTTTGAGTTTTACGTTTCTTGTAGTGATTATACGAGTTTATCAAATCTTTATGAATCATCGCAACAGATCAGGAAAATTTCCATAGAAACTAATAATGAATTCATTCACTACAACTTACAAACTGGCCTCCTTATCATAATTTGGATTTTTCAGAGGATTTTGAGAGAATCGTTCAAAATTTTTTTTCTCGAAATCAGTAGCAGATACGAAAAAACTACAAGAGAACGAAAAGTTTAGTATAATAACAAAGCTTCTTTCCACATTTTTTTCAAATCAACAGTTCCACACCAAAAAAAAGTTCTTGATGAAAACAGGTGACAGTGTTCCAGAAAAAATATCACCCTGTCGATCTGCTATCGAAATTGCCATGTCATGTGGTGAGAACTCTCAAATGTAATATCTATGGCAAATTTCAGTTGAATATCTTGTAAAGTGTAGATACTATGAGAAAAAAACTTGAAAAAAAAAAATATATAAGTATTCATGTATACACGGTGTCTAAATATTGTTGGTACCAAGTGTAGTAGAGGTCAAACTAAGTCGATTGGACCCAATTTATTAATATACCAAAATGTACCGTTTGCCCTTGAGAAGAGTTGAAAGTTTACATAAAAAATACGTTTTAAGAAGTTGCATTTCAATTTTTTAAGTCGAATTGACCTTTGTATTGATGAAGGTGGCCGTCATAATTAATATTTATTATAAAAAAAGCATTTTGCCTTTGTTTCCACTGCCAACTGAATTTTGTATTACAACTTCATTAAACTTATACTAGGAATTCAAGATAACCTTTTTTATTTCGAAATTATGCGGAATGCGAAATTTTCACCAGAGTACAATACAATGAAGATAATGATGGGCTTCTCGCTAAAAAAATTTTTGAGAACCTTATTACCAACTCTAGGAAAGTATTTGAAAAAGATATCGGGATGAGGGTGGTTTTACCCTCCCTACAATTTTTGTTGGGCTTCTTTGATTACCTAAAAGACTTCGCTTTCTGTCCGTTCGTCCGTCTGTCTGTCTCCAGGCTGTATCTCAAAAACCGCGATAGCTAGACATTCAAATGTTCACAAATTCTGTATTTCTGGTGCCGCTATAACAACAATAATACTAAAAACAAAATAAAATAAATATTTAAGGGGGGCTCCCATACAACAAACGCGATATAATGTAGGTAAATTTTTTTCTATGCAACTTCATGTTGTCCGTACTTCTACTGTCAGAAAATGTTGTCTTGCCTTTATCTGTGTGTATGTGTTTGAATTGCGCTGATCTTCATTTGATCTCGTGCAAGCTATATCGTAAGAGGAGTCCGTGGGACTCCGTGTCAGGGTTAGTGTTATAAAACTCATATAAATTAATATGGCTTGTACTTCGAAAAGAGTGAAACGAATGGACAAAAATTTTGAGGAGATTTGCTTCAATGATTTGAAAACATAGAAATTGATAATAGCGACGTAGGCCAAGCTACAGAGATTTTTTCATGTAAAAAGTGTTAGAAGAGAACCAGCTCCGCCATTGTGTGTAAAATAGTTCCACATGATATAGTGATATGTTTTTCACTCGAATTTATTATTTATGTCTTTGTTATTAACAATTTTATGCAAAAAATCGAGTAATCGCGATGATGTCAATAGACTTATTGTAGAAAATGAAAAGACGAAAAAAAATTAGAGGTAGGACGACTCGATCAGACCCTTAGTCTAAGGGAAAATTGGAAAAAACCGGCCAAAATGCAGTTTTTTCAAAAGTTCATAACTCTGTTATTTTTTGAGTTGTAGCGTAGATCCTCTGGTTAGTATTATTTATCAATATAAACTTTATTTGTGCGAAGAGCAGGAACTGTCCGATGCATAGTTTTTGATCTGTTGCCATTTGATTATGTTACTATGCAATTTTCCAGCAGACCTGAATGCGACAGGTATGGTCCGATTTCAATTTACTAAAAAGATTTTTAAAGTAGAATTCTCATAGTTCAAAACGTTCATCTTGGTTTTCCATAAAAACGCTGAGAAATATGTTAAAAATAAAGCTGAACATGACGAAAAACGGCCGAGCGCGTAAGAGTAGTTGAAGAGTGGGAGTAGAGCAGCAGGCAAGGAGAAGTATGACATTCGAAAGCGTCGGCATTTTGAACGTGACAGTAATTTCTAAACGTTGTCAGATAATAATTGTAAACCCCCACTCTTCAACTACTCTCACGCGCTCGACGGTTTTTTGTCATGTTCAGCTTTATTTTTAACATATTTCTCAGCGTTTTTATGAAAAACCAAGATGAACGTTTTGAACTATGAGAATTCTACTTTCAAAATCTTTTTAGTAAATTGAAATCGGATCATACCTGTCGCATTCAGGTCTGCTGGAAAATTGCATAGTAACATAATCAAATGGCCACAGATCAAAAACTATGCATCGGACAGTTCCTGATCTTCGCACAAATGAAGTTCATATCAATAGCTAATACTGGCCCGAGGATCTACGCTACAACTCAAAAAATAACCGAGTTATGAACTTTTGAAAAAACTGCATTTTGGCCGGTTTTTTCCAATTTTCCCTTTGACTGAGGGCCTGATTGAGTCGTCCAACCTCTCATTTTTTTCGTCTTTTCATTTTCTACAATAAGTCTATTGACACCATCACGATTACTCTGATAGTTTCAATTTTATAAGCAAAAAACTAAAAAAAATGCGATTTTTTGCATAAAATTGTTAATAACAAAGATATAAATAACAAAGTCGAGTGAAAAACATATCACTATATCATGTGGAAATATTTGACAAACAATGGCGGACCTGGTTTTCTTCTAACACTTTTTGCACAAAATGCTCACTCTAAACCTCTGTAGCTTGGCCTAACGTGGAACCTGATGAAAACTTATTGAAAGAATTGATTCGGCGCACTCTTCAAGTACCCTCTGTACCGGAGCCTCAAACTGGAGTTGAAACCCTCCTCACCAGAAAATATTGCCACATATGTCCTCCGAAATTGAGAAGAAAGACCACATATGCCTGTTTAACTTGCAAAAAACCAACGAAAAGTTTGCCTAGTGTGTTGCAGCCAATCTAACTGAACAATTTTTATGCATATTTTCAGTGCTTGTCATTTTTTTTCAGTTTTTTTTGTTAACATTTAGTTTACGTTCTGTTTACTCCACATACATGGGAGAACTCGATTTCAAAAGAAATTATAAATATTTTGATTTCAACAACTTAATACGGCCTACTATTTAATTCATTGTAATTTTTTTCGAAAAATGTTGAGTTTGGTAATTTCTCTATTACTATTTACTTTTTAAAGAATAAAGATTCTGCAACTCTCTTTACCCTTTCTGAACAAAGTAAGTTATCCCTTTCAATTAATAGATATTTCAAAAATGGCAAACTGTGGAAAGCCTAAAAAAAAGGAGTCTGGCAGACTCCGTGTCAGGGTCTGTGTGAGGAAATAGGTGTCAGTAGTTAAGGGTTAAACATTACTATCAAAAAACATCAACTATTTACGCATAAACGTAAAATAGAAATCGTCTTAATCGTCGCTCACTCGCTTCGGGTGCTGACTGAGCTATTTCCCTAATCGTAAAACGTAAACAAAAATAATCATTTCTTCGAATATTGTTGAATTCCCCTATTAGATAATCAAGTTAGTCAATCGACAGAAATGTCAATAGACATTTTATAGATATGCATTTATTCCTTAGGAAAAGTCATTCGAGTGCTTATATCCGTAGCAGATTGAAAAAATTCTATTACAGGTAGAGGGAGGCCAAAAAAAGCCAAAAACACGCAATATGCTAAACTCAAATTTTACATGCTAACTGAGACAAAAACTACTGTAGCTTAAAACGGTAAAAAAAGTACTCCTTCACCTGACAGTACGATCAATTGTTGCAGCTCTGGGGGCGTTCAAGTATTACGTAACGCAATTTGGGGGGAGGGTGGGTCTTGTAGAACATTACGATGCGTTACAGGGGCGGGAGGGGGGGTCGAACAACGCGCTATATATATATATAAACTAGAGAATTTGAATTTCCGAAGTTGTTAACTCATTTCGTTTATTTTTTACAGGGAATCCCTCGATTGTATTGTAAGTCAGTTTTATTTTGTTGTCCCAAGTTGGCAACTCTATCCGTTTATGTTTTATGGGGAATACCTCGACTGTATTATTCGTCATTTATATTTTGTTTCCGTTGCCAGTTTTCATTAAGTGTTTTATACACGTAATACACAGGAGCGAAACTACGAAACTATCTACCTACATACATACGAACATATATATATATATATATATATATATATATATATATATACCCCCTGTATATTATTAGTTTTTTGGATTCTTTAGAAAATTCTACACATAATTCATGTACAATGTCCCATACCTATCTTCAACTGTTTCGGAAATATTAAGTGTTTTCAGATGTATTACAAACGTTAGAAGACATTTCTATACCAGATTAGCATGTTGCCAAGACGTTCGCTGCGAACATTTTGAACATCTCTTACATTGAAATTAATGTTTTTTTGTTTTTCTTACATTATTTGCGAAATAAAATAATTTTCTTTTTTTAATGTTAATTTTTGTAATACATCTGAAAACACTTAATATTTCCGAAACAGTTGAAGATAGGTATGGGACATTGTACATGAATTATGTCTAGAATTTTCTGAATAATCCAAAAAACTAATAATATACAGGGGGTTGTATTTAAAATAAGAAAGTTGGGATCGGCCACTGTCACATGACACACCCTATATAATTTTTTTTTTTGAAAAGAATGCGCATCTGAAAATACAAATCGACGTGTCCAAGCGTTTTTCCCAACACGCTCTCATTTATTCGTTATCGAATTTATTCCATTTGGCTGTTCCACACTGTATATATATATATATATATATATATATATATATATATATATATATATATATATATATATATATATATATATATATATTTATATATAAATATATATATATATATATATATATATATATATATATATATATATATATATAAACATACATAAGTAGAGAAAGAGAGACTTTTGAAATTGGGTTTTTGATGCCAAGCATCCTGAAATGTCATGAAACGAAAAACTATCTTGGGCCTAGGTCCTGAGAAAAATAATGGTTAGCTAAAAATGTATGCAACGACAGGGCTAAGTCAGGAAAACGGCATAATTAAATGTAAGATTAGTAGTAAAAGTTTATTAGGACAAATTTGAGCCCTTTTCAACATATCACATTATGTATGATTGTTTATTGAATAAAAATCTCTTGTTCTGTTTATTTTCAACGAAAACACGATTAAGACAATAAAAACGGTATTTTAGCAACTTTCCGGTACTTTGCGCAACATATTTGTGACTTTTAGGTAAAAATGGTCACTTGGGTGTTACGTAACGTTTATAGGGGGGGAGTAGGGGTTCATGAAAACGTTACGGAGCGTCACATAGGGGGCAGGGGAGGGTCAAAAATCTTCAAAAATTGCGTTACGTAATACTTGAACGGCCCCTCTACTACGCCCAAGTTGAAAGTAGGCTTCGGTATGGAATTGTCTTCTGGGGCTTATCTGTTTCAGCTGGAGATGTTTTTATTGCTCGAAACGAAAGAGAGTTCTACGCTCCATGATTGGCCTTTCAAATCGTAGATCATGCAGACCTACATTCAAAAATCTCATGTGCGTACATGTTTTCACAGGCAATGACGCTACATTTGAAAAAAATAAAGAAAAGCACGGTTTGAACACCCGTCAGAAAGAAGACTATTTTGTACCAGTTGCTAAATATCAATTAACTTATAAATCACCAAATTATATGGCACCTAGAATGTTTAATGCTCTCCCAACGGATTTGAAGAATTGTGGATCCACTAATATGTTCGAAAGAAAGTTGAAGCATTTCTTGGCAGAAAGTTGTTATTATGAAGTGAAAGATTATTTGTTTTAATTGTCAAGTATGTATATGGTTGTGTATGATTACTTTGAGAACTTCTAAGGAGTATTATGATCAAATTCCAATATCTCGCTACTAGACTGAAAAGTCCTATATCTTTCTCTAGACTGAACAAACCTATACGTATTCGCAATTTAAATATTAATTTGTTATCCCATGGTATATTCGAATGACCTTTCAACGCATATTAATTTTACTTGTTTTACGTGTCCTCAAATCATAAAGAGAGAAGTGATAAGGAGTTTTACATCTAACACGTATTATTCCTGAAAATAATACTACTAGATTATTGCAGTGTATCGGAGTCTGTTGCGGGAGTGATATCTTTTTGAGTTTTATACCTCCTGGACAACGATTTTTGGATTTAGTCATACGTGGATTTTTATTCCACAAAACTAGTGGTTTTGTGTGAAAATGAATCAACTTAAAAATTCGATGTTGAAAAAAGTAACAACAATTGAGAGCTTCACTCTCCTTCAAAAACTTCTTTACTGAATAAACTTTTTAACGGTACACATTGATGAGAAAAAAACATATTTGTACAAACGTCAAAAAAAAAACTACATTCACGAATCGCTATGGATACGCAAAGTTTTCCATTTTTTAACTATTGAAAAAAAGATATTTATCTACTCCTATTGAATAATATATTCATTATTCAACTGCGTTTTAGCAATTAATAGTATCTATTAACAAACAGCGTGAGTAATAATAACTCACTGCTATAACTCACTATATAGTCTACTAAGATCCCAAGTAAGATCGACTGTCACTCATCTGCTAATGTCACTTGAATAATTCTGACGTTTTCAAATTAAGTTAATACTACCTAATTATTGTGAATTTGTATTTGTATCTTAGTATTTATTATTATAGTCGTATAGTGTAGTATTCAACTTGCGGTAATGGTCATAACTCACTTGATGAATTACAGCACTCGCTTGCAGCTCGTGCTGCAAACTTCATCTGCGTGAGTTATGACCTACATTACCGCTCGTTGAATAATATACTATTATCTACTCCGATTGAATAATATATTCATTATTCAACTGGGTTTTAGCAATTAATAGTGTCTATTACCAAACAGCGTGAGTAATAATAACTCACTGCTATATAGTCTACTAATATCCTAAGTAAGATCGACCGTCATTCATCTGCTAATGTCACTTGAATAATTCTGACGTTTTCAAATTAAATTAATACTACCTAATTATTGTGAATTTGTATTTGTATCTTAGTATTTATTGTTGTAGTCGTATAGTATAGTATTCAACTTGCGGTAATGGTCATAACTCACTTGATGAATTACAGCACTCGCTTGCAGCTCGTGCTGCAAACTTCATCTGCGTGAGTTATGACCTACATTACCGCTCGTTGAATAATATACTATTTTTCACCGTGAAAAAAAACCATAGAATGTAGAAATAATGCATTTAATGAAAATTAATAAGAATATCAAAATTATTTATTGCAATAATAATTAATAGAAAATTTGAACAATTATTTCCAATATTTATTCCCGAGGACGACGATGCTGATAGTTGCTTGCCAGAAATTGTCTTGTTCTCATCAGAAATGCAGGGATTATTAGTAGATATGTCTCCGTTGGAAGTGGATGGTTGACAGTTTAAAATTTTATTAAAAATATCAATTTTGTTATTTAAACTGTCCTTGGTTACACTTACTCTGACATAAGATCATAGAATATATCGATAAACATACTTGACTGCATGGATTTTAATTTTTAAAATAAAATGTCTTTTAATAAATATTTATAATTTGAATACTTTTCTGCCAATTTTACAAAAAATATAGTTTGTATTTCGTGAGCGAAATCAGTATTTCATGACGCATTCGAATGGATTTTAAGCCTCGATCTGACGATCTCGGCTAAAAATTTACATTCTTATGCGCCATTAAAAAAACACTGATTTCGTACACTTAGTACAAAAATAATTTTATTTTTATGATCGTTTATATGAACAAAAGTTAAACTACTATAGTCTGTCCAGTCTAAGTTGGCGTGTACGTCACAGTCATGCGCAAATAACGACGCAAGGCTGCCTACCCAAATAATCAAAATTCAAAATGGTCAGAATTCATATCTGTCGTAAGTAATTTTCTGAAAAAGTAGTTATATGGTGATAGTGACCGGATCATCCATTTCGATAAATATTCTGTTCTTAACATATCAAATCGTATGTATCTCTCAAGAAAAACTAACATTCCGAGTAATGAAAATAAGTTGAATGTTTGTTAAGTTGTCATTTAATTGAAAAATTTGCAATGTTGTCGGACCCCTCTCGACCAAAATAATCGGCATTTCACGTTTGACAGTCGCCGAGTAACCTAAAAGATATTGTAATTAAGTTTGATTTATCGATCGATGAATATGGATTCCATATCGATAGACACTTCTGGTAGGGAATAATGGTCAATTTGAATTTACCGCTAAAAATCCTCGCCATGTCAAACATGCAAGATATCTCATTTTGTTGAAAATTGGGTTAGCTATTTAGATTTAAGATTATTTATTACGTCTGGCAACAGTGTTCACGATCGACGTCATATACAATTGATGACGTACACGCCAACGGTCGCTGGACAGACTATAACAATAATTTAACGAATAACTGTTCTCTAGTTATAAATTTTGTTCGAACTGTTCTCCCTTGTTCCTAATGCACGTCTGGCACCACTTTCTTACTTCAGTCGTTACGGTACTTTTTTTTTTTTTAACTCGAGGGACCTACAGTTTAACGCCGGTTCCGAACGGCCAATGGGCTTGTGAACGATGCACATTACCCAACAATTCGTCTTAAAACTATAACCACTAAATACCGGACATATGAGGCGTGGCATTGCAAAACTCACTATATCCATATTTTTCCAATATCAAGGTAACAGTGAATTTTGAATCTATAGATGTTCCTCACAAAAACTGCAGTGTGTTGTCGTAGCAAAAATAATTATATCCCTATTAAAAATACATGAGAAAAATGGGTGTCACTGCAAAACTCGTGATATTTTACTGCAGTGACGATGCAGTACTAACTACATCCACTGAGCCAATGAAATCGCTCGAAATGATGCCCGTGACGTATAAAATCAGCGTAAAGGTTATGTATCAACCTGTTGTTCTCTCGGTTTGAGAGATTTTCATAATTAAATCGAGGATATTATTAACTTCTAAGCCATGGAAATGTTTGTGACCCCTGCTGCACCAAAACAAGCAAGGAAATCCTGTGAAACCAGCCAAGATCAATGACTATCGACAATTATTAACCAAGCACTTTGGGAATGAGTGGTGCGATTTAGAATAATGCAATTTTTATAAAACTGTTGTTGATCATGCAATAGTTTCTGACAATTTAGGACCTGAAGATGAGAGTGAATGTGAAAGTCATGAGGAGGATCATGCAGTGAGAGTTTATCAAAACTATCCACAAAAATATCCACTACTTTAATCTTGAAAATTTTACCTTGAGTGATTTGTTTAATTTTTATGCTGCTGGTATTTTTTTGAGTGCTTTTTTTCACTATAAAAATAATTTAAGAAAATTTTTTTGTTCAATAAACTTAACTTTACAATGATTTATATATTTATATATTTTTCCTTCAAACTCAATATTCATGTGTTTGATTTGTGTTAATACAATTTTTATTGTGTCAGTGCAAAAATTCTAATATCCATCTAATGACGGTGCAAAATTAACTATATCCACAGTTTCGCTGCAAAACTCACTTTATCTAAACTTTGAAATGGTATAATTGAAAAAATTCAGCAACCATGTTTAAATTTTCTTGTCAGAACCACTATTTAGATATGATAGATAAGTTTGGAAAAAAGTAATTACTCATTTGTTGCTGATTAACACAGATAACAGTTTTTCGTGAATTCTGAAAATTTTTCTAAAATGGATACAGTGAGTTTTGCAATGCCACGCCTCATATACAACACCCAAGAGCAAGGTGGGACTCGAACCCACAATCCTCGGTTTACAAGCAGTAAACCATACCGCCTGGTCTACCGAGGCCTCCAGTAGCTTACTTATTTGTTGAAGCAGAAATATTTCTTTTTTATGTTCGATCAAAATGAGATCTTTTGATCGTTTACTTGGACAAAAGTAACAACTTATAATGATTTAATACCTGTCCTCTTGGTACACATTTTGTTCGAAAAAAAAATATTTCTGCTTTAAAAAAAAAAAAAAAAAAAATTTTTTTTTTCCAACAAAATGTGCAACAAGGTATTAAATTATTGTTATTAGTTTATCTTTTGTTCAAATAAACGATATTCAAATCAGATTTTGTTCGAGCAAAAAGAGAAATATTTCTGCTTCAACAAATAACTAGCTAACGTAACGACTGAAGTAAGAAAGAGGTGCTAGACGTGCATTAGGAACAAGAGAGAACAGTTTAAACAAAACTTATAACTAGAGAACAGTTATATATTAAATTATTGTTAGTAGTTTAACTTTTTTTCAAATAACTAAGTCCGAACGTTTTCCGTCTTTTGGAAGGAATATCCGCAATTTGAAGCAGAAATGTTTTTTCTTATGAATGTGTGTGTAGCAGCATACCGTTAAAAAGGTTATTAATTAAAGAAGTTTTTAAAGGAGCGTGAAGCACTCAATTGTTGTTACTTTTTTCAACATTGAATTTATATTAAGTTGATTCATTTTCACAAAATCACTAATTTTGTGGAATAAAAATCCTCGTTTGGTACCTCGCCTTTGGTACCAACAGTTGTAATGAAAACTATCAACTATTTGAACAAGCACATATTACAGAATATTCAGTTGAAAAAATTGGGCTTTTATAGGTATTAATCCAAAACTTATGAGGGTTTAAAGGCGGAATTTTGGGAAATTTGAGAAAAAAAATTTAAAAATTATATCTCCTTAACCGCGAGTCTTAGGACCCAGGATCCAAAGAGAAAAGGTAGCAAATGACCCCGACGAGACCCCAAAAAATTTTGGTGCTTCATGTGCCGAACACAAAATTATTCTGTTCATGTGTATGTGACTGAACTCACATTTTATAAAGATTCAACTTATTTACGCAGGGACCCTAAACATCTCCGGGATCAAAAGCATCCTGAATTATTCTTTGAAAAGTCCGTTTCAAATCAAGGAGAGATGCGATAAGGTAAAGTGACCAATAGATGACACCACTAGTTAGGTGGATGTTGTAAAAATAAATAAATTGTACGAGTTATATTAGTGTTTTGGTTATAATTTTTGTAAGAAGCTAAAAATATATTGTATTTCTTTCACAGGTAGAGGTGGTAAATAAATATAAAATTCTTCAGCCTTACAATTTATTTGAGATTGTGAGTCTTTTCTTTCTTTCTTTTTTAGCCCCCTTCCATCCAATATTGGATATAGGCCTCTCCTTTTTTCTCCAGTTATTTCTATCTGCCGCGAGTCTCATCCATCCAAATCCAGCCACTTTCTTCAAGTCATCAGACCATCGCATTTGTGGACGTCCTCGTCCTCTTTTTGCCGTCCAAGGTCTCCAGTGTTGAATTTCTTTATTCCATCTTGTATCTGTCTGTCTCATAGTATGGCCAGCCCATCTCCATTTCAGTGAAGCTGTGTGTTCTATCACGTCGATTATTTTTGTTCTCTGTCTTATGTCTTCACCTTGAGCATCTGCCTTTCCATGGCCCTTTGTGTTTTTGCCAGCTTATTCACCATATTTCTTGTCAAGGTCAAAGTCTGGGCACCGTAGGTCAACTCTGGGAGTACGCATTGATTGTATACATTTTTCCTTAAGTGTAGAGGTATTTTTTTATTTTTTAATATCTTGTTCTGTTTTCCAAATACTGACCACGCTGGCCGAATTCTTCTGTCTATTTCTGCGGTTTGGTTTTGTTTACCGCATTTTACGATCTGTCCTAGGTATATATATATATATATATATATATATATATATATATATATATATATATATATATATATATTTATTTACAAACTCTAAGGTGTAGTTGTCTAATAGCATGTTTCTGTCTTCTTCTTGGTTAGTCATTATTTTTGTTTTGCTTTTATTCATTGCTAGTCCTATTCTTTCTGATTCTATTTTTAGTTCCTGGATCATCCTTTCTAGTTCTTCGATAAAACCCCCAAACTAAGACTTTTCCAATTATTAGTTCGATATTTATAGTGAAACATTTATTTTCCTTCAGGATAAATTATTTTTTTTTCTTTATCAATTGGCAATTGGGACCTTTCTGTTGGTGAATATATTTTTCTTGATTTCTTTTCCCTCCGACCAATTGACATAAAATGGAGTCATCTTCCTTTAATGTTTCTGCAATAACTTCTTCATAACATTCATTCTCATCATTACTTATGTTATGTTAGTATACTTTTCGGACCCATTCGCTTTCCAATTGTTAGCTGTCCTTTAACTTTATATACCTAGTAAAGTAACTCTTGGTACCTATACCATATTATTTAGCTACCAATTTAACTGAATCTGTGAAAAGAAAATAAGCTGATACCATTACCTGACACCTGTAAGTGGCCAATAGGTGGCATAGGTGACAAAGGTGTCGGCTATTGGTTACAAAGAATATAGTAGGTTGTAACTTATTCATATAAACTCAGCTCAATATAATGGAAAACACTGAAAAATTGAATAAATCAAATTCAAAAGAACTATGGAAACCTAATAACTGACATGTGTGTCAGGTAAGGTAAATTGCCAGTCATTGACACCATCCCAATAATTGACACCGACATCTTTTTTTTCATTTAATAAGATGTCTACAAGCTTATTGGCAATAATTATGAGTATTTACAATTATAATAGTGATTTGGCAATCCTGCTTTGGTCGGACATGTTGTTCCCTTATTTTGTTGAGACAGGAGTACTGTTTCTGTTGTAAGGTGTTCTAAATTGTAACCCCAGTTACTGAAATTGTTAAGGTAAGTACTATTTAAAAAAATAATTCTAACAAATGTTGTCATATTTTCAATTGTTTTGTTGCTTGAACTACATAGTAGAAACCTTAAAAATACTATCTGCTAGAAAAATATCATCTATTATAAATTTTAGATTACAATTTGAACATGTCAATTATTGGAATCTCAAAAAGCTAATTTCCAGTAGTTGACACCCATGTCAAACACTGGTCTGAAGAAGCTATTAGTTATTTCAACAGTACAAAAATGTGCACTCAAGGGCGATGTTGCCAATATAAGTTTTTTTAGGAAAACATTATTCTATCCAGTATTTGACAGGGGTGTCAATCACTAGGGTGTCAATAATTGGCATTCATGGGAATGGTATTGCTCCTAAAAAGAATTACACTCAAGAGCAAATGAATTATGCTCTGGACTTAGTTCAATGTAGATCTTCTGTTGCTGCAGCAGCAAAACCCCAATGAAATCAACTTCCACCCCAGAAATTGTTAAAAACAATCCTGCTTTGAAGACTACAGCTCCATTTGTACCATCCCCATTCAAAGAAGCATAGTTTTGGCCCGAAGAACAGTCAAAAAAATATATATCGAACAAAAATAAAGAAAAAATACCTTCCGTGGTAACATCTGCCGCTTGGCAAAAATATCATACTAAACATGAAAAAGAAAAGATTCAGATAGAAGAGGCGATTTTGAGAGAACAGAAAAAAATGGACATAATAATTAAAAAACATAGAGTGCAAAGGCAGGTATTTGATGAAGAGGAACGGGAGTACTCAACAAGACAAAAAAACAGCGAAAATATGAAATTGAAAGATCGACTTCTGAAGAAGAGTGGGTGCCAAGTGACAGCATGGATGAAAATAAATTTAGTGAAGAAGAATACAGCGGATCTGTCATAGCTTCTCTCTTCACTGCTTCTGAACCTCTAAAAGAAATAAAAGAAGGGATTACGTTTTAGTGTCATTTCCAACTGAAGAGAATGAAAAAAAAAATTATATGTGTGTGTAGTGCAGGAACTGTTTCAAGAAAATAAAGAAGCTGAAGTTGTAGGGATGGTGTGTTGCAACAAAGAAAAAACAACGTTCAACAATTGTCACAAATAATAAAAAAAATGGACTTTCCAAAAATGGAAGCAGTAGGAGAAAGGTTGAAATATGAGTTTTCAGAATCAGTAGATGTCCACGACTATCCACATATGTTCTGTTTGTAGTGTGAAATTTATATTAGGTTTTATATTTGAGTTAAGATTTAATTTTTGTTTTTAAGGAAGCAATAAAATAGTTTTCTTCAACAAAATTGTTTCTCAATTACTGTCAATGACTGGGATGTCAATCACTAGAATATTGATGTCAATAACTAATCCTCCTGTCCCATTTTTCCTTTAATTATTAAAAAATATCAAAAAAACATTTTATAATATTTGTTTTCCACAATTATATTGACTTAGATATTACTTCAACTCAGTATAATTGTTGAACAGCAAAAACTACAACTGAAAAAAAATATGATTTTTTGAATCAAAATTTCTATCTTAATGTGTCAATAACTGGCAATTTACCTTATGGGTTCACAAGATTTATATCATACCTAATTGTTGACACCCCAGCTAACCTGCAAACTGGGATCTTATATCAGGTCATTTCATTATTAAAAAATGCCTTCATGGCCGTATTTGAGTGTTCCGCCTCAAAGTACTGTCTTCAAAGCCTACAAAATATAATAAAAACAATTTGTCAACTTACCTTAACAATTTCCACAAGGAATTTACAAAGAGTTAAAATATTTCTGACACTACTGTATGAAAACTCTTCTGACAATAGAGATCGCAATCAAACTGCTTCAAAACAGTGTATAGTATTAGACAAGGGATGGGGCATTGTTTCCAGAGTATTCAATTGAGTGAATTATTTCGGTATATTTTAATATTTGAACTTTTGTTACGGGGTGTCATCTATAGGGCCATCAAAAACAGGTGTCATCTATTGGTGCCTATACCTTAGTATGATTTTTGTATGATCTTGCTTCTTCGTTTATACATATATGAAGCCGAGGTCATGTATTATCTTCAACGACATGAAATCATTTAACGAAATTTCCACAAGCTTCCTAACCTAAAATTTTGTTGCAGTACCAAGTGGCGCAGTTATACAGCGTGGCCGAGGCGTCAAAAGATAACACCGGCGGCGGCGAGGGTATCGAGGTGTTGAAGAATGAACCCTTCAGCAATTATCCACTGCTCGGTGGCAAGTACAACACGGGCCAATACACCTACAAAATCTACCATCTGGCCAGTAAGGTTCCCGCGTTCATCAGGCTGCTGGCGCCCAAGGGCAGTCTCGAGATACACGAGGAGGCGTGGAACGCGTACCCATATTGCCGTACGGTGATCACGGTAAGATTATCTATATTCTGAGGATTCTGCATATTGTTCGCTATCCATCCATCGGAAACCGATAGGTATCTCACTTCAGGTCAAACAGAAACGCTAATCGCCGATAACTAATGTCACTTCTTGGATGGCGCTGTGATTAGTGCTCTTCTTAGAAACTAGGGGGCGGTTATGTGAATTCGATGTCGTTGCTCACTCGGTCGATAGACGATACACTACTGATGAGTTCGATGAAGCGCGAAACATCACGTGTGGCACAGTTGTCAAATTTTCTATAATTCTCCCTTGAGTGATTAGTGGAAATTACATGTCGTCGAGTCTCATGAAACTAACTATTTTGGAGGGTCGTTTGGATTAATCATCAATCTTTCAAATGAATTTCCAACATATTATCTATATCATACGCACTACGCGCCTGTTGAGCGATTCATTTATCAATGTATATATATATATATATATATATATATATATATATATATATATATATATATATATATATATATATATATATATAAATATATATATATACAGGTGTCCCGAAATTAGACGTCAATATTTCAATCACATATTCTACTTCAAAAAATAGAGATGAAAGTTCATATAAACTAGGGTCCCCAACTTCTTCGTTTTTAAAATACAGGGTGTTGAAAGTGAAGCCTTGATGGTGGTTTTTTGTAAATATTTCCGAAACCTCTGCTAAAAGTTAGTATTGTAATATTTTCATGAGTGCATAGTGCAGGGGGGTATTGTCTAAAAATTTGGCCCAAATTTTTTGGTGGTTGATTTTTAGTAATTTTGACTTCAAAGTTTGAAAATATGATTTTTTTTTGTACAAATAAGGTACTCTTCTCTTACTTCGCTAGGAAGCAGCATTTTAGAGAAAAATGCAATTGAATATTTCTTGACGAATTGATTTTCTGCTTTTCAATGTGCAAATCGAAGAGAAAATAAGCAGCAGACCTGGAAACAAATGAAGTTTTTTGATTTGCTAGGTGAAGAAAAATAAGCTGTCAATTATTTATCGCCCAGTGTTTAATTATGCTGCTTGTTGCCGGAAAAAAAGCTATTCAGTAGTAATGCAGAGGTTTGCAAATAGAGAATTATCAGATATCCACTTTGTACGTGGTTTATGCAATGGTAGAGCACGACAGTGAGCCAGCTCAGTATGGTGTGAATATTAGGAATCGACTAGACGAGTAATTTCCGTATAAATGGATCAGAAGAGGTGTTCCTATTCAGTGGGCACCCCGATCGCCGGATTTAAATCCACTAGACTACTAAATTTAGGTCCGCATAATAGATATAGTATACGCAACAGAAGTAGACAACGAGGAGGAGTTGTGTGAAATAATACGTGTGGCAAGGAATCAAATGAGTCAAAACCATTTTGAAGTTTCGCAAGCTTCACATGCGATCACCCGTAGAGCCTATATATGCCATCATGAGCAGGGTAACATTTTCGAGCATCTTATCTAAATGTTAGAATAAGTAAACCTCAAATAATTGTTTCTTAATGTTTAGTTCAGTGGTTCCCAAACTGGAGGGAAGGGAATTGGGAGGTTGGAGAGCCTAGAAATGTTGGGCTTTAAATTGACAAATTTCAGATTTGACAAATTCTAATACAAAAGTAACATATTGGTTGCGCACTTTCAAAGATAACACCAAGAATTGCCGACCTTCTTGAGAAAATGCAGCACCACACTTCGAATTAGACTAGAATAGTGATATCAAATATGATATTCATAAAAAACCGTTATCGGGTCTTCACCTTTAAAACGAAGAAGTTGTGGACACTAGTTTATCTACTCCTATTGAATAATATATTCATTATTCAACTGCGTTCTAGCAATTAATAGTATCTATTACCAAACAGCGTGAGTAATAATAACTCACTGCTAAAACTCCCTATTTAGTCTACTAAGATCCCAAGTAAGATCGACTGTCACTCATCTGCTAATGTCACTTGAATAATTCTGAGGTTTTCAAATTAAGTTAATACTACCTAATTATTGTGAATTTGTACTTGTATCTTAGTATTTATTGTTATAGTCGTAGATAAAGTATAGTATTCAACGAGCGGTAATGTAGGTCATAACTCACTTGATGAATTACAGCACTCGCTTGCAGCTCGTGCTGCAAACTTCATCTGCGTGAGTTATGACCTACATTACCGCTCGTTGAATAATATACTATTATATGAACATTTATATTTATTATTGGATGTAGAATAAGTGGTTAGAATATTGACGTCTTATTTCGGGACAACAATCAATTCGTACAGAAATATTCAAATGCATTTTTCTCGAAAATGCTGCTTCCTAGCGAAGTATGAAAAGAGTACCTTATTTGTACAAAAAACTTCATATTTTCAAATTTTGAAGTCAAAATTACTAAAAATCAACCGACAAAAAATTTGGTCCACATTGTTTGCCAATACCCCCCTGCACTACGCAGTCCTGAGAATATTGCAATACTAACATTTAATACGTTAAATAGAGCGTAAAAAGTTTCGTAACTTTACCAAATTTTATTCAATTACCTTCACAGGTTTCGAAAATATTCACAAAAGGTCTTCACCTTTAACACGCTGTATCTTAAAAACGAAGAAGTTGTGGTGAACCCTAGTTTATATGAATTTTTATCCATATTTTTGGAAGTAGAATATGAGGTCGAAATATTGACGTCTAATTTCGGGACACCCTGTATATATAGGCCGTTTTTTTTTTTAGCTGATTGCTATCTCGGAAACGGAAAGACCTACAAGGTTGGTTAAATTGGACAAAAGTTTCCTATTTTGGGGAGAGATAATAAGCTTTTTTCAGATCTTAAATATCAATAGTTGTTTTTAAGATATTGTCCAAAAAAACAGAATAGTCGAATGTCGTTTTTTGGCTATACGGACATTTTGGAACATTTTCGGAAACACGCAACAGCAACAAAAATGTTCCTACGGTGGAACTGTAGATTTAGACACTGAAATATCTACTTGTTATGTTTAATAGATTGTGATAAGTGAATCTGAAATATTTTCTGAAATCAAACAAACAAAATTTGGAAGTAAATAGTGCGGAATTTTTATGAAGTCAAAAAACTTCGTGCGGAATTGATAAAATCTTTGGAATTTGGAATCCACACAATCCTCAAATATCACTAACACATATGTTTTTTTTAATCGTAGATAAATGCACTCGTGCGAACGGAGTAATTTATACTATCTGAAATATTTTATGTGCTATCTATAAAATATGGCATTAAAAATCTTATAAACGACTCATCGCAACGAATGATATAGATAACAAAAGAATTAAGGGGCCTATATTTTTTCAAAACTCGAGAGAAACAATTTAATGTGACAGTCCTTGATGTGACGGTAATTTTGCTCTCTCAATAGTTTTTAAGAAACGCTGACTAGTCAGGAAAATCTTTCTTCGACCATCAATGATCAATGGCAATCGATCTTGCAAATAAATGAAGAATACAGTTAAAATAACATTATATATATATATATATATATATATATATATATATATATATATATATATATATATATATATATATTTGATCATATTTTAACAAAATAAATACATATTTTCCTCATGAACTTCCTATGAGTTTCCTTAAAATCATGAACATTTTTTCCAAATTAAAGTTACAATATTTTCATTCAACCACACATTTTGTCTACTAAGTACACAAAAATAAGAAGAAAAGAAATAATAAGAAAGTTTAAAAAAGTAAAAAATGTAAAAAAATACATTTTTTGCATTTTTTTTTAATTTTGAGGTTATGGTAGAAATGACCTCTACAAAACTTTTCAAGAATTTTTCAAAATCTACAACTTTTATTGATTACTAATTTTTTGTTTAACGTCAATTTTAGCCGAAAATTGCATGAGAACGATCATTACTTTATTCACCCTCCAGAAGCAACCCTTTACCACCCCTAAATATTGGAGTAATTTTTAACAACAAAATACAGTTTCTTAAATATTTTTTCACGTAAAATCGATTGGTGAAATTAATTTTAACATTTTCTCGAAATTTAAACAAAATTATCAACAATTACTGAAAAATTTTTTTTTCAAAATTGACTTTTTTCGTTTTTTCCATTTTTTAGCATATTCTTAAATGAAAGCTATATTGTGTCTCTGATTTATCAAAAAGTAGACGAAAAAACAAACAAAATGAGCTTTGAAAAATCTATTTACGATGATTTTCCACCATACAATTTTCGTCTGAAAAAAGGACTTTTTTTTTTAAAAAAAATTCAAAATCAAAAATTTTCCATTATTTTCTCTTGAAAATTTTTTTGGTTATTTATAATATATAAAGGTATCTTTTCACCAAGTTTCATAACAATTCATTAATTTTTATAAAAGTTATAATATAAAAACGAAAATTTTATTATTTTTTGGAAAATTTTTAAATTTCTCGATAATTTTGAGGTTATGATGAAAAGTACCCTCAACAAAAATGAAAGATCTTTTTATTACCTACAACTTTGCTGTTGAACATTTTTATCTCCGACGTCAAATTTTCTCGTAATACGCATCCAAACTATTGACTTTGAATTTTTTTCACTTTACCCCCTCCCCTTAAGTTAGTCCCCAAGGTCAGTAACTGCATTTATTTTTTTTTCATGTTAGTAACCCCCCCAACCATTTCCCGTTGGGCTAGTTCTGGTTTCTATTTTTCCGTATTCTGATTAAAATTATGTTAGTTTGCCCCGACTAATATATATATATATATATATATATATATATATATATATATATATATATATATATATGTATATATATATATATATATATAGATTGATATATAATATATACAAAAAGGTATGATGTATTTGGGATAGCAGTCTTGAGGTAGAAATGAGTGTACTCTTTTCTTTTAACTCGAGCTTTCGAGAACTATAATTGTCTCTTCATCAGGAGCAACTGGAAAATTGAAAGTGAGAAAATGCCAAACAAACACAGATATTATGTGGCAACTTACGATTCGAGGTTTGATTAAGATCTTAAAATAACTTAAAATAGTCATACAAGAGAGATTCAAAACATTTTAGATACATAAAATGTGTAGACAAAGCATTACAAACAAATCATAATATAAAAATTGATCGGCCGAATCGATTATCAGTACAAAAACAATGACAGTTGTAGGTTATGAGTCGAATCATAGAAGTTGCAGGCAGAGGATTTGTGGCCAACGAGGAATATTACCAGTCACCTAAAAATCAATATGTGGCCAGTACCAAACCAGGTGTCCATGCAATGGCAATGTACAAAAATCAACCTGAGTGAGGCGTTTACTCAGTGATGCTGGAATCGATCTGTCTGGGACGCCTGTTAAATCTCCGGCTATCGTAGTCAATTAAATAGGAAAATATCGAGCTCAGACCATCAATATCTCTACGGGAATTCATGCTATCATTATTCTGGTATATCCGTACCATCTCCAGAAACAGTCTTCTGTTGGTATTTCTTTCTCTATCGAGTATTTTAATTGATTTGTAATCTGGATGATGTCCATTATCTAGACAATGTCTCGTCAGTGAATAAACCAAATTGTTCACTGGCGAGACATTGTCTAGATCATTGATTCCCAAAGTGGTCCAGGTGGACCCCCAGGGGTCCACGGGAGACTCGACGGGGGTCTACGTTGGCGTGACAAAAATATGGGGGTTCACAATTCATAAGCGGGGGTCAACGAAAATTTATCTGGTTTCGATATAATATTGAAGAAATAAAATGGTGACTTGACTTCACCTATCAATGTAGGCAGATAATATTTTGAGTAGTTCAGCGACTGTTAGGTATTTGTAAAAAGTTGCATATTTCATATTCAGTACATCGTGTCGACACCTGCAAAGCATCGCTCTCCGTCGTCCACAACTCTTGTTCAGACTTGCAAAGGGGCGAAATACGACTTGTGGAGTGTGTGCTTGCAATCATGCATGAACTTGTTTGATTCTTTACTAATATACCTTGGCATACGAATGCCAAGGATAAACGTTAGGTACTTATTTCATTCCTGAATTTCGAAAAGAAAAGTGAAGCGAATCTATGAAAGAAAAGTTTTGTCGGACCAATTAATCTGGTCGAATTTATCGGTTTAATTTATTCGTACGTTTGTGTTGTTTGGAACGATTATTTGGTCAAATCTAACCAATTTATTTGTGATCGGTGTTCTTTCGAAATGTTGAAATGACCTATTCAACGTTCAACTTTCTACAGTACTGCGGTCCCCGAACGCATCGTTTTATGGAATATACGCGTAACAATTTATTGGCCACGTAAATTGCTGAGATTCATCGTTAGATAAATTATTACTAATAAACCTTGGCATACGAATGCCAAGGATAAACGTTAGGTACTTATTTCTTTCCTGAATTTCGAAAAGAAAAGTGAAGCGAATCGATGATAGTGTTTGCCAGTGTCGGAAAAAGTGATCAGTTAACTAATTAACCAATAAATTCTCACTTTTCTCTCGAAAACTGTTAATTCGTGGTTGGAACTCAGCCCCAACGTAAATTTCCATAGTTATATCTAATCTTCACATTTTTTGTCGAGTTTTGGGAATATGGTAGAAATGTAGCTGCAGGGGGTCCACCGGAACCAGCAAAATTTTCAAAGTGGTCTATGAGAAAAAAAAGTTTGGGAACCTCTGGTCTAGATAATGGACATCATCCAGATTACAAATCAATTAAAATACTCGATAGAGAAAGAAAAACCAACAGAAGACTGTGTCTGGAGATGGTACGGATATACCAGAATAATGATAGCATGAATTCCCGTAGAGATATTGATGGTCTGAGCTCGATATTTTCCTATTTAATTGACTACGATAGCCGGAGATTTAACAGGCGTCCCAGACAGATCGATTCCAGCATCACTGAGTAAAAGCCTCACTCAGGTTGATTATTGTACATTGCCATTGCATGGACACCTGGTTTGGTACTGGCCACATATTGATTTTTAGTTGACTGGTAATATTCCTCGTTGGCCACAAATCCTCTGCCTGCAACTTCTATGATTCGACTCATAACCTACAACTGTCATTGTTTTTGTACTGATAATCGATTCGGCCGATCAATTTTTATATTATGATTTGTTTGTAACGCTTTGTCTACACATTTTATGTATCTACAATGTTTTGAATCTCTCTTGTATGACTATTTTAAGTAATTTTAAGATCTTAATCAAACCTCGAATCGTAAGTTGCCACATAATATCTGTGTTTGTTTGGCATTTTCTCACTTTCAATTTTCCAGTGGCTCCTGATGAAGAGACAATTATAGTTCTCGAAAGCTCGAGATAAAAGAAAAAAGTACACTCATTTCTACCTCAAGACTGCTATCCCAAATACATAATACCTTTTTGTATACTAATGAATCAGTCAAAACTAAATTTGTCATATATATATATATATATATATATATATATATATATATATATATATATATACACACACAGGGTGGACCACCAGGAACTGCATCGATCGATATCTCAGAAACTGAATTTATGAAAAATTTGAAATTTTAGGAACTTGCTAACTTGCTAGTAGGGCCTACTCACCAAAAATATTTCCATCTATTGGGCATTTCCAGTTATACCGAAAATAGACCCTAAGTTGCTTATTTTAAATGGGACACCTTATATATTATTACATTTTTGAATTCTACTCTAGATTCTAGACATATTTCATGTATCATGTTTTATACCCAAGTCTAAACGTTTTTGACATTTAAATTTTTATGTCAAAAATGACGATTGCAAGCCATAATATAATTATCAATTGTTCCTATAATGTTGAACCAATTTTCAATACGACGTTTCGTTCATTAGATTACATCATCAATTTAATTTTTTCAAATATGGGCCCCTAGGTTTTTTCATCCATTTAAATAGCCACTGTTCTCACAAATTCAGCATTTATGTATATCTTTGAGTTCTTGACCCAAAAAATATTGGTGCTTACTTTTTTGAGGTAGCTCTGACCGGGAATTGTTTGACTATACAGTGATCATGAGAAAAACATCGAGAAATACATGTATTGTAATTAATAGCTGAATTTGTTGCAATAGTGGCTACTAAAATTGATGAAAAAAACTAGAGGCCCATATTAAAAAAAAAAAAAGTTGATGGAATCTAATGAACGAAACGTCGCATTGAAGATTTTGTCATATTATAAGAAATATAAAACATTGTTGGAAGTTGCCCTGATATATTATTATATTATTCGAAATGTCAGTCAACAAATGTTGACTGTTTCTAACTTGTCACCCTTCAAGCTACTGATTTCTCTGATGGCTGTCATTGATGATTCTTTCAAGAAATCGAAAATACTAAGAATCTGCGAAATATTGAATTTTTTTCTTTTTTTCTATATGTCCGCGTTATATCAAGTAGTTCAGTAGCTTGAACGTATCTGATTAATTTATATCGTGTGCATTATGTTTAAGTGTTAATCACTTTAAGTGGTAGTAAACAATTACATTAGGCTCATAGCTTCATCGAAGAATATATCATGAAATGTACATTTTAGAATCCCCGATAAGTTATTTAAATTGTCGATTTAAATTTATGAGCTACGCGATAAATAATTATACCTATTATATTGCGGCGGTTTTACATTAATTCCAGATCATGTGATAAAATAGCATATATATTTAGCGTTTCGTTCTTTGGACTAATGGTCATCAACATGAAGATAATTTCGAAGTATGTATCACGGAAATTAACCAATAGGTGGATATACACGCAACAATTTATTGGCCACGTGGATTGCACCAATTAATTAGATAAATTGCACAGATAAGTCGTTCATAATCTATGAAAGAAAAGTTTTGTCGGACCAATTAATCTGGTCGAATTTATCGGTTTAATTTATTCGTACGTTTGTGTTGTTTGGAACGATTATTTGGTCAAATCTAGCCAATTTATTTGTGATCGGTGTTCTTTCGAAATGTTGAAATGACCTATTCAACGTACAACTTTCTACAGTACTGCGGTCCCCGAACGCATTGTTTTATCGTATATATGCGTAACAATTTATTGGCCACTTAAATTGCTGAAATTCATAGTTAGATAAATTGCAGAGATGAATCTCTCAGATAAAATTAACCAAAAGTTTTAATGTACCAATTAATCTGGTCAAATTTATCGGTTCAATTTATCTGTACGTTTGTGTTGTTTGGAACGATTATTTGGTCAAATATAACCATTTTATTTGTGATCGGTGATCTTTCGAAATGTTGAAATGACCGATTCAACGTTCAACTTTCTACAGTACTGCGGTCCCCGAACGCACCGTTTTATGGAATATACGCGTAACAATTTATTGGCCACGTAAATTGCTGAGATTCATCGTTAGATAAATTATTGCAGATATGAATCTCTCAAATAAAATTAACGAAAAGTTTTAATGTACCAATTAATCTGGTCAAATTTATCGCTTCAATTTATCTGTACGTTTGTGTTGTTTGGAACGATTATTTGGTCAAATGTAACCAATTTATCTGTGATCGCTGATCTTTCTAAATATGACCGATTCAACGTAAAACTTTCAACAGTACTCCGGTCCCCGAACGCACTGTTTTATCGGATATATGCGTAACAATTTATTGACCACTTAAATTGCTGAAATTTATATTTAGATGAATTGCAGAGATGAATCTCTCAGATAAAATTAACGCAAAGATTTGATGTACCAATTAATCTGGTCAGATTTATCGGTTCAAGATATAAATCGTACTGTTGATGTCAAACGTCAAATAAGTTGCTTCAAATGATTGCCGTAGATATATGGTTTTACTTTCTACGGTATTGCAGTCCCCTAAAGCTCCGTTTTACCGGATATACATTAAACTATTTATTGGTCACTTAAACTGCACCAATTTATAGTTAGATAAATTGCATAGTTAAATCTCTCAGATGACTCGTTCAGGATCTGTTAACGCTAAGCTTGATTGTACCAATTAATCTGGTCGAATTTATCGGTTCAATTTATCTGTAAGTATGCGTTGTTGCGAAAGATTATTTGATCAAATATAACCAATTTATCTGTGATAGGTGATCTTTCGAATTGTAGAAAGATATGACCGATGTATCGTAAAACTTTCTTCAGTCGCCTAACGCACCGTTTTATCGGTTATAGGCGGAACTATTTATTGGCCACATGTAAGTTGCACAAATTGATCGTTAGTTAAATTGAAGAAATAAATCTCTCAGATAAATCGTTCATGATCTATTGAGGCGAAGTTTTATTGTACGTTTGTGTTGTTTGAAACGATTATTTGGTCCAATCGAATCAATTTATCTGTGATCGGTGATTTTTCGAAATGTTGAAAGATATGATCGCTTTATTGGCATATAATTTTGAATGATTTATTTGCAGATATAAATCGAACTGTTGATGTCAAACGGCAAATAAGTTGGTTCAAATTATTGCCCTAAATTTATGGTTTTACTTTCTACGATACTGCAGTCCCCTAAAGCTCCGTTTTAACGGATATACATGAAACTATTTATTGGTCACGTGAACTGCACCAATTTATAGTTAGATAAATTGCATAGTTAAATCTCTCAGATAAGTCGTTCAGCATCTATTAACGCAAAGTTTGGTTATACCAATTAATCTGGTCAAATTAAGTATTCTGTTGTTTGGAAAGATTATTTGGTCAAATCTAACCAATTTATTAGTGATCGGTGATCCTTGGAAATGTTGAAAGATATCACCGATTTCTCGGCATATAATTCTCACGGATTTATCTGCAGATATAAATCGGCTTGTTCATGTCAAACGAGAAATAAATCTTTCAAATTATTGCCGCATTGCTTTTTCTTGCTATTCAAGATTAGTGTTTTATTTTCCATTTTCCCCTCGAAGTTTAATTCATTTAATTCAGTCTAATTATTTCCATGAAACAGCAGCTAGTCAGGAGGAAAAAAATATGTTTTCATAATGTAGATATTATGAGAAATGATGAAATGGATGGAAACGGATGGTAATTGACTTGATAGTTTGTGGAAACTATAAGTCAATATTTGATGTTATCTGCAAATAATAATACACGTAAACAAACAAGTCGAATTCTGTTGTGACAAGAAAAATATCGTATAGAACATTATGGTGGAAACGATTAATTCTGTTTGTTATGTGGACAACAACAGATCGTGTTTTTTATCAGGTTCACTTTAAAGTTTGCAAGACCATTTTTATATTGATCTGTATTAGTCACTGGCTAGGATTTCCGATGAATTAGGGTTTTTATCTTCAAAATAATAATTTTCTCAGTTATTGTTAGCATCTTCCTCTTCAGTACAACAATGAAACACGATAAATCAACACAGAAATCGTTAGTCGGCCGTTTTCTTTTATCATTGAAATTATGAGAGTCAATAATATAACCAAACTTATTCCAAATCAAACGTCTTTGTGAAATTCATATTACAATTTGGCAACACTGGCCTAGAAGCTGTCGTGTCGTGTGGAGATCTAGTCGGTCTGCAAAAATGAGGCTTATAAACCTATCTCGTGTGAGATGGAATTATATTATAGTTCAAGTGACTGAAGACAATGCATAATAAACCGCTAGAGGCAACGAGTACTCGAGGCCATGCTGCACAAAGGAAGATATGTATGATTATTTACTCTTAGCTAAGTTGTTTGTTCGACGTGTATACCCCAAAAAGTGATACAGTCAGCTGGAATTAGTTGGAGTGGTAGGAAATTACCCGTCTTGATACTGAGCCATATGGTACTCCAACGCGTAGTGGATAATTTTCAGATAAAAATTACGAAAGTACCAAACTCATGAAACTTATTTTTGAAATTTGTTCAGCCTTCAATATCGAATTTTAAAACTCAAAATAAAATGGTCTCTGATATGTGACTGATACAGTGTTTGCAATCTGGTAAATGCTCTATATTTGAACAAAGGGCATCATTTACTTGTATTTGAAACTTGCGTGGTATAATTTCCTTTTTCTACTCGCTACTTTTCATGTTCTCAAGGTATCATCTTTGAACACCACTCACGAAAGTCGTAGGTAACATCGTTTATAGTAATTTTTTATTATAAATAAGGCCAAATGAGCTGTGATTGTGTCGTGGGGTTGCTGTTGAGAAAAAAAAAAAAAGTGCATGCGTACAAAGTACACATATCAGAAGTGAAACTTCTGATATATGGCTATTTTTCAAACCGAAGAGTTCCGAAATTCAGCCTTTTAGAGTTTTTTAAAAGGCGTGTAAAGCTAAAAAATTCTGCCTTTGAAGGATTTTTGGATCCACAAACTCTTCAAATTTTTTATATTTTTGTTGTGGTTTTGTGCACCTCCTCAACTTCTTCCGATTGAGTGAAGGGTTGAAGTTTGGTATGTGAATTTAGTTTATGCTAGGGAAGTTCACCCTAGTGGTTTCAACTATTTTACTTTACCGCCGCAATTTTGAAGATGGTTTTGGTACGTGGATTGTGTAAATGACGTATTTTTTGGACGTTTCAACTCTTTTCCTTAATCTTTGTTATTTAATGTTGAGGTTTCATATTTTGTCCTGAGTTTAACAGGGTGTCTATACATCCTTGAAAAACCTGTCCTGGAAATCTCAGGGAATTTTTTTTTCTCCTGAAATATCTTGCAATTCTCAGGGAATTTTGGTTTCACTCTGGTCACTTCCAAAAGTGTTATCAGTTTTCTCCAAATTTGCTTTCTGAGAATATGAAACCAGTACTAAATTGAAGAGAAAAAAATTGTCAAGTATATTCCCAGAAATAAAAGTACATACTGATAAATTCTTATGTAAAAGCAAATGGTCTGACAGCATTTGTATATTACGCAAGTTTTTTGAGAAGCTTTCTTGGTGAAAAGATCTATTGAACTCGTGTGTCTAAGACATTGACAGAAAAGAAACATATGACAGGAGTGGTCTACGAGAGGAAAATCGTATCGCGATACACCTAGACCGAAAGATACTGGATTTGTGAAGTCATTTCTTACAGTATGGCGCTTTTAGGGGAGTTCATATACGTAATAAATTGAAGGAAAATGATGTTCTTACTGATGGTGCGCGGGGCGCAATTGCAGAATAATTAATTGAAATTGCTCGAAAATCCGAAGGTGTCAAACAATTCCTTTCACAAAATTTCTTCAATTTATCGGTATTTTAACAACAAAAAAATCCGACGCTCGCTATATGCCATACTTCTCCGGTGGGTGTTTAGGCCCGCCATACTTTTTTGAGAATTTTTTTTTTATTTTTTAAAAATTTATTTCTTACAGGCAAATTTTTTTTAAAACAATTATTTTTCATTAATCTTGTACGAAAATCACCACGCCATACCATTCCGACGGTCCAAAATACCCGCCATACCCCCTCAAACATGTAATTTTTTAAAATTCGAAAAACTATTTCTTTCAGTATGGCAGTTAAATCGTGGTCAGTTTATGATACAGTGGGACAAAATTATATTCGCCATACTTCTAGTGCAGTACAAAAGTGGTGCCATACTTGAAAAATGGTATTTATTAACCATTTTTAAAACACGCCTATAGAAGCCGTAAAATTATTTTTTACAGTATGGCATGAATGAAATCAGATTGTCCCAATACGATTATGAGTTGAAAAAAAAACGCCATACTGTGACCTTGGCACGAAAGACCGTGATACGCACGCTGCGATGTAAAAAAATAAATAAATGGAACGATTTTTTACAGTATGGCATTTAAATTTTCGGAAAGTTCATAAAAAGTATGATCCAGGAAAATTTATCCCATACTTATGGTGAAGTCCAAAAGTGGTGCCATACTGTAAGAAATTGTTCAAATGTTGCATGAAATTTTACAATTATTTAATTACATTTTACGTATATCACCCACTTTTCAAGTATGGCATTATAAGAATTATGTTTCTAATCATAAAAACAACTACTAGACCAAATTTCAAAGTGAAAGAAATAGTTTTTCGAATTTAAAAAAAAATTACATGTTTGAGGGAGTATGGCGGGTATTTTGGACCGTCGGAATGGTATGACCGTCGGAATGGTATGAAAAAATTAAAAAAAGACATTTTCAAAAAAGTATGTCGGGCCTAAACACCCACCGGAGAAGTATGACATATAGCGAGCGTCGGATTTGTTGTTGTTGAAATACCGATAAATTGAAGAAATTTTGTGAAAGAAATTGTTTGACACCTTCGGATTTTCGAGCAATTTCAATGAATTATTCTGCAATTGCGACCCGCTCATCACCGGTAAGAACATCATTTTCCTTCAATTTATTACGTATATGAACTCTCCTAAAAGCGCCATACTGTAAGAAATGACTTTACAAATCTCTTCAGTATCTCTCGGTCTAACCTGCAAAAATAATAAAATCAACTGGAATATCCTGGAATTCTCAGGGAATTTCAGATCCTGACTTGAGTAGACACCTTGTTTAAGGTTCCGCTCACCTCCACAGCTTCTTCAAATTGACTGAGGTTGTTAAGAATTTGTATGTAAAAAAGGAACCAAAATGTTGGGTAAATATGACCTTAGTGACGTAATTCTGCTGCTCAGGCGTTTTTAGTTTGAAATTCGCCTTGTAATTTTTTCGCAACTTATGTAAAAATCATTAAAACGTTGCACCATGTGATGGAAAACAAAAGCCGCGGAAGTGATTATTATTCAGATCGTCCGACGAACCGCTGAACCGATTCGACGTTTCGCGGTCGAAGTTAGTGGAGCGTATCGCGTTCAGTACAATCACAACTATCGAAAAATATTGTATGCAACGAAAAAATTTCTTAAATTATTATTTTATTTGCATTCATTCTTTTGAATTTCAAATCGTTCCTATATCTTAGTAAAATGCTGAAGTTACAGCGAATGGTGGAGACACTGTGATAACGAGCAACTTGAGCATTCTACTGCTGAAATTCTTCTTCAAAATTTTCCCCTAATTTTACTCTGTTTCAATAATTTTCAGTCGAATTTTTCCATGAGATGCATACTATTGCTGTATATCGGAGGAAAGCAATCACGTGCAGAAGTTGTTTTTTTAATCGTCTTAGACTTCCCAGACCACGAATTTTTGATATATATATATATATATATATATATATATATATATATATATATTATACGATAAAAAAAAAACTATATGTATATGATTGCTTTCAACAGATATACAGAAATAGTATGCATCTCATAGAAAAATTCGACTGAAAATTATTGAAACAGAGTAAAATTAGGGGAAAATTTTGAAGAAGAATTTCAGCAGTAGAATGCTCAAGTTGCTCGTTATCACAGTGTCTCCACCATATATATATATATATATATATATATATATATATATATATATATATATATATAATAATATATATATATATATATAAATATATATATATATATATATATATATATATATATATATATATATATTAGTGATAGAACGATACCGATATGGATATCGGTATATCGGCATATCGGCAATTGTTGCCGATTATCGGTATCGTATCGTATCGGCAAGAAAATTGCCGATATATCGTCAAAAAAAATGTTTGCGCTTTTAACTTTTTTCAGTGCATAAATGACATACTTTATTAAACAAAATAAAAAAAATAAAATATTCTGAAGTAAAACAAATCCTAACACTACTAACAACAAATATACCTAATGTAGCAGGAACTAAATACAGTATATACTTAATACTTAAAATTTAATTTTTTGATATTATGATGCAAAAACACCAACATTTCAGCCCTATCTGCATTTAGTCTATTTCTTTTAGGCTCGTAAATATTACCTAATTCACTAAAAAGTTGTTCACTTGACACACTGGCAGCGGGTGCTGAAAGGTAGACTGAAGCTGCGTTGTACAAACTGGGAAATTTCTTTTTTTTTGTCTCCCACCACTCAAAAGGAGATTTTTCTTTTAATAGAGTTGAAGATGCCAAATATAATATTATTTTATTTTCCCATCCTTGCTTAATGTATTTTGTAGTACTGGTCTCGGAAGCCGAAGTAGAGGCAATGCTGTCAAAAGTTTCCCAAAATGTATTTTGCTTATTTTGCAAATGGCTTAAGGGAATATATTCTAAATCTTCATCTTCCGATGATTCTGGATCCACTTCAGCTACTGTATATTCATAATGTCTTTTTATTATATTTTTAATACAAGATAATGTTTGTTCTTTAATATCTTTTGGGAAAAAATGCATTTTAAACCTAGGGTCTAAGAATGTGGCAACATATAGATTTTCTCGTTGAAATAACATATCACCAAGTCGTCTCTCTAAACTTGTTAGAAGTTCGTTCTTTATTTTTTATTTCACTTCAGAAATGCAACATTGTTGTTTCTTCAAATGGCCTTAAAATATTGAGGATGCTTTTTACCAATTTATGTTTGCCGATACGATATATCGGTATATCGGCACGTAAATATCGGTATCGGCCGATATATCGTATCGGCAAAAAAAAGTGATATCGTTCTATCATCTATATGTATTATATGTATATATATATATATATATATATATATATATATATATATATATATATATATATATATATATATATATATATATATATATATATACCGGGTAGCGAGAAAGTCTGGTAACAAGGTATTTCTTTTGAAACGATTAAACTTATAGTTATCAAATTTTAGGGTTATGCACAGGATTGTATTTTCCGTTTTCCAGAGGTCCTGTTAAACTTGAGTGACGTCAGCATTCGATGTACTGCCGTCATCTTGAATTTTTTAAAATAGCACCGTAGGTCGAGTTATATATCGTAGAAAAGCTGATTTCGTGCTCTTTTCAAAAATATAGAATACGTACCACAATATTAGAAAAATAGAAGCATTAATTGTCAAAGAAATACAATGTGTAATTTTTTAATTCGTACTAACTTACAACAATATCAATCGTTTCCTTATAATAGGTGCTCAAACTGTTGGCCACCCGTGTCTTAGCAATAATACTATCTGTATTTGAAGCTTCCAATAGAATTCTTAATCATTTATGGATAAATTGTTTGTATCTCAAGACATTGGAGAGTTTTTGAATCAGCTATGTCTGTTATAAAGTCGGAAGATCTTGCCGGCCACTTAATAAAAATACCTTGTTGCCAGACTTTCTCGCTACCTTGTAAGTATATATATGTATATATATATATACTTACATATACATATATATATATATATATATATATATATATATATATATATATATATATATATATATATATATATGTATATATATGTGTATATATATATGTATATATATATATATATATATATATATATATATGTATATATATATATATATATACATATATAAATTTGCCGCCGCTAAAAATCTGCCGCCCAAACCCGCCACTGGCATTTACAATGGCGTTTTTATTAAAGATTAAAATGTGGGAGATAATTTGTCGATCCTGTATTTTGGTAATTATCGAATTTTCACCACTGAGTGGCCACTAGTAATTTTTCTTATACATATTTCTTTTTTCATTCCAAAATTAATACGATGTCGTTCGTAAAGTGATCGAAACGTTCAAATTGTTTCTCCTTGGCCGATTTCGCTATGCTATGCGGATATGAAGAATTTTAATTTCTGATTCGTTTGGAAATTGACGATTTTCCTCCCTGCATTGTTTTCACAACGCACCGTTTCGTTCGGCCGTTGACGACAGCGTAATTGCGTAAACGTGGCGAATTTTTTTCCGCAAAAAGTCCGTTACGGGTTGCTGGGGAAATTAACACTTGACTAAAATATACGGATTGACGTGATGGAAATGACGTTGTTTCGCATCCAATACGGAGTTAATAGGATCTTCCTCGAGGCGATGATGATGTACGGGGACTTATGATTTCACGTTTAGATTTGGAACGAGAACGTCACGCCGGTTCGGCGAACCTTGTCTGATGATGTCATCGGTGTTTTATGCAATTTAGGTAGTTTCCGAAACGTTAACTAAATTTACGCTATTTTATAGTCGTATTTCCTCCAAAAATAATAGACTATTGCAGCGTATCCAAAGTCTACAGTTAGATGCGGAAATAGTTTTTTTATCCCCTTCAGACCCTCTGGACCACGATATGAAATAATATATTTAACACGTCTCCAAGTTTGCAGAACTTTTGGAATTTTTTTCACAAGCATACAGCAAAATTCAATGTTATTGCAATTTAAACAATGTTTCGGAAAAGGTGGCAAAATTTCATAGTTTGTTTTTATCTCTTTTCCGACAAGTTTGAAAATTATTGTCAATTGATTTTCTCATTTGACTGGCCTAAATGCACAGGACTAAAGAAACACACATCGGTTCTACCAGATTGTTAATACAGATTATTCCGTTTTCTCGTACTATATAAGTATGTATTTGATTTGTATATTTGTATATGTAAAATTTATATTCATTTTTTGATTACCATAAAAGATTTTGTGTATTAATTTACATTGTTCTAATTTTAGTTCTGTCTTCAGTTTATCGATGTCTAACTCTTTATATAATTGTTCGGTAGAAGTACAATTGCATAAAATCTTTGGTTTTTTGTTTTGAAGTAGGTACTTGCATCCTCTCAAAGTCAGTCTTTAGCCCAGTCAATGAAGACCCGAAAACATGAAACCTGGAAAAAAATTAGCGTAAGGCTGAATTTTTCCCCATCGATAAACCACTACTAGAGGATCATTTTTACAAAAGTCCCCTAAAATCCCCCTGGAACTTCACCCCCTACCCCCTCTCAAAGAATGAAAATGACAATAACTGCGGAAAGCCCTTAATCTACGATACTAATAATCGGATCAAGTTGAATTTTTGTTTGTTGTGTTTGTTATAACATGAGCTACAATAATCATCCTCTTCTTTTTTACGTTAAACCTAATAGATTTCCCATAAATAAATGTAAATTCCCGACAAAAACAATTTTTTAACTCTAACACTTTATATTTTTGCGTATAGGTTTTTTGGATGACACATTACAGGAAAAAGACGTAAATAAAAGTTGTAGAACATTGACTTCTGAATTTAACTATGTCAAGGTGTGTTTCTTTACGTGCGTGGTGGTGCAGTAGAGGGAGGACGCATTAACACACTTCTGCTGCGATTTCGGTCGGCCGACTAAGACAGGCGGCGGGAAATTGGCAAAATGGCTGGCATGGAACATTATATTTATGGCAACTCTCTCCTCCCTAGTCACTCAACTGACTTTGGTAGTAGACTTAAGTCTGTTGAAGGAAAGAGTGATTTTCTTTATTTTGTTGAAAGTTTTAACGATTTTAAAAATGGACAATAATAATTCTAGTTTGGTTTGCATTTTTTGTGAAAACGAGTTGTCGAGAAGGGACTAAAATTCATTAAGGAAGCGAGCTCACTATTAAATGGTGGACTTTATGAAAAGATTACTGGGAGAACGAAAATTACTGTCCATAAATGGTGCAGGCAAAAGTACACTCGTCCAACCAGTATTCGAGCTGCTGTGATGAAAAAAAAACCTGAGGCTTCCACTTCTTTTGTTCTGGGAAGTTTAAAAGAAACCTTCGATTTCAAAAATGATTGTTTTTTTTGTGGAAAACAAGCTACGGTTTACTCTAAATCTCCCTATCATCGCCAAAAACCTGTCCATCTAATGTGTCTACTTCAGAAATAAGAGAAAACATACTTAAAAAATGTGATGAGCCAGATGATATTTGAGGGCAAAGAGTCAAATGTAAGCTTCTTAATGTTGCAGACCTTGTCGCACCTGAAGCCCGTTACCACAAAAATTGTTATAGAGAATTCATGAAAATTACACCACATAAACATACTTAAGAGTTTTTTTACAAGAGTTGGTTAGGAAATAAACTTCCCGCCACAGAGTGGGGATGGAAAATGGAAACTACAGAAAACAATGGAATATTGAAAAAAACACTGAAACCGGTTACAACATCAAAGCCATTTGCCCCAGATGATATTTTGCATCAACTGTCTTGTGCTTGCAAACAAGGATGTGGAAGATATTGTGGGTACAGGAAAGCCAACATAGTTTGTTCTGCAATGTGTGAAAATTGCAATGAGTTGTCATGTTCAAAATCGCCGATTTCTTCCGAAGAATATAGATTAGATCCAGATACAAGTTCAATAGAATTATAAATTGTAAATAGACTTATGAATTGTAAATATTGAATGGAATTGGCATTTACTTGGTGAAAGTTCATATTCATAACTTTATAAAGAATTTAACCTGTGAAAAGTTAGTTTTTTATTTCTTTATAAAGTTATGAAATTGTAAATAGCATACTACATACTTTTCATTAAATTTCTGTATTAAAAATTATGAACTATCTGTTATAAAAAGTAAGAATTTCAAAAGGAAAAAAGGATATATTTTTACTATAGTTTAATGGTGGGTGAATGGTCCGTGATGCTGTTAAAGCTGTCACCTTGTGGTAAACAGCTGCCGGTTTTGCCATCCATAGGTGGTGGATAATGGAACGTAAATCAAATTAAATGGATAGGGAATTCCTTACCCTCGAATCAAAATTGGCATAAGCAATAGATGATTTCATATTTCGTATATTTTAATACACTACGATTGATCAACGAAATAGTCAGCCGCCCGTAATCGCAGTTAAAAATTGCTGCATCCTCCCCTCTATTGTGCAAGCCTGCACGAGAATAAGCAAACCTTCACACCAATAAATTTACAATTAAATAATCTACAATTTTCATTTGAGGTTTAATCCTGTAATATAATATCCAAAAAACTTATTCGCAAAAATAATAAGTGTTAGAGTTAAAAAATTGTTTTTGTCGCGCATTTACATTCATTTATGAGAAATCTATTAGGTTTAACGTAAAAATGAAAAGAACCATTATTGTAGCTCATATTATAACAAACACAACAAAAAAAAATTCAACTTGATCCGATTATTAGTAGATTTAGGGCTTTCCGCAGTTATTGCCATTTTCATTCTTTGAGAGGGGCTAGGGGGTGAAGCTCCAGGGGGATTTTAGCGGACTTTTGTAAAAATAATCCTCTAGTAGTGGTTTATCGATGGGGAAAAATGCAGCCTTACGCTAATTTTTTTCCCATCAAAACCTTTATTGACTGGGCTACTTACAACATGATCAGGTATCAAATATCGAAAGTGTGTTAGACAAAATAATTGGTTTATAAAACAGATATTTAGTTTTGCCAGCAAGGTATGATCTGCGTTTATAAATGACTGGAATCACAATGAAAATTTTTTTCGGTTAGTTTTATTAAATGTTGTTCCCTGCTTAGTGATCCATCAATAACAAGACCAAGATATTTTATGTATTCAACTTTTTCCAATTGCCAAATTTGATATTTATTTTACCTATTTGCTTGTTTTTCTGTTTGAACAACACATCCACCTACTAAATCGTATTTACCCGTTCCATCAACTCAAACTCATTCCCAGCCCGATAAACAAGTGCTGTATCATCAGCAAAAGTAAAATACCCATCTGACAAGTTGGCTCATCTAAGACTAAGCACATATAATGAGTACATCAATGGTCCAATCACGGAACCTTGGGGTACACCATAGTTATTCGAAAGATAATTATACTAACTGTATTATTCAAGGTAACGAACTCATAGACTACAGGCCCATATCAAAAAATGGATGGGTCATATGAACCACCAGGTGATATATATAGGACGATTTAAGAGCATAAAATAATAAGATTCAGCACTATGCCGTCACTTGAAAGATGCCCAACTGAGTGCTGGTGATAATTCAAAAGTTCAGGAAGAGGGAGTACATTTTGGTCATATATTTTTGTACGGCATTTTTACCATGGATAGATCCATGAAAAATAATGAGAAAGCGCGTAGTGCCGTAAAAAATGGTGCGCCACAAAGTCGGTAAATTTTTTTGATTTTCTGACAATTTCCAGTGTAAATTTGGTCATTTCATTCTGTACGGCATCAGTTTCATACTGTTTCAATACAGCTTCTAATCCATTATTCGGCAACGCCGTACAAAAATCATGCGACAAGGGGAAAAAATCGAGGGTTGCAACCCCCTCTTTTTCCGTGGTCCGGGGGTGATTTGAAACAACATAAAATTAATTTATTTTGAAAGTATTTTATGCATAGATAATACTTTTTTACATGCCGTACATTTTCGTTGGTCCACAGGTTTGTAGGGGGAAACAAACTAGGAAAAATCCATAGAACGAAATGTAAGAAAAATCCATATAACGAAATGTAAGGTGAAATTCATGACGATATTTTTTTATACGGCATTTAGATAGTTTATTTGTACCTACTTAATGCAATAATTTATAAAAAGTTAATGCCGTACAAATCTGAAAGTTCATATTGATAAAAAAGTAATAAAAATATTAAATAATATAATTTACATAATTATATATCGTCATTTTCATCAGCCTAATAGATATGGTCTGCATTAAAATGTACGGCATCATTTTTTCCTAATTTATTTATCTTAATACTATTTAAAACAAGGGAAAAATGTAGAAAATTGCTATGTTTTATTAATCTATGAATATTTAAACTTTCGCAATAATTCAAAAAATTTCAGTTTTTGTATTTCTCTATAATTTTTTTTAGAACAGTTTCTTTTGAACGGCAATACTATATAACAATTAAATTTTACAATATCATGTTAAAAAAAAAGTTGCCGTACAGAGTCAAATGATTTTACAGCTTTATAAATCAAGTATACCATGAAATTAAGATATTTATTAATATACATTCAAATGAACAATAATTTTTTGACGGCATTATTTTTAATAGTACTTTTGAGTGCTAAATAATGTTTTGGAACCGAAGCCCTACTTTTTCAAATCACCCCCCGGACCACGGAAAAAGAGGGGGTTGCAACCCTCGATTTTTTCCCCTTGTCGCATGATTTTTGTACGGCGTTGCCGAATAATGGATTAGAAGCTGTATTGAAACAGTATGAAACTGATGCCGTACAGAATGAAATGACCAAATTTACCCTGGAAATTGTCAGAAAATCAAAAAAATTTACCGACTTTCTGGCGCACCATTTTTTTACGGCACTGCTCGCTTTCTCATTATTTTTCATGGATCTATCCATGGTAAAAATGCCGTACAAAAATATATGACCAAAATGTACTCCCTCTACCTGCACTTTTGAATTCTCACCAGCACTCAGTTGGACAGCTTTCAAGTGACGGCATAGTGCTGAATCTTATTATTTTATGCTCTTATATCGTCCTATATACGTCACCTGGTGGTTCATATGACCCATCCATTTTTTGATATGGGCCTGTAGTCTATCACATATATTTGTTGAGTAGGAACTAATTTAACCGTTCCTTCAGTAGGTTAATCGATTTACATCCAGTAACGGGCTTATCAATTCAGAATTGAAGTTTAATCAGGGTTTCGCTAAATCTGAATCTCTCCCGTCACTGTTAAATATCTGGTATTTTGATGATATCAGTGATTGTTTCGTAAAAACATTATCTGCTAATTGTAGATAAACTTTTATTGTTCGATATTCTTTGTAACCAATATCGATTTCAGTGAGGTATATTTACAGTTTTCAATTTATATATCAACGAAGTAGCTGATACCGAAATGCATATTGATAAATAATATTGGAGTATCGATAAAATTTTAATACCAGTGATAAAGTCAGGTGCACGAGTAGTTTTTTTCCATCCTTTTTAGATCTGATGGTCCAGGATTTACGAATTTCTTGATGTCATATATATATATATATACCGGGTGTCCACGGAAGGTGGATTGCCCCTATGACTTTTTTGTGTTCGGAGATAATGGAATGAAATTTGTTAGATTTGTTCAATGCATTAAACTGCATTTTTGACAAGTAACTCAACTTCTTGCAAATTCCGGATTTACCGGAAGTGTCATAAACTTTCAAATTTTAAATGGGACACCTGGTATATTTTCAGTTTGTTTGCCTCCATATTACATTTAGAATGGAACCATGTATCATTTGTTACTTTTTGTAATCGTTTTTTAATTTTTTTCGTAATAAATTTTGTTTCTAGAGGGCTATGGATACGTTCGAATAACTAATTTCCGGCATGAAATGTATGTAAAAATAAAACTTTACTGTTATCGATCGAAATGTTTCATCTATGTGACGTTTGATTTATAAAATTTTTATTGCATACTATTTTTTTTTCTAATGGCAACATGGTAGCTCGTCGGGTTAGAAAATAGTATATTGTATAATTAGTGGGAAAAGCATAATATTCCCAAACGACTGTGATAATAAAAAATTTAGTTTAGGAATATGCTTTTCCTACGAATTATACATACTATTTTATCTCCGATCGTTGATTTACACTTAAAAAATTAATTAAAAAATATTTCATCCAAGATGTAATCAAGTAAGTTTAAATAGGTTTCTCTATGTTCATATTGAAATATATATACAAAAGTAAAATAATTTTAAAGCCGGTTTTGTTTGATTCGTTGTATTTTATAAGGAATTAAAAAAAGAATTAGTAAACATGAACACTGATAGTGATTATTTGTTGTCTTGAACGGCTCCTGAACTAGTAGAAGTCGCGAACGTGGCTTCACTTAATTTACTTCCGGCGAAATCCAGAGAGAAGTATGAACTTGCGTACCAACGCTTCATGAATTTTTGTAGAAAAAACAACAGTGTATCCTTTTCTGAGAATGTACTGATGGCGTATGCTGAATTGGCTAAAACAATGAAATCTTCGACGTTGTGGGCACATTATTCCATGCTTCGATCAACTTTGGGTGTTAAAAATAATATTAATATTGCCTAGTACCAAAAACTGAGAGCAGTTTTAAAACGTCAAGCTACAGGATACAAAAAATGTAAATATTAACAACAATTATAAAAATTAAAACCATACTTTGTTTCATTTTAATGTAATAATCCATTTGTTACATTACCGCACGCTATAGCAGTGCGGTAAGAATATTACCGCACTGTTATTTTCTAATTGCTTAGCAACTGACCACTATTCTGGAATGTTGAGCTTTGCGCATAGAAAACAGGTCAAAATAGTGTCACTTTTCCCACGATCGGAGAAAAAAGAGCATTTTATCAGGATTAATTTGAAACCGCGCACTCTATTAGGTTTTAATAACTGAAATTAGTTATTTAAACGTATCCATAGTCCTCTAGAATAAAAATTTATTTCGGAAAACAAATGAGAAACGACAAACAGTAACGAATGATACATGGTTCTGTTCTAAATGTCATATGGGGACAAAAAAACTGAAAATATACCAGGTGTTCCATTTAAAAATCGAAAGTTCATGTCACTTCCGGTGAATCCGAAATATGTATGAGGTTGAGTTACTTGTCAAAAAATGCAGTTTTATGCCTTAAGAAGAAGATCCTCCAAATTTCATTCCATTATATCCGAAAACAAAAAAGTTATAGCGGCTCGCCGCTATAACTTTACGTGGCATCCGGTATATATATATATATATATTTTTTTTTTCTCGGTAGGTAATCGTATTGCCTTCAGCTCCCATCAAACTAAATTAGCTGACATCTGGGATTGCTTTTGAGGCAGAACGAAACTATCAGTATATAGATAAATATCATAATAATACGTTGGAAAATTAGTATGAATTAGTATGATTAATCAAATCAATCCTCAAACAGAGCTAGTTTCATGAGATTCGAAAACATGGAATTTCCATTTTTCCTTCAAGAGAGAATGTTGAAAATTTCGGTATCCGTGCCACACATGATGGAACCACTAGAAAGTCTGTTTCGTTCTTCAACGAGCTCATCAGTATTGTCTCGTTCATCGACTGAGCGGACATCGAATTCACATAACAACCTCATTGTGTCTTAGAAGAGCACTAATGACATACCAACAAATCACAGCGCCATCGCTAAATATATATATATATATATATATATATATATATATATATATATATATATATATATATATATATATATATATATTTATATACAGTGTGTTCGGCACATGAGGATCCAAAATTTGTTGGGGTCATTTGCTACCTTTTCTCTATGGACCGTGGGTCGTAAGACTCACGGTTGAGGAGATATAATTTTTTTTCCTCTCAAATTTCCCAAATTTTCGCCTTTAAACCCTCATAAGTTTTTCATAAATACCTGTGAAAGCCCAATTTTTTCAAATGAATATTCTCTAATGTGTTTTCTTGTTCAAATAGTTAATAGTTTTCATTACAACTGTTGGTACCATAGGTGAATACGAGGATTTTTATTCCACAAAATTAGTGATTTTGTGAAAATGAATCAACTTAAAAATTCAATGTTGAAAAAAGAAACAACAATTGAGAGCTTCACTCTCCTTTAAACACTTCTTTAATTAATAAACGTTTTAACTGTATGCTAGACATTGATAAGAATAAAACATTTCTGCTTTAAATTGCGGATATTCCTTCAGAAAGACGGAAAACGCTCGGACTTAGTGAGGAAAACAATTTTATATTCATGATCGTTCATTTGAACAAAAGTTAAACTACAAACAATAATTTAATATATAACTGTTCGCTAGTTATAAATTTTGTTCGAACTGTTCCCCCTTGTTCCTAATGCACGTCTCGCACCTCTTTCTTACTTCACCCTTTACGGTAGCTAGTTATTTGTTGAAGCAGAAATATTTCTCTTTTTGCTCGAACAGAATGTGATTTTAATATCGTTTATTCGAACAAAAGATAAACAAATAACAATAACTTAATACCTACCTGCTGCTCTCTTGTTGCACATTTTGTTGGAAAATCAAATTTTTTTGTTGAAGCAGAAATATTTTTTTTTCGAACAAAATGTGTACCAGGAAAGCAGACAGGCATTAAATTATCATGAGTAGTAATTTTTGTCCGAATGAACGATCAAAAAAATCACATTTTGATCGAAAAAAAAGAGAAATATTTCTGCTTCTACAAATAAGTAGCTACCGTAACGGCTGAAGTAAAAAGATGTGCTTGACGTGTATTAGGAACAAGGGAGAACAGTTCGAACAACATTTATGACTAGAGAACAGTTATATAATATTAAATTATTAACTGAGATTGAATTCTCGCACATCACTTGGTGAAACATCATAAAGAATAAAGTATAAACTTTAAAATAAAAACACTTGGCTTATGTTTCACAATATAAAAAATATTTAGATACTGTATTTAGCAGTAACGAAAAGTCGACATGTTTCGAGTTATGAACTCATTATCAAGACTGACTGCAGGACTAAAAATTCCTTTAAATGCTAAATTAATTTCATTTGACGTTATCAACTTATTTCCTTCCACGCCAACTCAAGAAGTTAAAAATATTGTTAAGCGATATCTACAGATGAACCCAAATTTAACAACTCAAGCAGTCAACGAAACAATGTCTGCCTTAAACTTATGTTTGAAATTTTCAATGCTGATAATAATTTAATTACTAACGTTTCATTATGGAAGCGTTATGTAGATGATTTTTTTTGTATTTGGACCGGTACAGATAGGCAGTTAGATAATTTCCTTAAATATATAAATACTTTCTACAACTCGGTTCAATTTACAAAAAAAGTAGAAAACGAAAACGACACTTTGAATTTCTTAGACGTTCAGATTGCTAGGAATTTGAATTCTCTTACTTTCAACATTTATAGAAAACCAACATTCACAGATACTTTAATTCACAGCGACAGTAACCAACACATTAAAATAAAACTCTGTGCTTTTCATTCGTTCATACATAGGTTGTTCACGATTCCATTATCGGAAAAAAATTTTCAAACTGAAGTTTATACAATTAAATTAGTAGCCATCAATAACGGTTACAATGAAAGTCTTATCGACAAGCTCATTGGGAAAAACCGAATAAAGTATCTGTTGCATTCAATATACCCCACGCAAATTATTGATGAAGAACAAAAATACTTCCCAATAAATTATGTGCCTAATTTGAGTAGCAAAATTTGTAACAGACTATGGAAAAATAACGTTAAAACAATTTGTACAAATAAAAGAAACTTGAAGTCATTCTTGGTCAATAATAAAGAAAAATCTAACATCGGAGAAAACAGTGGCATTTACAAAATATTTTGCGACGAATGTCCTGCTTTCTATATTGGACAGACAGGAAGGAATATAAACATTCGTGTTGAAGAACATAAAAAGTCAATTTTACAAAACAAAAATACCACTGGCTTCTCTGAACATTGTATAAAATTCAATCACTTCCTGGATTTCAACAAAACCAAATTGTTACATTCAGGTAACAAAGGAAAACGCCTTGACCTTCTTGAAATTCTCGAAATAAGTTCCGCCCATAATAGTCAATTACCCCTTGTAAACGAACAAATTGCTTTTGTCTGTTTTATAAATTAGGATGCAATACTCTCCTGTAGTCAGTCTTGATAATGAGTTCATAACTCGAAACATCGTTACTGCTAAATACATTATCTAAATATTTTGTATATTGTGAAACATAAGCCAAGTGTTTCTATTTTAAAGTTTATACTTTATTAAATTATTGTTAGTAATTTAACTTTTGTTCAAATAAACGATCATAAAGATAAAATTGTTTTCCTCACTAATTCCGAACTTTTTCCGTCTTTCTGTAGGAATATCCGCAATTTGAAGCAGAAATGTTTTCTTCTCATCAATGTATAGCACACCGTTAGAAAGTTCATTGAATAAAGACATCGTTAAAGCAGAGTGAAGCTTTTAATTGTTGTTACTTTTTTCTACATTGAATTTTTAAGTTGATTCATTTTCACAAACTCTCTAATTTTGTGGAATAAAAATCCTCGTATGCGCCTTTGAGCATACCAACAGTTGTAATGAAAACCATTAACTATTTGAACAAGCACACATTACAGAATATACAGTTGAAAAAATTGGGCTTTTAAAAAATTTAAAATTGTTAAAATTCCGGAAACCTAGTTAACGACCAGATTGAAGTAAACCCTTCTCCTCTCCTTAATCTGTTCAATGTACCTACCAATAACTCTGAATGAATTGCTTAGTGTTATTTAGTTTCTCTAGGAACCCCTCTGTTATATTCAATTTTAGGTATAAATAGATTGCTTTGTAATACCATAGTTTTTTTTAACTCGAGGGACCTACAATTTAACGCCGGTTCCGAACGGCCAATGGGCTTGTAAACGATGTACATTACCCAACAATTTATCTTTATAAATAGAACCACTAAATTCCGGACATACACAATACCCAAGAGCGAGGTGGGACTCGAACCCACAATCCTCGGTTTACAAACGGTATAAGGCGGTTCACCTTACGGCTGGTCTACCGAGGCCTCTAATACCATAGTTTAGTACGAGATGAAGTCAATGTTATGACGAAACGCGTTTACTCAATAGATTTTTATTTCAACCTGTGAAAAGTTAGTCTTTTATTTCTTTATAAATTTTACTTGTACCTGATAATTTCGTAGACGAGACATCGTGACATAAGTTTACTTGGAGCTCGCAATTTTATATACAGGGTGTTTCTGAATTGATGCGAAAGATTTCAGTGGGTGATTCTTCAGCAAAAATTAAGGGGGGTCTTTCATATAACTTTTTGTTCAACACCCTTTTCCCTCCAAGTTACAGCCCTTTGAAATTAGGTGAAAAAAAATTGTTTTTATTCAATACATCCACTTAGGAAAAAACTAGAGGAATGAAATTTGGCAGATGACTGCTGCTAATAAAATGGCAGTTTTTGAGTGTTTTTGTTACACTAAAATGTTAGCACAAGGGGCTGAAAAAAACAACCCCTATAATATTTTGCATCAGAACTTTTTAATGCGCTTATACTTTCTTATTTAAAAAATATATTTGAAAAGACAGACTCAATCTGCAACTTTTTTATGTCCTGACTTTTTATCATAAAGTTGTTAGTTTGATCACAAAAAAATAAAATAGAGCTCAGACTCTTCCCATAAATTCACAGAGAGGTTATCATTTATTTGAAAAAAAACAAGTAAGCTGCTGTCAAATGAAGTCATATGACAAATAGTTTTATTGTCCTGATTTTTTCTAATTTCTAGACAGTTTTATAATGACTTCAAACATTTTTCACAACTAAATAAAACTTTATTGAGAGAATGGCATTTTTTCATTTAGTTGAAGAATATTGCAAATTAGAGCGGATTGAACAATAATTGTACTACTAATAACAAAACAATTAACAAATTATTTGACATTTGACAGCAGCTCACTTGTTTTTTTTTTAATGAATGATAAACTCTGTGAATTTATGGGAAAATAGTCTGAGCACTATTTTATTTTTTTGTAACTAACAACTTTATGATTAAAAGTCAAGACATAAAAAAGTTGCAGACCGAGTCTGTCTTTTCGAATATATTTTTTAAAAAGGAAAATATAGGCGCATTAAAAAGTTCTGATGCAAAATATTATAGGGGTTGTTTTTTTCAGCCCCTTGTGATTACATTTAAGGGTAACAAAAACACTCAAAAACTGCCATTTTATTAGCAGCAGTTATCTGCCAAATTTCATTCTCTCAAAGTTTCCCAAAGTGGATGTATTGAATAAAAACAATATTTTTCACCTAATTTCAAAGGGCTGTAACTTGGAAGGAAAAGGGTGTTGAACAAAAAGTTATATGAAAGACCCCCCTTAATTTTTGCTAGAGAATCACCCATTGAAATCTTTCGCATCAATTTAGAAACACCCTGTATATTTCGAAGATTTGAAATTTTTGAATCATTATACGACGTTGGGCATATATGATGAATTGAAAAGATGAGTAAA